>VDFB02026320.1:120687967-120723831 GCA_007258455.2 Sequoia sempervirens | reverse complement strand
GTGAAGAAGAGTGAGCATATTTTATGTGCTTAACTCAAATTGTAATCAGGAATTAGTAGATGCTATTTTCTTAGTTCAAAATCTTGTGGATGTAATCCGAATGTTTCTATAAGAAAGTGTGTCTTCCTTTGGGCAGCAAGCCTTTTCGTATTTGAGCAGTAAGCTCTAGGCAAGGTGCCCGAATGCATGTGCATTCTCATTAATTCTTTTAATTTTAATAGAGTATAATCTTGTGGACTTACCTCCATGGTGGTTTTCCCCTAACCGGGTTTCCATGTAAAAAATTTGGTGTTATGTGTGTTTTTGATGTGTTGATGGTTTATGCTTTTATGGTTACTTATCAGATCTGAGAATAAGTTAAATAAGTTTAATAAGTTTAAAATTTTGTGACAACTAATTCACCCCCTCTCTTGGTTGTCTTCCTTTGTGTTGCCAACAATAGATAGTGTATTGACTGAAGATATTTTTCCCACTCTTGAGAAGTTGAGGAAGGTGCATGTGCAATATGTGCAATGGGAAAATGGCAAGGTCGAAGTGGATAAAGTCAAGAGGTTAGACACGAAAGGCTTATCTAAAAAATTAGACAAGTCTTGTAAAGAACTTGTTAAAAGAAACATCTACATTCTCTAATCATAAAGACACTCTCAAAGCTAAGAAAAAATTGGCTTGAAAGCTACATAAAAGTATTCAAGACATTGAAAACTCTATCCAAGAAAGGGATGTTTCTATCGTAAGGGTTGATGAAGGAGAAACTAATCTAAAGATTCTAGGAAAAGATATGAAAAAATGTTAGAAGATCATGACAATGAATATTAGGGGGTGTTAACAAGTAAGAGAAATGGAGATGAGGAAAAAATTGTGTTGCATCTTTTCCTCACTCTCTCTACCTACCTCTCCCTCTATTCCTTCAATCTTACCTCTCTCTACCTACCTCTCCATGTCTCCCTTATTTTAGGCTAATATGCATCTAATAATGAAGACAATGTTATACTAAATTCCAAATACAACCTTACCTTTCTCTACCTACCTCTCCATGTCTCCCTTATTTTACCTCTCTCAGGTCTCTCCCACTCCCTCTCTCTCTTAGGTCTCTCTCTCTCTCATGTCTCTCCCACTACCTCTCTCTCAAGTCCTTTGGGATTTAAAACCACTACTTTGATACCATGTGATAAAATTATGACTAGAGAATCTATTTAAGGATTATCCAACCATACAACCAATTACACAAACACTCATAGTAGAATTTGAGACATAATAAATTAATAAAAATACGAATTATAAATTCATATAATTGCATTTATTATCTTGTCTTAATGGCTTACAACATGATACCTCAACCTTTAATGAATCACATACACTACCACTATATAGAATCTAATCTTTTGAGTCGATATGTGATATAATACTCTTCACAATGTGCTACTAAACTTCACCAATATGTGCTAATCAATGCAAAGCACTAAAACATAAATACAACACCTAATTAATATAGGTGCCATCACTATCTTCCTACTCTAAAAGCACTTAAAGTGAATAAGATAGAGTTGTCCAAATGAAGGTGGATATATGCAATGAACCACATGGAAGCAAAACACATCAAGCAATGCTTATGCACTATCACATCAAGATAGAGGTAAGTACTTCCAGTCTATTATCCGCCTGTAAAAGAAATGTGCATCTACTTTAAAATGAACAAAGGTTTCAATGCATGGGAAACCCTTGGGATGCATGAGTATAATCTATTGAATATATCATCTAATGAAGAAGATGACTATAGTATTTCAAAGGAAAAATGTGATTATGGAAGTCAGAACACAAGAGCAACATGATAATCACATTCAGTTATAGAAAGAGTTATCTATAGTTGATGAAATAAAGGTGGATTGCACATACATAAGTGAATTTAATAGGAATGCACGGAGCAGAAATGACAAAATAAACATTTTTTGATGCAATTGTGAAGGTCAGAAGAACATATCAGCTATTCAACATCACTGCAATGGTCATTCTATTTCAAATACAAAGTGCAATGAGCTACACATTTATGATGTGAGTGCATTCTTAAAAGATGACTCAATTTATGATGGGGTTTATTGAAATTGCAAATACAGAGTGCAAGGGGTGGTTCTTGTTTCAGTTGGTCACTCTCTCAGGAAATCTCACTCATATTATAATCTAGGTGATTGTCCAAGGGTTTAGTTACATTCTCATGGCATCAGAAAACAAGAAATTTGGATTTGTTTTGCAAAATTCAGAAAACCCATCTGGGGTTTATCAAAAGGCGAAAAAACTGAAAATGCAAGGGATTTTAGTTTAATTTTCATGGCTACGACCTGTAAAGGTCTTTTCATCACAAAAAAATCAAAACCCACTTGGGGGTTTTTGCAGGAATGCAATTTGTTACAATTGAAGAAAACCCACTTGGGTTTTTTACACAAAATTGTAGCTACAGCTGTGACCTAAAATTTGTGTTCTCTTCAGGAACACAAAAAAACCACTTGGGGATTTTACTGAAATCACAAATTTCTTCAAATGAACAAAAACCCACTTGGGGCTTTTGCAATGAAATTGCAAATACAAAATATTAAGGAGTGCTTCATAAGATATTCAAAACAAGAGGTGTATGTGCAAAACCCAGATCATTTGTTCATGAATAAACACAATCTTGTTGCAATTTGGAGAAACCCACTTGGGGTTTGAGCTACAAAAGCACATTTGAAGTTCTTTTTAAAAAAAGTAAAGCAAAAAGTACGATACTATGAGTGCAGATTCAAAATTACAAACAAAAAAGCCATTCTTCTATCTACAGCCGCGACCTTAATGGCTATGTTTTCTTCAAAACAACAATGCAAAATATTGGGGTTTTCTTCTTTCAAAGAAAATGCAGAAGGAAATGAACAATTTCTTCCCTATTAGTGAGAATGGAGACTCAAAGTGACTCTGTTGCTTAAAATCTGAGAGGAGTGAAGTCGATTCAAGGCATACCTGGAGCTTTTGCTCATAATTTTTTGCAACTTTCAAGCTTTTTCTTTTACTAAAAGATTCATTAGAATTTCTCATGGCAGCTGTAAAAGTGGAGAACAACAACAGAGAACAAAAAATGAAACAAAGTTCATTAGACTATGCTATAGGCTACGACCAAAATCAATGAAATGGCCTTCAAAGAAGTGGAAAAATCCAGTTTTGTGTCAAATGAATGAATTTACTTGTGTTTCCATACACTTTCCATGAAAATCCAATCAAAACACCATTTCTAGTGTCAACTCCAAACCCTATGGCGGCAAAATGTCTCTGCCAAAATGCTCGATTGTAAATGATGATGTTTTTTCACATTTTTGATCTTTTGTTACTTAGGGTTTGACCCTATTTTGATGGCTGATGGGAATTTGTCCCATGTTTTAAAAAATGAAACACATGTTAATGCAAAATGGGGGCCAATGGTAAGTTCATGACTTAGGTATTTATGCCTTAAGTCTTGATGCCTTATTTCAAATTTGTTAGGTCCTTCAAAAAATGAAACATGAGGATTGTGCCAAGTCATACATAATATTCCTTTGACCTTTGGTCATGTAATTTCACGGTGCCTTGAAGACTTTCAATTGTGCTTTCCAAGAAGTGTGGAAGCCTTTTATGCCATATAGACCAAATTTGAGCCCTTTATTTTGCCTTTGAAAATCAGAAGATGTTGACCAAACATGAGGCCTTGGACTGCAGAATGAAGTGAGTAAAAATGATCAAGTTCCTTGGAGGATTTTTTATCTTGTTTAATGCTTTTGAAAGCATTTTGACATTTATTTATATTTTTGCATTTTGTTCCAAAGTATAAAAATATCATTTAAGTGATTTGCTAATCACTTTGATATTATTCACATGCAAATATAATGTAATCTAATATTGAAGGTGGGCCCTCTTATTTTTGCTTTGAAATGTAAAATAACTTGATTAAGTGGTGCATTACGAATCACCTAATCAAGTTATTATCTTTAATGCATTTTTGGAGTCTTGTGTTTTCAAAACACACATATTGCATGGGTCAAAGCTGGGAGACAAAATGATGAATTGCAGACATAAGGAGAGTGTGGAGGTGAAGCATTTGATTGTTTTGGAGAAACATGTGCTATTTTGGAGGGGGTTTTGCCACATTTTTGGCGTAACTTGACTCTCAGCTTGACTTTTCGTGATTTCAAAGGCCTTTTGGTGTGATTTTGGAAGGTTCTTTTTTGGCTTTTGTGCCTCATCCAACCAGAACCTTCTAGATGGACATGTGTGAGGGGTTTTTGCTTAAGTAGCTTGTTTTTGCATTTTGTAGTTAGTTCTTTCTTTCCAGCAGAGTGATAGCTTTGTTTTTTGGAGCTATTTTTCATCATGGAGCAGTATTGTAACTCATATGAATTTGTGATATAGTAAGCACTTTGAATTAATAAAATAGAGCATTTTACCTTCTCATTTCATGTTTCATGGTATGCTATTAATGATTGATCAGTTTGTCTTGTGAAAATTTATCTTTCCTTGCAAACTTGTCTCATGTTTAGGCATCTATCTAGTAGAAAATGCATGTTAACAGGTTATAAGTTGTGTTATTCAATAGTGTTGTTAGTTGTGAGACTTTTGTTTTCCTTCTAAAAGCCCTGTTTAGAGACCTCCTTATAAATTACTTATGTGAACTGCATTTGAAAATGAGTTGTGTAAACCAAGATTTATGATATTGATTTGAATGTGATAGGTTGTTATCAGGTCCTAGTTGTTTTTTGGTGTATCACCTTAGATTTTTTCAGTATTAGGTTCATTTTTCATGCAATTCTTACCCTTTACCTCAGAAATTAGTAGTTAGGTGGCACCAAAAGGGAATCCAACCCATAAGCTGGAGGTCTACTTTCGAATAGAACACCCACAACCTGAAAGCAATCTCATGTTACATCCAAACTTGCTAAGTTTGTTCACAGCTTGGCATTAGGGTGCAGATTTGGATCCCCAACATGTCTTTAGAACCCTATTTAAATATATGTTCATGTTTCTTTCGTGACATATTCTTACTATTCTATGCTTGCAATTCATGATAACTTGTGTAGTATTGTTGTTTTATGTGGAGTTACAAAGCATACTATGTGTCATGGGATTATAAGCACCGTAATTATCAAAAGGAGTTCTAAATTTTATTGTCATAATAATGACATTAGAAGAACATACTAACCTACATAGAAAAGAACAAGTTATTAAAACTAAAAGGGTTTAAGAGTAAGAGGGGGGGACATCTCTGGACATCTTGCATTGGTTGTATGTTGGTAATGGTTTTGTCGGTTGTCCAAATAATATAGATTCTTTTTCATAAATTTCTTATTCTATATCAAACATTGAAAACACATTTTCAAATGTTAATTCATATTTCAGATCTTTAGATTCAGTTGTAGCTTATTCTCAAAAGATAAGCAACAAAAGTCTTGGCAAGTTATATCTGAAGCGGCATAAATGTATTACAATGGATTTCAGTTTTGCTTGTCTAAATTTCACTTTTTTTCCAAATTCAAGTGATAGTTTTCTATTTAACAAAATATTTCTGGCTAGTTTACAGACATGTACATAAAAAATTCTTCATATTTCAGATGCAGTTTTGTATTATGTTTATTATTCTTTGTATGTTCTTTCTCAATTTATCCTCAAGTTGAATACAAAAGAGTGAAAAGGAAATATCTCAATAATAATTTTTGAGCCATATGAGCAATAAAGCAAAATTAAGAGGGGAAACCGAACAAGTTTTAAGATCAGGATTCACACCTTTGCATCAGCAGTGAAACCCTGCATAAACTTCATTTGCATATAGCCTTGAAAGACCTAGAAGAGGTATTATAGCCAGTATCAACAGTGCTAGCTTCCAGTTGGTTGTAAAAGATATGACGATCCCAGCAATGATGGTTGTTATATTTTGAACAACAAGTGATAATGCATCTCCCACCAAGCTACACACAACTACAGCATCTATTGATAATCTTGTACTTATTGCACCACTGAAAATAGAAACTTGGGAATTAGTATGATCTTTGATTTATTCTAAGAGCTTGGGGGTCCAACAGCTTGTTTTTAGCCTCCGCTTTCCAAACTATATTGTCAAATGTCATTTTCTCCTTTGGGCAGATCACATGTTAAGCAACGAAAACTTAAATATTCTAATATCAAATGCCTACAATTTAAGCAACTTGAGAAGTGGAAAATAATCATTCGCTAGTTTTTAAAATACTCTTTTATTTGTTGTGTTTGATGCATTCTCTTGCTTTAGTATTAATATCTTGTTTGGACCTGTTTTAATTGTGGATGCTCTGTGTCATTTATTTATGTAACTTCGCCAATGTCTAGTCTCTTGTATTGGTTGGGGGCTGATCATAGGACTTAAAAAATAATTAGAAGAATGAACTATGGATCCTTGAGAATCATAAACATGTTGAATTGATACATAAAATCACTTCTTGGACTGCTTCAAGCAATAGTACACATATTAGAGTCATTGAAATGTTTAACACAAGAGATTCCATAAATATTACTCCTATACAAGTAGGAATGAAAATATCAACTTGGAATTTAAAAAACTTTATTGGAGTTTAGAACTTGTTTGAAAGACTTCTTGTGATACAACTCAACAATATTTAGTGTGTTTTATGTTAAGTAGTTAATACTCACTTGTTATGATATAATGTGGTTTTGATTTTTGACACTATTTTATTGGTGTATTGGTTGATACGTGCCCTTGGAGGATTGAGCAAACTCATGTGGAATGCCCTTGCAAGATAGATAGGATACTCGAATGTTGTTGCAGGACAAATAGGGATAGGATTTTGCAGGCATTTTGCTACTGTGTGGATTTTATATTAGACAAGTAGAAAGATCCCTGTATATAATTACTTTTAGAAATTGGTTGTATGTGACTTGATGCGTGAATAGGGCACCCCTATGAAGGCTCCTTCATATTTCAATGATGTATGGAGCTCATTGGAGCTTTTACTGAGTGTTTGGATTTGCTAGATTTTAAGCTTAATGTTTAATTGATTTACAATTGATATTTTGGGGTGCTTCTAAGATGTTAGCACAAGTATATAATTGATACAATTCATAATTAACTATCCCAAATTTTGATAAAACATAACAAGATTTTTGCTATTATCTTTATATCTGCAATTTGTAGTTTATAAAAAATGAATCTTCTATGGTCTCATTCTTTGTTTCTTCCTTTATTATGCATGGTCTTGCATATTGTAATAGTTTATTATTTCTGAAGTAAACATGTATTTTTATCAATCATGTTTCCTACTATAATGCAGGACTTGACCAAAAGTATGCTCCATTCAATTAAGGCAACCTTCCTTTGCACTAAATTGCATTTTGTTGCACACTAAATGGTTTCTTGACAGTGTGTCCACAGTCCATGATATTGGCCACAACAATGCTTCTGATTTTAGCTTTGTAATAGGTTTTAGCATAATCCATAGATCATCAAATGGAATTGTGTTAATGGAACTATGTGTATGTAAAGGCGGTATGCTAATTAATCGTTCACTTAGCCCTAATGCAGCAATAGAAACACCAGATTGACATTATCAGAAACATCATATTCAAGGGGGTTAGTTTCTAGCTCTCAGCATGTGCAATTGCAAAGGGGAGAAGCATTTTTTGGTTCTTTTATTTGTGACAAACTGTAGTTTATTAAAACTTCCCTGCAACACTTGGCAGGAACTATGCTGCACTGTGGCTCTTGTTTTGAGTTATTCTTTCAATTGATCATTTATTTTGTGTTTTTTCTTTTCACTGGCTACCTACTACTGAAATTACCTTTGGATTTAAATTTTTTGGGTCTTTGCTACTTAGATTAAGTTAATTTTTTGTACTTTCAAGTCACATGTCCTCCTTTTGGGCATTCCTGGACATTAGTACAATTTCATATCAATTCTTAATTGATTAGGGCAATGCAAAATGAACTAGTGTTTTTTTGAGTAACTTTTGTTTCTGTATGCAGCTAAGTAACATTGCAGGCACCTTTTCTTGGCTCTTCTCTTCATCGTTGCCATGGGTGTCCTGGGAGTGAGATGGAATGGAATAAGCATTGAGGAATGGTGGACAAACGACCAGTTCTGGTGATAGTGGGTGTTTTTGCCCCCTTTTTTTTTCTCTGTTTTCCAACGTTTGTTTAAGGTATTGATAACAGGCATTAATACAAATTAAGTCACTGCAAATTCTTTCAAAGGGGGTTATCGCTCTATGTTTTCAAATGGACAATACTGCTCATTCCTCCAACTCTGTTGGATTGGAATTCAATTATGTAATTATTTACCATAATATAGCGTTTATTTCTCTGTTATTTTTAATTAATTAATTTTTAAATTATACAATATCTATTTACCACTTGACCTGATCATTTGACTACCAATCTAAAATGTAACCTAGGCTAATTAAAGTAATACAAATAATCAAGCAACACTTAGCCTATGTTAGTAATAAAAAAATTCAATGTTATTTAAGAAATTACATGTGAATGAGAGGTGTGTTAAGATGGAGTGTGGATGTTGGAGACTTGTAGGATTCACATAATATAGAAAATTATTTCCTTTGAGTATTGTTAATTGGAATTTGGTGGTAAATTATTTGGTCTATTGATATAATTTTATTTTTCTATTTTTAGTCGATAGGCTATTTATTGTGAGCACAACCCATCAGAATTGTCTCACGCTGGAATTCACACACTAGAAAATAAAAAAGGTGCCAAAATTTTCACATCAAAAAATGAAAAGGTATCTCACTGAGGCTTAAGGGCACGTTATTCCCTTTTCATACTTTCCCATTGCATTCTCATATTTCCTCTTTCAAATATGTGTGTCGAAGAAGAAAAAATTCAGAGACTCAACATTCGTCCATCCATTTCAGGTCTGTATAATTCGGTCATCATTTTTTTTCGACATTGTTGTTTTCCTTTCATTTATTCTATGTATAATCAGTAAGATTAAACTTATTGGGGTTTAGGGTTTCTTGTTTAAGTTTGTTAAGATTTCAGAAACCTCAAATAGTTTATAGAGATGTATCTTCTGTGTAATTATCTTTTCCATCCAATGCAATCCAAAACAAAACAAAAAATTGATGTTTAAAATCAGAGTGGGGTTTTTGGACAGCAGAGATCTTCATGGCATGTTCCATTGTTCATATTTTTTTTGCTTCCAACAAAGCCTAAATTCTCAAAATAACCACTTGTAAGATTATATTTATTATTATTTTTTTGGGGTTTTCTTTTGAAAAATCACAATGTATTTTTTTAAAGCCCTCAGGTTTTCCAGGTTTACCCAGGGTGTGGTCTGGGCAAGTCCGTTTGGTCCAGGTGCCTCTTGCATATATGCAGGCTGAATGGTAAGGGTGGTGCTTGACCTTGGCCAATCCCAAGCCACACCTAGAATGAGAATGGAACCAAGCCTAGATTGTTCTGGGTTCAACTAGGGTTCCTGGCGAACCCCAGGGGGTAAACTTTTTGTGAATCTTCAAAACATACATCTGAAAACAACTATGTGGCAGGATGTTCATAAATTCTGTATTAGTACAAAATTTGAAGTTAACTACTTATATTTTGTGGTTAAAATAAATCAACAATCATATTGAGTGATCTTGGTCAAATCATTTAGTTAAACCCTTTCTTAATTTTCAAAGATACATCAGGAAATGGTTATTTGTATTCATGTGTGAAGAACCTTATTGGTTCAACTTCAACCCCTGATGTTTAAACTGATTTGTTTTGTGTTTTTGAAGGTTTTTGATTTTTTTGTGGTTTTTTGCCAATAAAGATATTGGTGTGATTTTGATATAAAATGCTTGCAAAATTTAAATAAAATACTACAGTGCTAAATATGAAGGAATCCAATTGATATATGGATGCCAAATTATTTATTGTTCTTCCAAATTGATTGCTGCTATGATCAGACAACATGCATAGTAAAAAGCAATAACATTTATTCAAAAAACCTGGTTATTGCAACTGCCCATAATGGTGAAGATTAAGTACGACAAACCTCAGAAAATCCTTCTCAAGCCTCGAGATTGGTGTAGACTATCCCAGAGATCAAGGCATCCCATCTGGTGAAGGAAGAAGACCAAAAAGCAAGGCATCCAAGCTTGTGGAAGAAGTACGGCCTTGAAGCTAAGAAGTAGGGCCCTAAACTAGCAATGAATAAATTCATACCACCTTGGGAAAAGTGCCAGATGTATAACTAAACCAGCCACTCAAGAATATCCCTCTCTCCGGATGATTATTGAATCAAACCCTAAATAATAACTTCACAATGATCTTTGTAATAACTTCTGAATGAAGCTATTCAACTGGCAGACAATAAATCAACTGATATTTCACAACCTTTGAACTGCAATACACTGAAGATGGCTCGTTCTCCAATGCAGAAGAAAACTAAAACCCTTGGCTTCGTTCTCTATAGAAGAAATTGTATAAACTCGATTCTCATATCATAATCAATGAATTTCTCTCCAAGAAAACTTATATCTCCTCAATTGGGTCAATTTCCTTCAAAAAACATCATTTAAATAAAACTTGAATTTCACTTTTAATTTTTCAATAGTTTGGATGCCCTTTTAATTATAATAATTAATTAAAAAGTGGCCCCTTCTTCATGATGGTCGACCCCTTCAATAAGTCACTTAAGTTATAATATTAAATTACATTATAACTTTATAATATAAGCTTCAATTAAATTAATATTTATTTTGACAAATAAATATTAATATCTCTCTCAATATAAGTCCAAATGACAAACTGTCTGAAGCCGAGTGATAAGTGACTGAATCTGCATATGACCAGACCATACTGCTAAAAATAGTAGGGGTGCTCCGCTAAGTGTATCCACTTACTAAAAATAGTAAGTCAAGCAAATGATGTCCAAAAGACCCCAAACAAAAGCCAAACTGAATAATTTTGATAACTGAAGCCAAGCCATGCCTCAACAAGACCCTCTATCCTCCATATTAGCCTATGAGGGCCACATAATAGGCTAATCTCAAGTACTGAGAGATGTCAACTAGAAGGGGACATTACAGTCCGCCCCTCCTAAAATTGCGTGTCCTCAAGCAATCTCAACTCAGGATGCTGCAAAATCTCTTCACTCTCCCACGTAGCATCTTCCACTGGTAAATCTCTCCATTTCACCAGATATTCCCTGATAGTCCTCCTGTGTAGCTATCTTTCTCTGTACTCTAGGATAGACTCAGGTACTAAAATCAACTTTCCCTCATCATCTGAGGGAGGCAATACTGCTGAAGGTACCACACGATGTCCTAACACCTTCTTGAGGCATGACACATGAAAAACATTGTGGACCTTACTATCTGCCAGAAGCTCTAGCTCATAAGCCACCTCTCCAACACACCTGACAATCTTGAAAGGACCATAGTACCATGGCTTGAGCTTCTCTAATCCACTCTTCTTGAGAGTAGACTGTCGGTAGGGCTGCAGCATGAGATATACCATGTCTCCCTATAAGGAAAATTAGATGTGGAAACAACTCTCCTAACGTCAAAACCTCAGGGAAGAATGCAGAGATACCTTTTATAATTACAATTACAGTCCAATTAAGATGCACATCAAAGAGATAACAGAAACAGAGTATTTGACACACACATATGGACACCATATTTACGTGGGAAAACCCTTACAGGAGAAAAACCCACCACACCAAGAGAAGTCACTTTGTATTACAATAATAAAGATTACATACAGATATCTGACTTATCTTTCTGATGTTAGTTTACAATACCATTCACCATGAACAACCTTGTTACAGAACATTCAAGTTACAGTCTTCACAGAATAGAACTCATCCACTGATCATACAGTCACACAGCAACCCATTGATCCATCCAACCAAACATCATCTGCTATTCCAGACTATAACCATGTCGCCCCTGCCTGTCGAGCTTCCTCAGTAACAGCCGCAATAGTCCAACTGCTAGTGGTTCCCATTCTGCTCCTCTGATTGGCTATTGATTCACCACATAGGATGGTCTTCTCTCGATCAAAGTGATTAACCTTTGTCGACATGTCGGTGGGACACAAGAAGTGTCTCCCCGATGCCCAAAGGCTTCACCATTGATTTCTCCAAGAGTCATACCGAAGTTCTTCACATGTAACGCTATTGCCAAGACTCGTCACTATCGGTGAGATGTTATACTGAAGCTCCATAAGTCACATAGACATGAGAATTCACATCGGCGAGACTATTGTCTTGCACCAATACATCCCACCGATCCCTTCATGTTATACCAAAGCATCTCAGTCAGCAAGATATTCGTTCTTTGCTGAGAGATCATATTGAGTCATTAAGGGTTATACCGAAACATTCTACATTCGGTGAGACATCACACATCGGTAAGATCATTGTCGGCAAGAGAATTAGCCTTCAGCAAGACTTCTTACCAAGGCTTCCACGTTACCCCAAGACCCCAAGTGAATACATATAGGTGAGACAACCCCCCATCGGTAAGACTTAATATCAAAGACAAAAGGTTACACCGATGACTCCAGTCGTTGTAGGTCTCCCTGGCATCCTAATGAATTTCTATCGGCGAGACAACCCACCATCACTAAGACTTCTTCCCAAGACCCTTGTGTTACCCTGACGGCCATATGCTATCGGTAAGACATTCTTCAGTCGCTGGGACTTCTTCCCGAGTGTTCAAGTCACCCCGAAGCCCCTGATCGCTGTGAGTCTCCCCGATGCCTGATATGAATGGCCTGTCGGCTAGAGATCTCCATGTGGTAAGAGGTCACACCGAACACAACATGTTACACCGAAGACTCCAATGTGTAACCATTCGGCAAGGCTTCTGCAAGGTCACAGCGACCTGTACAAAACATAAGGCTACAAATCTGCTCGTCGGCCAGACATAGAATATGTCACACCGACTTGGCTCCAATAGAGGTTTCATCCTATGGGATTGAGACACATATTTCCAACAATCTCTCACTTGACAAAGATCACACAGGCACCTCTAGAGCACAACAAAACTTACTGAAAATCATGGGCACTAAGGCCCATTGAACTGGCACACCACCTAAACTTGTATGTGCTCACTGGCTTCATCAATGCATCTGCAACATTCTCTAGAGTATCAAATTTTTCCAAACTAACCTTTCCATCCTCCACCATATCTCGTACAAAGTGGTACTATACATCTATATGTTTTGTCCTGGCATGGAAAGTAGGTTTCTTTACCAAACAAATTGCACTCTGACTGTCACAGAAAATAGTTATTTTCGCTGCATCAAAACCAATGTTAGAACACAAACGTTTTAACCAAATTGCTTCTTTACAAGCATGAGTAGCTGCCATGTATTTAGCCTCTGTAGTGGACAAAGTGACTACAGCCTGCCGCTTACTCATCCAACTCACTGCACCACCATTCAAAATGAAAATATATCCACTGGTGGACCTCCTGCGGTCAATGTCCCCTGCCCAATCAGAATCCACATAGCCTCGAATACTGAGAGTCCTCTATGATTCAACCAAGTTCCCATGGTAACACAAAGCATATTCTGAAGTCCCCTTCAAATATCTAAACACTCTCTTCTTCACAAAGATCCAATGTTCTTAAGGATTAGCCATAAACCAACTAAGAACTCACACTACTTGGGCAATGTCCGAATTGTACGTAATTCATTGCATACATGAGACTCAACCGCACTAGCATAGGGTACACCGTCATGTCCTCCATCTTAGTAGGAGATTTTGGATAGTCTTCACAGATATTAGCTTCGCCTCGCAAGATCGAACAACTAGCTACTTGCAATCATTCATACAAAATCTCTAGAACAGTTTTGATATACTTATTCGAATTAAGCCAATTTTTTCTACTATTCTTGTCCCTAGTTATCTCCATCCCCAGAATATACCTTGCTACACCAAGATCTTTCATTTCAAACTTAGTAGACAACCGAGACTTAAGATCAAAAATCATTAGCTTACTATTGCCTATGAACAACACATATCATCAACATAGAGAGCAATAATAAGAACTTGATCACTTTCACTTTAATAGACATAATGATCAGATTTTGATCTCACAAATCCTAAAAGATAATACAAAGTATCAAATTTCTGGTACGACATTCTAGGTGACTGCTTTAACCCATACAAAGACTTCTTTAATTTGCATACCAGTTTTTCTTTACCTTTCTCAACAAAGTGCCCAGGCTGGGACATATAGATTTCTTCTTCAAGATCACTATGAAGAAATGTTGTCTTCACATCCATCTGTTTGACCTCTAAGTCATATGCTGCTGCAAGTGACAAAAGAAATTTGATAGATGTCAGCTTAGCTACAAGAGAAAAAAATTTCCCATAATCAATTCCCTCTACCTGGGAATAACCCTTCAAGAACCAACCTCACCTTTATATTTTCCACACCGCCATCTAGACCAATCTTCTTTTTAAATACCCATTTGCAGCCCACATCTTTTTATGCCTTTTAGGAAATGGCACCTAAACTCCGTGTTTCATTCTTTTCAAATGATGCCATTTCTTCATTGATGGTTTCCAAACCAAGAGTCCTAATAGTCATTTTAAATGTCTCTTTTATAGTCCTAGGCTCATTAGTGCTAGAAATCAAAGCACAAGCACAAGTAGAATCTATCAAAGAAAACCCATACCTATAAGGTTGCTTTCTTTCACGAGTTGACCTCCTTAATTGCTAAGGCTGAGGTTCTTCTTCTTCTTCTAACTTTCAACTACTTGAGCCTCCTCTGTAGGTGCATTTGAATTTTCAATTCTCTTTATCCGTGTAGGAGGAATTACAACTACATCTTATTGTTTTATAACTTTGTCTCTGACTGCAGATCCAAGGTAGAAGACTTCAGCTCACAAAAGATTACACTTTTGTTGTATACAACCTTCTTCGTATCAGGATTCCAAACCTTGTATCCTTTTATGCTACCGCTTATAGCCAATAAAAACACATTTGACAACCTTTGTTCTCCAATTTAGATCTTTTTCTCATACTCCACACATGAACATATGCCTCACAACCAAAAACATGAATATGTCTTTAGGAGGGCTTCTTACTAGACCACGCTTCCAAAGGTGATTTCTCAACAAGAGCAGAATTTGGAGAACAATTTATTAGGTAACATGTAGTAGATACAACCTCAGCCCATAACTTCTCCTCCAAGCCAGCACTACTAAGCATACTTCGTGCTCTCTCCATTACTATCCTATTGAACCTTTCTACAGCTCCATTCTACTGTGGAGTATAAGGTGTAGTCTTATGTCTTTTAATCCCATTGTCTTTGCAATACCTCTCGAATTCATTAGAACAAAATTCATCGCCATTATCAGTCCTTAAGCATTTAATTTTCCACCAAATGATTTTCAACAAGGTTCTTAAATTCCTTAAATCGACTGAATACTTCTGATTTACTTTTCATAAAATATACAAATGCTCTTCTTGAATATTCATCAATAAACAACACATAGTATCTTGACTTAGACAAAGAAGGAACATCCACTGGACCAAATACATCCGAATGAATATAATCTAGTAAACCAGAAGATTTATGAGGACTGGAATAAAATGAAACACGGTGCTACTTTCCATATATACAATGCTCATAGAATTCAAATTTGAGATTATAATCTTCAAGCCCCTCAACCAAGGTTTTATTCTTCAAGGTTTTAAACCTTTTTCTTAATGGCCTAGCCCATGATGCCAGAGCATAGTCTTTTTCTCACTGAAGTTTAACTTCCATAGAGTTTACACAATTAGAATATTTCTTTACCTCCACAGTATTTGACTTTACGTGAGACATCAAGCATTGAAGATGTATCCAACTTGTACAAGGTACCAATACAGCACCCCTTGCTAGCACCATTGAGCCTCTAGTCATGTTGTGTTTTCATTTCCACAGACAATGACTTGCACTCCAAAAATCATTCACTCATCATTGCATGATTTTGAGCCGCACTGCATATGCATAACATCCTTGATCCCCTTTACTCCGCCATCAGGGAATTGGATTCTGACTCTTCCACGGCCAACAATTTCCAAAGTTGAATCACTTGTTAAGTACACCTTTCCACCATCGTATTCTTCATACTTCGTGAACCAGTCTCTATGAGATGTCATGTGAAAAGATGCTCCAGAATCAATCAACCAAACATCATTTGATGCCTGTGTAGCCAAGGCAACAATGAAGGTGTCTGCATCACTATGAGAAGAATCATTGTCAGAAGAGCCCTTCTTCTTCTTTTTCTCCTCTTTGCAATCCTTTAGGACATGACCAGGTTGCCCACAGTTCCAGCACTTCACCTTGGACTTTTCCAGAGACTTTGATCGCCTCTCCGATTTCGGGATTTGGACTTTGTCCTTTTCTTTCTTGCCTTTTTCCTTTGACCTTCCTCTGACAGCAAGAGCCTCCTCCATTTCAAAAGATTTCCTTCTCATTTCTTCTGACAACAAAGAATCAACAATATCTTCCATCTTGAAACTCGATGTTGTACTCCCAATAGCCATCACTAGATGATCCCCATGAATCTAGTAAAGAACACAATACGATATAGCTTATCCTCTTCATCAATCTTTACACCAACAGATGTTAATTGTGCACCGCGATGTTAAATGCATTCAAATGATCCAAGATTTTCCTCTGATTCTCAAAGTGTACAACTTCTTTTCCTCGGAATAGTTTATTCACCAAGGACTTCCCTGATAAATAGATGCCACTCTTCCACAAGGAAGATGCAGTCTTCTCTTCATGCACATTGAAGAATGGAGTGCCAAACGAGTCTTATATCAGCCCCTTAGACTTTCTATCGCAAGGTACCAATCTTTGCTTCATGCTTGTAGGTTTAGTTCCACACAACAAGCCACATATCACGATCCACTAAGAGATCCTCCATTTTGAGTTTCCACAACTCAAAATTACTGCCATTGAATTTCTCTATTTCAATCTTTCCTGACATGCTTGCCATCTCAATCTGTAATTAGAAAATGAAAAACTTCTACAAGACTCCCACTGAATAGAAATTGACACAAAAAACCCAACGTACCCACAAGGATAACACAACTGGCCAGGCTCTGATACCACTTGTAAGGAAAATTAGATGCGGAAACAACTCTCCTAACGTCAAAACCTCAGGGAAGAATGCAAAGATACCTTTTATAATTACAATTACAGTCCAATTAAGATGCACATGAAAGAGATAACATAAACAAAGTATTTGACACACACATATGGACACCAGATTTATGTGGGAAAACCCTTATGGGAGAAAAACCCACCACACCAAGAGAAGTCACTTTGTATCACAGTAATAAATATTACATACATATATCTGACTTATCTTTCTGATGTTAGTTTACAGCAGCATTCACCATGAACAACCTTGTTACATAACATTCAAGTTATAGTCTTCACAAAATAGAACTCATCCACTAATCATACAGTCACATAGCAACCCATCGATCCATCCAACCAGACATCATCTGCTATTCCAGACTATAACCATGTCGCCCCTACCTGTCGAGCTTCCTCTCAGTAACGGCCGCAACAGTCCAACTGCTAGCGGTTCCCATTCTACTCCTCTGATTGGCTATTGATTCACCACGTAGGATGGTCTTCTCTCGGTCAAAGCAATTAACCTTTGTCAGTATGTCAGTGAGACACAAGAAGTGTCTCCCCGATGCCCAAAGGCTTCACCATCGATGTCACCAAGAGTCATACCGAAGTTCTTCACATGTAACGCTATCACCAAGACTCATCACTATCGGTGAGACGTTATACCGAAGCTCCATAAGTCACATAGAGATGAGAATTCACATCGGCGAGACTATCATCTTTCACCAAGACATCCCACCGAGCCCTTCATGTTATACCGAAGCATCTCAGTCGGCAAGACATTCATTCTTTTCTGAGAGATCATACCGATTCATTAAGGGTTATACCGAAACATTCTACATTCGGCGAGACTTATTGCTTTCGCCAGGAGATTACACTGAAGTCACATGTTATACCGATGACACCATTCGACGAGACATCACATATCGGTAAGACAATTGTCGGCAAGAGAATCAGCCTTCGGCAAGACTTCTTACCGAGGCTCCCACGTTACCCCGAGACCCCAAGTGAATACGTATCGGTGAGACAACCCTCCATCGGTAAGACTTCATATCGAAGACAAAAGGTTACACTGATGACTCCAGTTGCTGTAGGTCTCCCCAACATCCTAATGAATCGATGTCGGCGATACAACCCACCATCGCTAAGACTTCTTCCCGAGACCCTTGTGTTACCCTGATGGCCATATGCTATCAGTAAGACATTCTTTAGTCGCTAGGACTACTTCCCGAGTGTTCAAGTCACCCCGAAGCCCCCGGTCGCTTTGAGTCTCCCCGACGCCCGATATGAATGGCCTATTAGCCAGAGATCTCCATGCGGTAAGAGGTCACACCAAACACAACATGTCACACTGAAGACTCCAATGTGTAACCGTTCGGCAAGACTTCTGCAAGGTCACAACAACCTGTACAAAACATAAGGCTACAAATCTGCTCGTCGGCCAGACATAGAATATGTCACACCGACTTGGCTCCAATAGAGGTTTCAGCCTATGGGATTGAGACACATATTTCCAACACTCCCACCTCAAATGATATCTCAGTCCTCTTTTGATCTACATACTACTTCTGTTGATTTTGTGCCCACAATATTTTCCTTAAGAGCCCTCATAATGTCCTGGCTCTCCTGTAATAAGTCTCCCGCACTAGGCACTCTACTATCACTCAGTAGCAAATCAAGAAAACTAGGTGCCTCATACCCATACAACACCATGAATGGGGACATCTGAATGGTCATGTGGTAAGTGGTATTGTAACAATACTCACATAAGTATATCCACTTAACCCACGCCTTTTGCTACCTAGCTATGTAATTCCTGAGGTAGCCTTCCACCCATTTGTTCACTATCTCTATCTGACCATTGGTCTGTGGGTGGTAACTGGTGCTCGGTGTAAGCTTGGTCCCACAAAGTTTGAACACCTCCTGCCAAAAGTGACTTAGGAACCGACTATCCCTATCGTTGACTATGCTCCGAGGTAACCCATGTAATCTGAAAACCTCGCAGAAAAATACCTCTGCTACCTGTGTAGCTGTGTAAGTAGTGGTGATCGAAAAGAAGTGGGCATACTTCGTCAGCCAATCCACAACTACATATATGCAATTACGTCCTTGGGCTTTAGGCAAGCCTGTAATAAAATCCATCGACATACATTCCCACTTCCTGTCAGGAATCGGAAGTGGCTGCAACAACCCTGTCGGATATGTGTTCTCCTGCTTGTTCTGCTGACAAACAGGGCACTCACGCACATACTGAAGAACATCTCCCTTAAGACCCTTCCATGTAAATCTCTCCCAAACCTATCTGTAAGTCTTAAAGTACCCGAGATGCCCTACTGTAGGTATATCATGGAAAGTTCGCAGAATGGTGTTCTTCATCTCTAACCCTGGGATCAAGAAAATCCTATTCTTGTAAATGATCAAGTCATTTACAAGTGTGTACCTAGTGTCCACAATAGATCCCTCAACAATACCAAATGCCAATGTATCATTGGCATACTCTGCCATAATCAAGTGCCTCCAATCCTCGATAATCTGTACCATAAAACTCAGATGAGGTCGGCATGAAAGAGCATCAGCAACAACATTTTGTGTACCTTTGATATAGGTGATGTCAAATTCATAAGCTTGTAACTTACTCACCCACTTTTGCTGACGATCATTCAAATCCCATTGTCCTAGGAAATGCCTCAAACTATTATGGTCAGTTTTAATACAAAACTTACTTCCCACTAAATATTGCCTTAATTTGGCCAAGGCATGCATTATAGCCAGCATTTCCTTATCATATATACTGTAAACCCTCTTTGGTCCTCTGAGCTTCCTGCTCTCATAAACAATCGGGTGCTTGTCCTGCATAAGCACCACTCCAATGCCCTAACCAGAAGCATCACACTGAAGCTCAAAATGTTTTGTAAAATCTGGCAGTGCCAATACTGGACATGTAGTCATAAGCTCCTTGAACCTCACAAAACACTCCTATGCCTCAGAAGTCCAAATGAATGCACCTTTTTTCAACAAATCTGTCATAGGTGTCGCATGTCGTGAATACCCACTAACAAATCTGCGATAAAAACCACATAACCCAAGGAATCCTCACAGCTGTGTAAGGTTTGCAGGAGTAGGCCAATCTACGATAGCACGGATCTTCTCAGGATCCATCCACACTCTCTCTGCACTGATAATATGGCCTAAGTATAACAACTCAGTCATCCCTAAATCACACTTGGATTCCTTGGCATACCAGGACTCCCTTTCCAAAATGTTGAGTACTTTATCCAAATGAGCCAAGTGCTCCTGCCATGTCCTGTTGTAGACCAAAATATCATCGAAGAAGACAAGTACATATCTCCTCAAATGTGAGTGGAAGACCCTGTTCATGGTAGACTGGAAAGTCATTGGAACATTGGTTAGCCCAAATGTCATAATCACAAACTCAAAGTGTCCACAATGATAGCAAAATGTGGTCTTCTCAACATCCTACTCACAAACTCTAATCTGATGATACCCCGATCTCAAGTCTATCTTCGAAAAGTAACAAGCACCATGGAGCTCATCAATAAGCTCATCTATACGAGGTATGGGATATTTGTTCTTAATAGTCCTCTTATTCAGGACTCTGTAATCTATGCACATATGAAGAGTACCATCCTTCTTCTTCACTAAAACAACTGAAGAAGCAAATGGTGACTTACTCGATCGAATGTGACCCATAGCAAGCAGCTCCCTGATAGTCTTCTCTATATAATCCTTAAGCCGATTTGGGAGCTGGTAAGGAGTAATCATAATGGGCTTGGCACCCTCCTCAAGCCCTATGATGTGCTCAATACCTCTGTCTGGAGGTTTCCCTGGTGGAATGTTACTGAAAACCTTCCCATGCTTAACTCTCAACTGCTGAATGTCAGGATGATATTCTGTCTTATGTTGTCCCTCCTGTGTAGACGTCAAAGTGCACTAAGCGGCCCAATCAACCATGTCATGACACATAAGTCTCTCCATCCGTCGAAAGGAAATAGTCCTGAAGTTACTGTCTCGGATGGCCTTCAGTAAATGAGTTTTCCCATCCACCTCGAACCGGATCTCCATGTCTTTGAGACGAAGTGTAACTTCCTCAAGGGAATGAAGCCTCTTCATGCCCAAAACTAAATCAATATCACCCATATTCACCACATAATAATCATCCTTGAATTCATAATTATTCAAGCGCAAAGGAAGATCCTTAATCATACGATCACACTTGAGAGTGTAACCATCAACCACCCTAACCCGAATGCCCTCAAACTCTTCGGTTATGAGTCCACGCTTCTCCACAAATCTGGCATCGATAAAATTATGGGTGGCACTTGTGTCTAAAAGGGTGATAACCTTTTGACCAGCCAAGACTCCACGCAATCTGAAAGATCCTTCCTGTTGTATGCTAGACAACTGTGCCTCTTGGAACTAGATCTCTGACTCTGCCTCCACCTCAGGCTCTGAAGCCTCTAACTCTGACTCCTTAGAACTCTCCTGCTGTCCAGAATTTTCAGATTTCGAATCCTCATAATAATCCCACATGACTCTATTTTCCTTACCCTTAGGCCACAAAGGACAATCATGGTTAGCGTCATAGGGACCCTTGCAGTAGAAGCAAAGCTTCTTTCTGCGCAAATCATTAAGAGTCGCATGATCCAAGGGTGTTGCTAATTTTCCTTTTGAATCACTCTTAAAATCAGATTTCTCTCTATTTTTATTGAACCCCTTGTTGTCCTTAAATGACGAAGTACTCCTGGAATTGAACTTGCTAGATGGAGCTGCAAGTTCCATGTTGCATGCCTTCTTCATCACTTCCTGTAGTGAAAGAGGATCAAATGCTTTGATCCAACCTCTCAATGGCTCCAACAATCCCTCCACGAAGAGCACAACTAGACGCCTCTCCAATATGTTGGGAACCATCATGGATAACTGCTGGAAGTCTCCTATGTAGGCCTCCAAGCTACCAACCTACATCAACTAGGCCAAATCTCTGAAGTAAGACTCAGGGTCCTTGTCGAACTGTCCCACCAATCTGTCCACAAACTCCTGGTAAGTGGTGATACGATCATGTTGGAGTGTCACCATCCCATGATGCCACCAATCATAAGCTACCCCCTCAAGATGCAAAGTAGCATATCTAATAGCATCCTCCTCAGCCATGGGATGCAATGTAAGGAAGGTATCTAGCTTACTGATCCAAGCCTGTGTTGTAACCTTACCACTGTCGTCAAACATAGCTAAAGTGAGCTTGTTGTGGCATGCTTTAGGTCACTATTCTGATGTCTAGGCCTCCTATCCTGCCTGTTCCTATAATGCTCTCTCCTCTGTGTGAGAAACCTGTCAAAAGTAAGTCTTTCTCTGACCTCTGGGGTCAATAACTCCCACTCATCATTTGCTACCATAAGAGTATCAGCGAACACTCCCTCAGGCTCCTCATCTACAATAGCCTCATCAGGCTCATGTCTCACAAAAGTAGGGCGGGTAGGCCTATCTACTGTCCGTGAAACAGTCCTGGGTGCCCTCCGTGAACCCACATCACTCTTGTCTTCATCACGACGGGGTGACAGTCTCCTAGGTAAACCTATCCTCTGTATAACCATGGTCAAATAATGCAATACATCAGTTACCTATTGTTGACTTGTCCATAAATCTCTAAGAGTGTCTAAACTCTGCATCATCATCCCGAGGATCACGAGGAACCTCTGTTCTGTCTCCCATGGTACCCAACTGCCTATTCAATGCTTGTTCCTTGTCAAATAAAGCTCTCCTGCGAGAATAATATCTGTGAGGTCCAACCTCCTGTGGCTGCATATGAATCCCAAACCCTCAGGATGGTAGGAAACCGCTCTGATACCACAGTGAAGAACCCTGCTAGTTCAACTTCAACCCTTGATGTTTAAACTGATTTGTTTAATGTTTTTGAAGGTTTTTGATTTTTTTGTGGCTTTTTGCCAATAAAGATATTGGTGCGATTTTGATATAAAATGCTTGCAAAATTTAAATAAAATACTACAGTGTTAAATATGAAGGAATCCAATTGATATATGGATGCCAAATTATTTATTGTTCTTCCAAACTGATTACAACTATGATCAGACAACATGCATAGTAAAAAGCAATAACATTTATTCAGAAAACCTGGTTATTGTAGCCACCCATAATGGTAAAGATTGAGTACGACAGACCTTAGAAAAGCCTTCTCTAGCCTCGAGATTGGTGCAGACTATCCTAGAGATCAAGGCATCCCATCTAGTGAAGGAAGAAGACCAAAAGGCAAGGCGTCCAAGCTTGTGGAAGAAGTACGGCCTTGAAGCTGAGAAGTACGGCCCTAAACCAGCAATGAATAAATCTGTACCACCTTGGGAAAAGTGCTAGATGTATAACTAAACCAGCCGCTCAAGAATATCCCTCTCTTCGGACGATTATTGAATCAAACCCTGAATAATAACTTCACAATGATCTCTGTAATAACTTTTGAATGAAGCTATTCAACTGGCAGGCAATAAATCAGCTAATAATTCATAGCCTCTAAACTCCAATACACTAAAGATGGCTCGTTCTCTAATGCGGAAGAAAACTAAAACCCTTGGCTTTGTTCTCTGTAAAAGAAATTGTCTAAAATCGATTCTCATATCATAATCAATGAATTTCTCTCAAAGAAAACTTATATCTCCTCAATTGGGTTGATTTCCTTCAAAAAGCATCATTTAAATAAAACTTGAATTTCACTTTTAATTTTTCAATAGTTTGGACGCCCTTTTAATTATAATAATTAATTAAAAAGTGGCCCCTTCTTCATGATGGTCGACCCCTTCAATAAGTCACTTAAGTTATAATATTAAATTACATTATAACTTTATAATATAAGCTTCAATTAAATTAATATTTATTTTGACAAATAAATATTAATATCTCTCTCAATATAAGTCCAAATGACAAACCGTCTGAAGTCGGGTGATAAGTGATTGAATCTGCATATGACCAGATCATACTGCTAAAAATAGTAGGGGTGCTCCGCTAAGTGTCTCCACTTACTAAAAATAGTAAGTTAAGCAAATGATGTCCAAAAGATCCCGAACAAAAGCCAAACTGAATAATTCTGATAACTGAAGCCAAGCCATGCCTCAACAAGACCCTCTATCCTCCATATTATCCTACGAGGGCCACATAATAGGCTAATTTCAAGTACTGAGAGATGTCAACTGGAAGGGGACATTACATCGTGGGTAAGGAGAGAACGTTTCATCATAATTTTTTTAATATTAAGTTATAAATGTAGGGTGTTTTGTGCTCTTTATGCTTGGATATTGTAAAATTTATACCATATCTGATTGTTATCTTGGTTCCTGTTCTTTATTAATTTAGTATCAATGACATACATCCAAAAATATGTTGCATAAGGTTGAGCCCTGTGTGACTTAAATGGGTAAGATTTAGTGAGATGCATCTATCAAGCAAAGTAAAGTTTTAGCAAACAATCTTCTTAGATGTCTTGTTTTGTTGAGCCCATGCTTATTTTTTTATTAATTTTTTGTAGCTATCCTAATTTGAAGAGCATTCATGAGCTGATATATAAGAGAGGTTATGGAAAGGTGACAAGCAGCATATTCCATTGACGGACAATTCTATCATTGAAAAGGTATTTGAATGTTATTTTTCTTTTTATGGTGTATTTCCCTGGTCATATTAATTTTAAAACCATTTGTTGTTGACAGGTACTAGATCAATATGGAATCATCTGTATTGAAGATCTCATTCATGAGATTACTACTATTGGCCCTCATTTCAAAGAGGCAGACAACTATTTATGGCCATTTAAGCTCAGTGCTCCATCAGGTGGACTGGAGATGAAACAAAACCATTACATTGAGGGTGGAGATGCAGGAAATCGTGAGGATAAAATCAATAAACTTATTAGGAGGATGAATTAGGGACATGTTAACACTATTTTGTTGGATCTTACATTTAGCATCTTGATTAGGTTTATTTTTAGCCATTTGAAGTAACTAAACAATCTTGGAGTATTAGACAATTAGTGGCTTGACAACACTGTTCTGTAGTATCTCACAGTTAGCTGCTTGATTAAATTTATTCATAGCCATTTGAAGTCAATTGTCAAGTCTTGGAGAACAAGAAGCAATTTTGTCTGTGTGCTTTATTAACAAAGTCGTTGCACAACATAGAATTAGTGGTTTTATATACCACATGCTTCACCGTTTGGTTGAGTTTACTCTGTAGTGTATTGTAAATAATTATTGCAATCTTGTAGAATATTCCATTTTTACACACATGATCTATTTTATTAATATTATTATATATGTCACAATAATTACTATTTCTTGCAGAATATTCAAGTTTTACATATCTATTTCACTAATATTGTTGTATGTCACAACAATATGCAAGTTCATGTGTCACAAACTGACCATAAATATGATCGAATTTACTTATATCAAATGATTACTGGAGTTGGTAAAAATTGCTAGCCGTTGAACTGACCACAATCAGCTTTTACATTTTCCCAAATTTTGGAATTGAATAACTTCATAGTGGAACATTTGCACAGGATTTTCATTCAATAACCACAAATATCAAACATAGAAATATCTTATACATGCGTAAAGAAGCAAATTAAGAAGTGAGCATATGGATGAGAGCAGACGACCATCAGTTCTTACTGATCTATTTTACATGAAGGGGCTAGCAGATTTGATTTTTAAGTTGAAAAAGTTTGAATGGAAAAAATATGTAGTAAATAGGGATTAATTTTGTTATTGGAGCTTATTTGGGCTATATATGATGCCTCAGTAACTATTTTGGAAGCTTCTTCTAATTTAAGGTTGTCTTTAATTTGTCTTTTCATGTTAGATTGACCATACATGATATCATTATTTTAATATCCTTTGTAAGAATTTTATTTCTTAGCTGATTCCACATGGAAGAAAAGTTGGATTTGAATAAACTGGATTTAGTTGCCATATGTGTGCTGGTAATGATGATTTTTGGTTAGCTGTGCGGTTAGGGTATTGGGATTTCCATGCATTCTTTCCTTGTTGTGTGTTGGACTATGTTTAGAAAACTCGGACTCGAGGCTAAAATTTGTATTGGATTGAGGATTATTAGCCGATAGGCTATATATTGTGGGCACAACCCATTCTCACGCCAAAATTCTCATGTTGGAAAACTTGTTGGATGCTAGAAAAACTCACCAGACCCAGAAAATGTTGTCGATCTCCAAATCACATGAACTTCAGTAACTCTCAAGCTCCGATATTTTCAAATCTACTTTTGTTTACGTGAATAGATTGAAGCAGCAACTGAAGGGAGATAGGGATTTCATAAATTTTCCCTACAAACTCTGCCCATTTTTCCTCATCGACATCGTTGAGAGCATGACACAATTTGTGCAGAATCTAGAGGTAAATCACTTGCCACCGTAAAACAATCTTGTTAGTTTTTTTTGTTCCGTAAAAAATATTCTATTGATGCAAAAGATATTATATTTCAGAGTGCTACCAAATGGTAGGATGATCAACCATCCCTCCCAGATACAAAACCGACCAAAGGTTCATTATAGATTGCATGCCAGTCCTAAAAAAACCCAGTGCATTCCAAGCATATACAGAGGAAACCCAAACCAAAACAACACCCATCCAAGGACACTAACGCAAATGCAAACTCCCACCCAGACCAACCAATACACAAAGCCAACCAACTTACGAAATGCTACAAGTCCTCCACACCTTCATTGCACAGATACTGTCTAAAATAACCCCTCCAATCATCATGACCATGGCAGATTTTATAGACCAACTATTTAGTTTCCAAGATAATTTGTTTGATAATAGTAATGGGAAGCTTGAGTGGTCAGGAAACAATTGGACTACTCTGTGGCCAGGAGATGGCAAGCTAGGGGCTATGGATGAATTATATTTTGAGAATGGGTTCTCTTTATAGTTTGATTGTAAGGGAGGAGAACCTCTTTCAAAGAGAAGAGCAAAGAAAGAAGGGAAAGTTCAATGAAAAGAAGCCTAAAAAGAGGGTTTTTGAAGAAATAGAGTTTGTGATCCCGCATATGTTTGATCTCTGTAGGGTTGTGTTATCTTTGACAGATCATATCACTGCAAGATAATTGTATTGGGAAGTTGTTTGTATGGCTCCTGCTGGAAAAGATCATGAAAAAGAACAACCACTTCTTGCAAAATTTTGTAAGTTTAATCCCTTTGTAGGAGAACCCTATGTTGTTCTGGCTCATACACATCTTTGCCAAGGCCAGTATGAGGAGGTAGAGAGTGCATTGAATCTCATGTTAGAGTGGGGCACAAATTGGGACAAGCAGATGTCATGGGAAGGTTGGGTTGCATGGATAAGACTCTTGGTATGAATGAAAAGGAAAAGTCCAATAGTCAGGGATTCTCTATTTTGAGTAGGGTTTTCCTCTTGGAGGATTAGCATTAAAGGTTTTTCTTTTTTACTTTGAATGTCTTCTACATTTTTTCTATTGACTATGAGTAAAAGGATTGGAGGCTCCTAATCTCCATACCAAGCCTACATGTGGTTGTTTGAAATAGATTTAGTGACGACGAGAGTTTGTTGGGGCAACTTCAAACCTTTTTCAAGTTAGATGAGAGAAGAATAATTTCACAATAGATTAGAGGGGTTGCGCAAGTATGGATTAAGTTTGGCATGATAGAAGAACGAAAGAAGAAATAAATTATATTTATGTCCATGGATGATCAAAATGACGATTGGTACCGTTTGATATGATTTTTATTTTTTTGCAATAGTCATCATAATATTTCAGCCTCATTGCATATTTTATATTTTGTATGGATAGTGCATGCAACATATTTTTAGCAATTTAGAATTGTTTTTAATGCATAGATAAGATAATATATTTTCCACGGTGCCACCTAATATTACAGGGGTCTAATGCACACTAGGCTACAAATGCTTGTTTCGTTTGGTATCTATGCCAAATTGTTTAGATTTTATCATGATATATTGTTTGTGGTTATCCCATCTATTTGCACTATATAATGATTTTTTCCTTATTGATTAGTGATAAGGCTACCAATAACTCTGCTTATTTGGTTAATTTTTTGAGAAGCATTGATGAAACAACAAATCTTTGCTTCTCTAACACAAAAACATAAAATCTGTAATAATTAGTACCATAATTTTTTGGTAAACTTACTTTAACACCACAGTTTAACGGAAATTTACTTTTAACAATTAACACAGTTTGTTGCAGATGCTTGGAAGTAAAAAAAAATCACCTTCAAATGATTTAAAAATGGTAGTGGGTGGTTTTTCTTTTAAACTGTTTGTACTTTTCCATATATCAAAAGATAGTATCTCAAAGAATAACTCCTTTTCAGATCAGGGTCATTGGGCTTGGGCTTGGGGTTTGAGTATGAGATCTTTAAAATATGGGCTTTTAGTTTCTTGAATGATTCATAATAAATGTGTAAGATCTAAACATATAATAATTAGCACCATTATTTGTTGGAAAACTTACTTTTAACAATCAATGCCATAGTTTGTTGGAGATACTTGGTAGTCATCACCTTCAAATGATCTAAAAAATTGGGGTTTGGCTTAGGGTTTGAGTATGACATCTTTAAAATATAGGCTTTTAGTTTCTCGAATGATTCATAATAAATGTGTAAGATATAAACATATAATAATTAGCACCATTATTTTTTGGAAACTTACTTAGTTAACAATTCATGCCATAGTTTGTTGGAGATGCTTGGTAGTCATCACCTTCAAATGATCTAAAAATAGTAGTGGGTGGTTTGTCTTTCAAATTGTTTGTACTTTTCCATATATCAGAGGAGTAGTATGTCCCAAAGAATAACTCCTTTTCAGATTAATGTCATTGGGCTTGGGCTTGGTGATGCATTATTGGATTCAATTATTTGTTTGAGTGTGACATCTTCAAAATCTAGGCTTTTGGTTTTTCAAATGATTCAATAATAAATGTGCAAAATTTAAAATATGTGGCAACAAAGAAATCACAAATTCAAATGAGCAGGTGGTAGAATAATAAATGATTGATTCATCTAGGTTCAATGATATGTTGATGCTAAAATGATTCTATTATATTATTTAGTATTTTAACATCAGTACTGCGGAAAATTACTTGTAACAATTAACACCACAGTTTGTTGGAGATGCTTGAAAGTTAGAAAAACACCTTCAAATGATTTAAAAGTGGTAGTGGGTGTCAATGGGCCCTTGGTCTATTGGTGAAGTTGAAAGGTTTAGAATGAGCCCACCAGGGATCAAGTTTTGCTAAGTGCAAAGCCCCGACGCCTAAAAAGGGATGAGGTCGAAATCGTGCCTCAGATGGATTTTGGCGGAATGGATACCCCTCAGAGTATGGCTCAAATAGTTATTATCCTGCTCTTAGAAACATAAAAAATATCCATAATTTGAAGTATGAATATGTAAATGTATTTTGACTTAGTTCTTAATGTTTGGATCACCATGTTGAAGAAAAATTTGTCTCTATTGCAATACCATTTATTGGTGGACCAATTGTTGGCTGAGAAATACTTTTTTAACTCCAACATAAATATAATCGGTGTAACCATTACACCTCCTTTCGGTACAAGTGCTAGTTTTAATTATTTAATAGTAATATTTATTTATCATGTGGCTTGAACATTTGATTATAAGTTGATTAAATTAATAGAAACAATCAAGCAACAATTAGTCTAGGTAAAAATACAAGAGTTAGGAATCAATAAATTAAATGTTATTTAGGAAATTAAATGTGAATGAAAGGTGTTCTTAGATAGAGTAAGTATGTTGAATACTTGTAGAACAATATAGAAAATTAATATCCTTTGAGTATTGTTCATTTTGGAACTTCTATAGACCTAGAGTCCTTTATAGGTTGATCTTGCAATGAAGGATTGATCCTCAAGAGCACAAGTCTAATCTCCAAAGGCATGATTTTGATTTAGCCAAGTGTGTAGGATTTTGGGATCTAGTCACTATTATTCCTACTTTCTATTGACATGTAAGGATTGGTGGTATTGAAAAATGCCTATGGGACATCACTGAATTTGAGAGGGTGCAAGTTCTCAATCACAACAAGCCCCTTGAAAGATTGACTTTATGGCCTTGGGAAACTTTTGGTGGTATTGAAAAGGACCTATTGGAAGTTGAACCTTCTTGAAAGATTGGCTTTATGGTTGATGAGACATTGTTAAATCTCATACTTTAATAAATTATTATGTAATTGAGGAAAACTTTTATGGAGATGGTGTGCTTGAAAGGGAAGAGGTGCAGGGGCATTTTTTTGAATTATGAGGAGCAGATGCTGACGAAGAAGATGATGATGATCCTAGCAGAGGTGCTCGAGTGGTTGCGCTACTGCCTATGGCCTGGATGTGTTCATTGTGCGGGTATGTTCCTTTCTCTGGGTGTTGGTTTGTGGCTCTTGTGCGGGGGTCTCCGGTTCGGCCGCTCTTGGTCTATAGGGTTTTCTTGGTTGGTGTGACCTCTTTCCTTGAGGTCCTGTGGGTGGGCCAAGATTTTTTTTCCCTCTTTGTTGTTGGTGGCTTTGGGAGTGTTTTCCTCCCCTGTTCTTGGATCTATGGGGGTTGAGCTGCCCTGGTTCTTTCTCTTGGCCTCTACTGCTTGTCAGTCTAAAGTGTTTTTTTGTGCTTTTTTGCAGAGTTGTTTCTGGCTGAGTCCTCTCTGTTGCTTTTGCTTAAGGCTCAGTTCCTTTCTGGTAGAAGCTTGGTTCTGGTTGGATTTTTTTGGCCCTGTTTAATGCTAAAGACTCTTGGTTGGTTCAAATGGGCTGCTTCTCATGATCCTTTTTTCTGCCCATGTTTTTATTCTCTATTTTGTGGTGAGACTCTTCCTTGTGTTTCTCTCTTCTCAATTTGCTAATGGTTGTCAGGATTTTCCCTTCTACTGGTTGGTTAGTTCTCTTCTCTATTCTCCACTCTGAATCTTCTATGGAGGTGAAGATTACTCTTGTTGAAGTGGAGCCTGCTCTTCTAGAGGTAGAGTTGGGATTGTGGTTATTTGGAGAGGCTTTCCTTGCTACTGGTATGCTATGTTACAATACCTGTTGAGATGGTGTGCACTCCTATGGAGGTGGATTTATTTCTTGTTACAGACTGACTGCAGTGGTGGTTTGGGTTGGATTGACTTCTGCTCCTATAAAGGGGAGTCGACTCCTATTGAGGTGGGGTATCTTTCTGCTCTTTGTTTATGGGGGTGCTGCAAGAGAAGTTATGCCTGTTGGATTGTCTAGTTGGCCACCTGGCTGGTGATTCTTGAAGGTGTTTGTGTGTGTTGTGGATTTAAGGTCCCCGTTAAAACCTGGTGGTTCTACTCTACTTCTGGCCTGGTGGAATCAAGTTGTGTTCATGTGAACTTTGGGTTTAAGGTCCCTGTTTTGGGTTTCAGGTCCCTGCCAAAATTTGGTGATAGTTCCCTTAATGATGTTTTGGGATTAAGGCCCTTGTGCTCCTGGCTATAAAGGGTTTTCAGTCCCTTCAAAGCTGAGTTCTTGCAGTTTGGTTTGTCTTGTATATCTTCTGGTAGACTGTTGATGTTGGATTGTTGATTGTCTATGTTCCCATCTTAATGCAACTTTCGTTTGTTTGTATGGGGTTTTAGGTCCCCTCGAAACCTATTTAAAAGGGGTTTCTGGTCCCTGCAAAACCTATTTTTCATTAATCAAAAACATTCAAAATATAAACTATAGAAACATTCAAAAGTTATCACATAATTGAAGCAAAATATGCAACTACTTGACTCTTTTGAGAAAACAAATTTGCACTACTAAACTCTTCAAGACAACTTCAATGAAGGAACTCCTAAAGCAAAATTGCTTTTTTGATAGAATACAATACACTAGCACGCTACAAATATATTCAACACTACACATAACATTGAACAATACAAATAATGTTGGAACAACATACAATGAATTATCCTATAGGTAAAAATAAAAAAAATATTTCATTTGTTGAAAATGGTTACTTCAATAGAAACAAAGTAACTTACAATAACATCATTTCAACTGAAACATAGTAACTCATAATAAAATCATTTCAATAGAAACATAGTAACTTACAATAAAATCAAGACTTAAAAACAATTATCTATGAACAGTTGTTCTTCTTCCCGAATCAAGAGACCAACTCTCCAAAGATTGAAACTTCTAGGAACTTACAATATCATCACACATAAATTGTTAGATATACTAAAAGTAAAATATAGATATTCAAAAAAAAATTCTACCAAGATATGAACATCACACCACTATATATTATTTCTTTTATATACTTGGTCCTCTAATCATGCTTATAATTGATCATGTAGTTCACATACAATTATTACAGTTTTTAACAAAAATCATAAATGCTAAATCCTTATGTAATTAATATGGAATTTGTTTCTTCATCAACAAAGAGATCAAGAAATTGATGAAATAGACTTTCATTAGGAATCTTCTTGTAGAGATTTTTTGTACCATTTATGAACCATGCTACAATATATCTTCAATTGTTTTTCCAAACATGAGACACATATGATGAACATGGTATAATTTTCCATTAAAATATTTTTTAGAACTACCTTTGTGAGCATTCTAGAGCTACAAACATTCCAAAGCTTTTTATGAGATATAAGCATCCATTTCCATTTCCTCTAGAGTCTATCTTCTGGAGTCAGATGAACTCTATCAACTTCTATTACCCTGTTTTATAAAAATGAATCTTTTCCACCAAGATATATTAGAATTGGAATCCCTTTTAACACAACAGAAAAATAAAAATAAATACATCATTCTTAATTAGGATGACCAATAATTTATCATATAATGAGATTAATAATAGCATGACAAGTATTTAGGTGATAAAGGAAGGTACTTTATTCAAAATATGATAAGGCCAATCTCCACCTCATCAATGGCCTTGGGCAAGTGTTGTTGGTATTGAAAAATGCCTATGGGAAGTTGCTAAATGTATAAGGGTTTCATGTTCTCATCAATCACAACCCCCTTAAAAAATTAACTTCATAGCCTTCGGCAAGTGTTAGTAGTATTGAAAGGTACTTATGGGAAGTTTTTGGACCCCCTTGAAAGACTACCTTTATGGCCTTCAACAAGTGTTGGCAATCTTGAAAAATACCTATAAGAAGTTGTTGGATTTGAAAGGGTTCATGTTCTCCTCAATTAATCCACTTGAAAGACTAACTTTATGGCCTTGGGAAAGTGTTGTGATATTGAGAAATAACTATGGAAATTTGTTGAATTTGTAAGGGTTCATGCTCTCCTCATTCAATCCCCTTGAAAATTTATGGTCTTGGGCAAGTGTTGGTAGACAACAAGCAAGCATGCAATGGCCTAGATGGAATTTTTGATGTAATCATTGATTATTGCTAGTGCTACAAATCTAAATGTTCCTTATAATTTTGTTTAGGATGTTCAAATGATTCAAGGATGATTTTCTTTAAATAATAAGACATAACAAATAGTTGCACAAATATGTACCATGTTGGCTTCTAACAACAAATAAAAAAGGTAGGAGAGTAGGGTATGTGCAGGATCATGATGGGCCAAAAAGTGGCAATGGGAAAAAAATTACGTTTTTCATCGACCCAAAAATGCGAAAACGCCAAGTTGAATTTTTTGTGGCTTGGGTGTCAGTACATTGCTCCAAAGCAATGCCCAAACCAAGACTTCCAAATCAGATATCCAATTTGAGTCACATAAATATATATTTATTTTGGATTGTTAAAATCATTTTGCATTTGACAGAGGCCGCGCATGCACAGTGAGGAGGATTGTCACATATCAAATATCCGATTTAGCCGATATCCGATTTGAAAGGTGAGTTTTTGGAAAAAAAAATTGCTTTAATCGAATTTTGAATTAGATTTGTATAATTTCAGTTAGTTTTTTATGGATTTTTTTTCAAAATAGGGTTTTTGATTATTTTTATGAAAAACTTGAGTTTAGAAAGGATTTTGATTAAAAATGAATGTTTTTATAGATTTTTATTAAAAAATAGTGTTGTTTATGTATTTTTATTAAAAATTAGAGAATTTTATAGATTTTTGTTAAAAAGTAGAGTTTTTTTTGGATTTTTTTAAAAACTAGGGTATTTTTACAATATTTTCATTTATATTGTCTAATTTCAATTAGATTAATTAGTTTTAACTTTAATTAGGCATTATGACTGCTGATAATGAAAATGCACAAATTCCAAATGATCCACCAGCTGAGAATGAAAATGCACAAATGCCAAACGCTCCACCACCTCTGCAGCCATCAATTAAAGACTTAATTGGTGAAAAATTGCAGCAATTAAGGGGCATTTATGATGTTTATACGAGAATCCCTTGATTATCTGAGATGTCAAACACATTGAAGGAAATAATTAAAAATATAGAAACCCTCTCCACCCAACATAATACCTTTCATTTGTCATGAGAAGACATGAGGGAATATTACGCAGGTGGAATGTCTTATGATGATGTGAAAGATCTCAGAATAACCAATGCCCAAATAGCCTCTTTATTTGTTAATGCCCGCACTGGTTTTCCAGTTAATGTTAATAAACCAAAACTTTCTATAAAATGGTGCACGCATAGGGACATTGCAGATAACTTTTGGGATCGTTGGTGTATGGTTTTTGATAAACCACCGAACAACAATTGTGATATACCATTTTACTTTATTAAAAAATTATATGTTGAGTTTGTGTTAGGGCATCATGTCAATTACTTTGGCATTAAACCCCTTCCAGGGCATCGGTGGAGGTATGCCCCAGGATAGACCAGGGGTAGTTAGAGTAGTCTCGTACCCATATGTTCCCCCTCCTCCCCTTCCTCCGCCACCTCCAGTATATCATCCAGATATTATGCAAGATGTGGCCACACAAATTTTCTAGGTTATTCACTCTTTGAGTGGTCTTTTGGTTTTGCATGCTACTACAGTAGCTCAGCCACATTCTGGTGATGTTGGTGATGGCTCGAGTGTTGTTGCATCATCCTCGTTAGGTCCACATATTTGCCACATACTTGCTCTATGTGCCACCAGATATGCTTGGGTCCTCTTATGCAACCCGTTGAGCATCCCTTGGACACTTTTGATTATGACCTCCATGATGTGGACATTATAGATTAGACGTTGGGGAGTGGATCGCACCCTACAGAGTCCTCTCCTGCTAGAGAGGGGGATGCTGGAATAGTGACACAGGTAAGATTTAAGTTGTAAATTCATAACTTGCATTTGTTTTTAAATGAATATTAATAAGAGATAGTATAAAGTACTAATAATTATTTACATGGTCTATTTAATAGTTGATGTTTGAGGAGGAGCTCACTCAGGTGACTGATAGCACCCTTAGGGCCATTTCATTTGGCCTTGACACGCACACAGTATATATTGTCACACTCACCCGTTTACATTTTTTTCATTAAATACTTGCTTGTCATTTGAATTGTCATTAATGAAATTATATAATAACTTATGTTTATCTTATTTTCCTCTTGTAGGAAATACCTAGTGCAAGCGAGGTGCAGTCTTGTCCATATTATGGAAGTGAAATGCTAGATAAGGGGAAGGTAATTGAACTCAAATTTGATTGAATTAAGATTTTTAAGATCTTATATTGATTACACATACATCGACATAGATTGGTAGTTTCATATGTACTTGTCATTTTTATGTACA
>VDFB02026320.1:120643431-120687867 GCA_007258455.2 Sequoia sempervirens | reverse complement strand
TTACTAACATCCTCATATCCTCATAATCTATACTTCTATAGTTTATTTATCTTCCTAAACTATAGAATAGCTCTTAACATTAGTATTGTTATTAATGAAACCATAATTTTAATAATCATCTCTCTTTACAAAATGCTTAGTATAATATAAAACTAATTTCAAAAATTACAAATTTATATAATATAAAAATACCATTTCCTTACTTTTAAAACTACGAATGCTTTTCTCCATTATTATTATTATTAAAAGCAATTATTAAAAGATGGCACAAAAACCTTCCGGCCAGCATGCTTACTAACGTTTGTACTTTCTTAGAGACCATAGAGATAATGTGTGCAAGTGTGCTCCTCTCCACCCTACAATTACAGCAGATCTATTTCGCTCAATATGAAAACTTTCTCTATGCTCATATTGGTTGAGCAATGATCTTTGCTGATACCAAGCCTAAAAGCTGAAGCTCATTTCCTTAAATCCCACTTATGTGAAGAAAGACCTCCACATATCCATTTTAATGAGTCTCATCTTCCTAGACTCTCACTCATATGCTATCATATTGCTTATCGCATTCCCACAGCATACTTATTCAAACTTGAGCCTATCGAAATCATTTCTATCTAACAGAACAACCTCCAAACAATCAAAGTAAGCGTTGTAATAGAAAAGCACCTCAATAAACCGATGCGCAAAAGAGGGGGAATTATGCTGCCCTTCTATTTCTAAACTCACCATAATGTGGGGCTTTAAGTTCTTGATAATATTAATAGTTTTTTCGAGAAGAGTCAGATCATATAAGAGACCTCTGAAAACAGTGGGAGCATAGACCACCACGAACTCACCGACATTAACGTTGAATGAACCTTCGTGAATCTCCTCTAAATTTGAGATCTTAACTGAACGGTAGGAAAAGGGAATCGCCATAGCTTGAGCATACTCCTTAAGCCTTCTTCCGCTGCTTTCAAGCTCATGGGAGTTCATTCCATGAACAGCTGTGATCTTGAGATGCTGAACGGAAGAAGAAGAAACTTTTAGAGCAAGGGACTGAATCAGTACCGTCTACTGGCAACCAGTTCGAATTCCCAAATCAATCACATGAATTCTATTTTTATACCCCGCGGCGTCATATAACAGACCAACTTATGCTCATAAGCCATTTGAGGGCACTTTTGCCATTCGAGAAAGTCTGTGCTTGCTGCGCAGCCCAAACAGAGAATAGAGACCGCTGAGGCAAACTGAAAAGAAAAGATAAACTGTTCAAATTTAAATTTTGTTGAAATAGCGGGAAATTCAGGCTGGTTTGAAATTCAATTTAAGCGCCTTGGAAATTAATAACAGCTGGTGGCTTTTGGAGTATGCTGCGGAGGTTGTAAGCTGTGGACAGTACAACCTTTTGACTTGGAATTCTCTGCCAGTGTTACAGTACTTCCCTGACATAATTTGTAAGACTATGCATGAGCCATCGGATGACCATAGCATAGCCAGTATCCGGGGAAACAATCGGTAACCCCAACGGAAAACGGAAAAAAAAAAATCATTGACCAGTCTGAGCTTAGTGTGTGACACTTAAGACCAGCCGCAAACCTGTCTCGCGCCTATATACCATCTTCTTCTGTTGGCATACAACTCTCCTTCCCGCCGGTAAACAAGTTTCTACGCCATACAACAGTTATTGAAGAATTTATGATCGATGGTAAGGTAAGTAGCGGTGAACGGAGTTAGTCGGTTGGTCTATGCCGACAACTCTTTGATGAGCTCTATGGTTTGTGTGAATGATTTGGATGAATCTCTTTGGGTGCCTCCGGAGGTTTGATGTTTTCACTCCACACCACATAAATTCCAGAAAGCGGCCCCTGCACCATGGGATGTGCCATTGTTGAGTTTTGCCCACAGTTTTCTAGATGGGACAACTTGGAGGAGATCGGTTTTGGTTTGCGTCTCATTTAAAAAATATATATATTGTGGTAGTGTTTTGTATTTTTTTCCTACAAACTCTACATAGTTTTTCTCATCGGCATCGTTGACAGCATGACACAATTTGTGCAGAATCTTGAGGTAAGTCACTTTCCATGGTTTCAGTAAGTTAATCAGTGAGACATCAATGTCTTCGAACGCTTGAATGTGTAGACATAAATTATGTGTTGACTTTACATTTTCTTTTCTACGAAGAGAATTAGATCATGTTCTTCTCATTTATTTTTCACTTTATTTTGATGGATTTGAAGGATCTGGAGGAAATTTCTTTTCCTGCGAAGAAATGAAGAAAATTTTCAACTACATCATCTGAGAAAAATATGCTTTTTAATATTCTTTGATGGATGTCCATGGAGTCATTTGAGTACAAGCGTTGAAGAAGCTGAGATCTATGGTTGGTGAGAGCGAAAGCAATAGGCGGTTCATTACTTCCTCTGTCGCACCAGCTGCCCTAATCTCTGTCATTGAAAGCTATTCCACAGAACGGTATGAGGAGGGTTGCTACTACGAAGTTGCGGCAGCCTGCAAGGAGGCCTTTGGAATTCTTTATTCTCTTCCGTCGCTGGACGAGACGCTGGATTTGGTCACCACGAGTAAGTGTCTGGCTTCCCTGGCATCCATTCTTAAGAGAGGTACCTCCAACACACAGTTTCATGCCGCCATTCTCGTACAAACACTTTCAAGGAAAGGCCCGGAGTGGCTTGTTATGAACGCCAATGGCGAGTTAATGGAAGGGCTACTGGAGCTATTGACGGAGGAGGTGTGCCACCAGGCTACCATGGCTATCATTTAGAATTTTTTTGTGTTTTCAAGGAAGAAAGGAAAGGCCTTTCCTTATTTTGGTGGAATGAAGGGTGGGGGATCCACAGAATATGGGAATGATGTGAATGAAGGAATGGATTTACCATCTGTTGTAGATATTAGGTCTAATAAGCAGGAGGGTGGTGCCAATGGGGGTGTTTTGATGAGGGGAGGTATGAATGGTGGAGTGGGGGTTGTGGATGTGGATGAGTGCCAAAATATATTTCACACTTGCAAAATATTTTGCAAGCTCTCTGAGTCACTTAAATAGAGGATTTCTTGTCCTAAACATATACCCACGGGCTAAATAGCTCTGCAAACCACCAAAACATAGTAGAATGTCGGCTCACCCGTATACCCATGAGCCATTCTAAACTCCGATTACCAACAACATCTGTCCCAAAGAGCTCATTACTCTACACCATCGAATAAGCATATGTATAGGAGGGCGATACATCTTCCTTCGTTGTTATTTTACGAGGAAGGGGAGGGGGTACTAGGACACACCCCTGAAGAAGAATACCTGCCTGTACTACCTGTTTGTAAATACAAAGAGTTTCTGCACATCCCAGGTGAGAGATTCAACCCCGATTGTCTCTTGTTGTTTGGTGAATCCATTTTACCGTATGCTGATCTGAACAAAAGATTTTTTTCCCAATTTATGGGATAGTATCTCTATGCTATGAAGTCAATTGTTTTGATACAACTGTCCAAAATTCTCCGTGACAATGACCCATCACCGCCATAATCACCATGCAACAATGTGTGAGAATAATTTTAAGTTTTTTCAGGATTTATTTTTTAAACTCTATTAGATGTTTTTCCTTGCTACTACATTGTAATTGCTTATGTCACCACGTTTAATACTAGCCTTTTACGTGGCCAAAAAAATTGTGCATTTATAATAATTTACGCATGCTCTTCCGATGTGTCATAAGTTCAGTCAAGGTGCCAGTTGTAAGCTTTGCAGTTAATGGCGTCTGTCCTTTTATGATGCTCTAATTTTTAGGTAGTTTATCTTCTTATAATACCCAAGTTCTTTCTTGTCTTTTGTCACCACAATTTATAGCTGGAAATTTATGGTATAGAAGAATTACAAGTGAGCTGGTTAGAAATTCATAGTTTTTAGAGGGTGAAATCGGAAATTTTAGTTAGAAATTCATGGTTTTAGAGGGAAAGTGACTAATTTATCTTATATTTCATTTAATAAATCCATATTTCACCTATTTGTTGGGGATAGCTTGTCCCCAATGACACCAACAAGTAAAATGGTTATGATATCACCTATCAATATTCATAGGGTTAATAGTAAATAGATATTGAATTCAATGATGTGTATAAACTTGGAAATAACATCAATCTGCTTATGACAGCAAGTGAGACAAAACACAAACCTGCAGTTGATGTCAAAAGCCACACTGCCTGAACAACCGATTTCATGGAAACAAGGGCCCGTGAATAAGCAAATTCTAGTCTAGTGATACTAAATAATACTTTTGATGTTGTGAGTAATATGTATTGGGGTACCTACCAAAATATTGACATCTACTTTGTGCTTCCATTTGCATGTGTTGCATTAAGCAATCCATAGTGAATTCTATTTTCAAGCTTTGCATCTGTAATGGGGTTAGAATAATATCCAGTAGACCTAGATGTTGTTTTGTTAGTTATTGACTGAAGTAATCCTGATGCAACAACTATGAGGGAACATAAAAACATTACCCAAAACCATTTTTTCATTGGCATCAAACCAACTCCATGTTTTTCTAAGAATGGGTAAATGATTTGCTTGAATAATGGAATTAAATTGAGGATGAGGAGAGGATCCAATGCCTATGACAATCAATCCCAATCATATTAGACTTCAGTTATGACTTATTCATGTTGTCCTACATTTATATTGTATAATTAAAATGTATTACACTATATCATCCTTTTAGTATGATCCAATCAAGCTACTTTAAGGTGGTTTATGCTTCTCAATAGATTCAACAGTGATTACAAAAGTAGATTATGCCACATACAGTGATGGTGAACGTCTTTCAGCTGCCTAAAGGTTTCAAGCTAAGAGAGAAAAAAGTTAGAGCCCCAAGGGAATGGAAGATTCTTGAGTTCTCTCCGCTGATTACAAGTCACTAGCTCAATGCATATTTCTAATTTTTGGTATTGTAACATATGAACTGAATTGCCTGGGGCTTGATATTAGTACTGTTAAAATATAAGTATAGATGATGCTAGAAAGAAGGTAGAGGATATGTAATCTACTTTCTGATTTGATATTATATTAACTTTTAGGGGAAAAAGATAAACTAGACAATTCTTATCAACTGTACTACATGAAGAATGACAAGAAGTAGGAAATAGCAATATTATAAGTATATACTATATAGGATATATCAGGAAACTATGGGAATGTGGAACCATGGGTGCACCTTGATAGGACTAACTAGAAATGGGAACAACAAGAAAGAACTTAAATGATATGAGAAATAACATTGGAAATTCAACAAATCAAAAGGAAACAACAAAAATGGGAATAATAGAAAACAACATAAATAATTCCCAAAATAGCATTCAAACTCAAAGCTTCAACAAAAGAACAATTGCAAATTTTTAGCTCTTTGTCACTCATAGAAATAACATCATAAGCATCCTCTTCCCTTACAAAATTTATGATCTAGTTAGAAATTATTTTGTTTGTTGAAGATGAAGTTTTAGAATTTTTAGGAATGAAACAATTAGCCCATCTCCTTGCATTGTTTCCAAGATTTATGGCTTATGCACCTAGATCTTTATGTGCATACAATTACAGCTAGATGCTAGAAAATTAAAAAATGCACTATAATACCCCTGATGTGGACATGCCTCTATAAACATGTCAATTGATGGGATGGTTCATAAACATAAGCTTTTTCCATGAAGTAACTTTTTGAGGCCATGTTAGAATCCTCCTATCTAAGAATAATCTCTAATAGCTTTGTATATCATATCATTTTGGCTTTCCTAACTCTTTCCTTGTGAATTCCTTGGTATATTGAATCCCACTGTGATAAATTTCCTACTAGAACATTGGCAATTTATGCCAAACTACTTAGCTCCTCAGCAAAAAGTGCTAAGGCAATTTAAAATCTATGACAAAGTATTTATAGGAATTGATTCAATAGTTAGTTCAATTAAGCTTCATCTTTCAACCAAGGTTTCATATCAACTGTGGTATGCCCAGAAAGCTTACTTTTGGGGATGTTTGTATTGATAGAAGAAGAATTGTAACCAAATAACTTGTACCCCAAAGCCTGCTTGTAAATTGACAAAGCTTTTGGTGTGGGTAATCCCTCAAATAAAACCTCTTTTTTTCATAATTGTTAAACAACACACATCTGCATAAGGAGGATAATATTAATGTGAAATCAAATTTCTTTAAAAATTAAACTTGTGCTACATGTATTCTAATCTAAGTTACCAATTTGTTTTTGGGTTCGAGTACGAGTACAAGAATCCCCTATGGGATTCGATCAAATTTTTTTTGGGGTTGGGTATGTTTTGGGTACGTTAATACAAAAACATATAAAAATCATAAATATATACATATTTTCAATGGTATATAATTTTCTTTATTTTTACGAGAAGCATGTTGGAGTTTCAATTAGCACCTCTATCTAGTGCTTATTAGATACATACAACTATGAATAGTGCTTGATGGATTCTCTTGAAATTATGGAGGGGAAGATCCCTCTTGTTTGCTGATGTTTGCATAAAAGTAAAATGGAATTAAGTGTTCCTATCTTTTTTACTCAATGGGTAGGACAAAAGGGTGCATAAACACAATGCACTGTAGCTAAGGCTTTTTTTGGTTTCTGCAAATCTTAGCTACAACTAAACTAGCTTTTAATCTATCCTATTTCCTCAAGGTAAATAGAGCATGAGGTCATAGGAGCGGGAATGGATTGGTTGGATTACTTGAATCAACTGTCTCTCAGAATGCGTCTGAGGCTCTAAACTCTCAGATCTATGCTAGAATAAGGCTTTATACAAGTAATCACTATTTACGATAATACATGTTCTCAGGATTTCCAAGGAGGAGGAACCCCTGTCTGAGGTATATATTGGGATACAACTTACTAGAAACAACAAATTACGATGAACTCAAATTACGAGGAGGTGACGACACTTGTCCAAAGTGTAGGATGAAAGTAGATCATTATACAACATCAAACAACAATCATTAACAACAAAATACCCAAGGAGGTGATGAAACCTGTCCAAGGGGGAGATTGAAACAATAGATTATTAGAACAAGACATTGAAAGAACTCAAATCTTTAGATCAAATTGCATGTGTGTTTTGATTTCCTTCTTCAAGATTTCTCAACGAATTACAAAGGTTTAGATAGCAAAGGTACGAAATCATACACAATTGCTTATCAAACTAAACAAACTCTCATCCAAGAGTGAAAAAATATGCACTTTCAAACTTGTTGGCAATAATGGCGTAGCAATTTTGCATAGTAAATAAAGGTTAACAAATAATGAGCCCAAGGCTCTTATTTATAGAAACTCAAAGGATTAGGCAAGCCTAAAATCTCCTTGAGTTAACAATCAGTTCTTTCCAATCAACAAGATTTATTCCTATGTCTAAAAGTAGGTGAGCAAGAAGTTAACTGGAAATCTACTTTAGTTAACTGAAACTAAACAAACAGTCAATTGGAAGTCTACTTCAGTTGACTGAAACTAAACTAAAAGTGAACTTAAATTAAAAAATGTGCCTCCAAAATAGAGATCCACAATTAGTGGAGATATGAGATAGACATCCATAATTGGTGGGATCTAACATGCATGATCAGTGGGACATGGAGTTAACTTGGAATGAGGCATCAAGTTAACTCCTGTCACCATTAATGTTATTTTGAAGGGTAGGATGCCCTAGGTGGGTGCTTTATACCTCACCACCTCCAATCGACAGTTCTATCTAGTTGTTGACTTCTTTTGCCTCAGGACAATTAATGCTCTACAGGATGATGACGTGGCATTTCAGTATCTCTTCACCATTTGCAAGTTGTTGCTATCCTATGCACTTTATAGCTATGTCATTCAGCTTGGTGGACATGGCTGTAACCTTACTCAACTTGCAACCATCAAGGTCATCATAAAATGTGCTACGAATGACATCCTGGAACTATTTTTGTACTGCACCTAGCTCAATGTATGCACCTCCCTCATGTTGATAAAGGCAAGGGATGGATATTACCAACGTTCTTGTGAAGTTGATAATACCTACCACAATCTGTCGGTACTCGATCAGTTCCACATAATTGGAATCATAGGCTTTCACCTTGTATGTCGGTTGTTCTTTCCAAGCGAAAATATGTTGCTTGTTATCTGTAGTGGTAATTGATTGATATTCTAGTTGTAAATCAGTGACCACCATCTCATCCTTAGGCCTCTTCTCTGCTGCCTCTTGTTCTAACTATTGGATCTCTGCATAGAGTTCACAAGCTCTGTTCCTCAACTGGTACAGTTCTTCTAGTATACACCGTCCTTTGACGACAAATTCTTCTTCTTGATTCCTCAAGTGTTTTCCATATAAGATCAGCTGGTGGTGATTTTGCTCTGCGGGGAGATCAAGCATCTCTTGTGGCAAAGGAGAGATGTTTGGCATACCGTGCATCAAGCTAGATATGTATAGTCTCAACTGCTGAATTTTAGGCTTTAAGGTTGATTTGTCTCTGTCATCCTTAGCCATTCTTTCTTGCACACTCACTGATGCAATTCCAAGAAGATCTGACTCCACCCAACGAGTGGCTTTACCGATGTTGAAATTTGACAATATGAAGTCATTAACCTCTACCTTGTGTGCATTCTTGTCCTCAGGTGGTGCAACTATCTCTATGAAAACTTTGTTGTCATCATTCCTTCCTACATGAACCTGCTTCTTTAGCTTCTTTACTGGGACATCTTGAGGGGCGTGGTCAAATTTCATTAAGTCAAGCAGGTAGGATGGCCTTTCTCTCTTCCTTCCAAGGAAGCTCTCAAGCCAAGATGAATTCTAACTAGCCTGGCTGGAAGGAGGAATGTTAGGCCCTTGAATGCTTGATGAATGAGAATTATGGAACAATATCTCGTGGTGGAGAGTCTAAGTCAATAGGGACTAGTGCCTGATGTGATGTTGGTGAAGTAGGAGGTTTTGTTTCCACTACTAGCACTATATCTGCTATAGTTGCTTCCATCATGGGCTCTGTCTCAGCCGTGATTGTTTCAATCACTGGCTCAAATGCAGTTGTTTCCATGGTTGTCTTAGGTATGATTGTGGTTGTCTCCACATGTACCTCTTGTGATCTTCCCCTTGTGTGCCTTGACATTCACATTCCTTTGGGAGGGTTACTCCATTGCTTCTATTTGGGCTTCTTCCTTGATGTGGAAGGTAGTGAAGGATGAACTAATAGCGGCTCTGTGTGGGGAATTACTACCTTCCTTGTCTTCTTGCTATCCAAATAGATTTGGTTGTTTCTTACAAACTTACTTGTCCTTTCCTCTATAAATGTATTCTCCTTGGCCTACCAATCCACTTGTCCAAGTGGTTGTGAGTCCACTTGATCCACGAAGAATGAAGGAAGAATTACTTCCCCATCATCATCAGATAGGCCTTCCACATCTTCTATCATGAAAACAACAATTTGCAGAAGTCTAAACCGACTGTACTTACGTCTTCATACATCAAACTCATCTTCACAGTTGACCCAGTAGTCTTCCATGGAAGACTTGTGTGAAGAGTGTTGCTCAAGGTGTGTTGCATAAAGGCCTCTTGGTTCATACAACCATCTCTCAATGATATATTTGAGATTAAGTCTCACCATCTCTTGGCACATGGTTTTGGCATCAACCGCTATCTTACACCTATAAAGTCCCATCTGGATAGGAAAGCTCGCAGTTGTCTTCTTTTTGAGACACATATGAGAATGAACTTCATCCAACTGCTGCAAAACCTCTTTGAAGACTACCCTATCTGAAGCGTAGTGGGGTAACATGGCAGGATGACCATTGTATCCATATATGCGTATATAGGTGAAGGTGGGGAATTGGATGAACCAATCCACCTAGTCCACCATTTCCTCCTTGGTTGCTGGTGATATACGTACATGCATCTCATGGTCAAGGTCCCTTACGGTGTGCATAACGAAAAGATCATTTATCCGCTTGAAATTTCGTTCTGCTTGTGTAAACTCAAGTCATAGAAAATGCTCGTGGACCTTTTGCACACCTAAGGTTCTCACAATGTTTAATGCTCTGAACTAGCCTTGGAAAGCAATTAGGTATACAAGATATGAGCACATGTGGAACCTATGAACCTCTAAGAACCTGGTCATTTGATGGTGGAGTGTATCACTGATGAGGATGGGCCAATCGTAATGCTCTCTGTTGCTTACAATCTTAGTGATGATGTAGTGCATCCACGACTGAAATTGGTCCCCATCCTCATGTCTAGTGATCCGATTGAGTAGAGTGATCATCACTGCATACTCATCTCAGAACTTGTTATTGCCCAACATTCTTGGGAAAGTTGGCCTTTTTCACTTTTAGCCATTTTTCTGCCATTCTCTGCTGACACTTATCCTTTGATACTTTGAATTCTCTTTCACATTCTCTCACAAATATGACCACATTGGTCGAGCATGGTGGAATAGCAAAACACCTTTCGACATCCTTAGGTTTAAGGCTGCAAATCACCCACCCATCCATTGATCGGATTTCTCGTGTGGTAGGGTTGTAATCCTTAATGCAAGAAATTACAAACTCCACGTTCTATAATGTGATGGGGATTGATGCAGCCTCAAGCAATCCAAATTGCTCGATGTTTTGTAACGTGATTTGGTCCATGCCTTCCAAATCTTCTGAGTTGACCTTTGGGTGTATTTGATGCAAGTGAGTGTCTATCGTTTTCAGGAAATCATGATAGAAGACCATTTTGGTCTTGTATTGTACTTGGGAGAACTGCATTATGAAAAACTTAAAGATCAATTGTTCACACGACACTGTTAAGGAAACTTCTAAAAACCCCTAAAAATAGCACCTATCGAGAAGTATTTTTTTGGAAAAAATCTGACACATGGGTTTTGTTCATGCTTCAATGTTGAACAAAACCAGTTCGTTCGATTTTCAAATTTGTGATTTTTTTGAAAAAAATCCCTAAAAATAGGGGCAGCAAGTTTGTTGTTTCTGGAAAAATTCAAGAGATGGGTTCTGTTGAAAAACTGTGTTGATCATACCCAGTTGGCTAGATCTGTGATTGACTATTATTTTTTGTGACATGAAAGAAGTTTTAAGACAAGAAGAGAGGAAGAAGACAAGAAGAAGATTGGAAGTTATTTTCTGGCCTTTTGTAAAAATATGCCTCTAGATGCAACCTCTAAGAAATTATCCTTCTATGCAACTGATCTTCAAAAATATGAAGAATGGTCAAAACCCCTTTGTCAAATCTTGAAAAGATGTCTTGGAGAGAAAATTGTTGTTTTAGCCTTCAACCTGCAAAGAAATATAATGAAATGGGACACCTAAACTTGATATATAATGATTGAAGCTTGAATGCATCAAGTTTGGGTGCCAACTCTTGATTGAGGAGTCTTTCTGCTTGATCTAGAGTTCTCAAGAGTGATTTCCACTAATTATGGGATGTTTTAGACATGCGAAGCCTCCAAAATATCTAACTCAAGTCAACAGATCTTTCTTTGACCTTTTAGGCATCCTTTTTGAAGTTGAACACTTTTTCATGTTGAAGTCATGGTGAAGTGCCTATGTTGGATCTTTGTTTTTTGTTTTTCTGTTAATCTTGAGTTGTTGTTGATAGATCCATTGTTGAGATAGGACAACTCTAATTAAGTGTGTTTGGGAGCTGCAAAGCTCAAAAACTAAATCCGATGTCTTCAATTCAAGGGCACCTTTTCTCAACAAAGGCGCTTTTTCACTAGACTTAGTCAATTTTCTTGAGTGTTCTTCAATTCTACCATTTTGACCCTTCATGCTCTTATCTGAGATCACTATTGACTGATGAGTCTGATGATCTCACTGAAACATGGGATGGATAACCAACTTAGTCCTGGAATGGATGACTGGCTTTGCGAAGCATGAAGGTAGGTTTAGGTACTTCAAAAGCAAGGGTGCCCCTGGCTTGTAGGGGCGCTTTTGGATTTTTGACTCATGATTTTCATGTTGCAAACCTTCAAGAATGGTCCCAGTTTGATCTTTGTTGTCAGGTGTCTAATTTCTCTGTTGTCTTCGCTGACAGTGTCGTTGTTGAGATTGATCAAAACAAAGAAGGTCATGTTGGAGGTCACCAAGCTTGCAGACAATATCTGACTGCCCAAAAAGATGGGTGCCTTTTCCCAGCAGGGGCACTTTTCCTTAACACAACCAATTCTTCATATTCTTCATTCAACTTTCACCTTTTGTTGTTTTTTGTTGGATCTTTGCCTATGATTGCCTGACAAGTCCTATGAATGTGTAGTTGGATTGATCATGAAGCTGAGAGAGAGACGAAAAGATGACTTGAAGAAAGCAATTGTTGAAAACCTCATCAAGTGGCTTAGATTCAAGGGTGCCCATGGCCAACAGGGGTGCTTTTTCCTTGTTATGCACTGATTTATCTTCCATTTTGCATGCTCTAACGATCAACAGTTGTTGTCGTTTGACGTGTCTCATAGGCTGGCAAACAGGTTCGTTGTAAAGTTGGGTTGATGTCAGAAAGATCATCTGAAGGTAAACTTTCTCAAAAACTAATATCTGGATCCTCTTGTTCAAGGGCACCCTTGGTCAGCAAGGGCACCTTTTCTCATGTTGACTGCATAACTACCTTGGTAGCAAGGTGTACTTTCTCCAGAGTTAGTCAATTTTTGGCATTTTTCAATTTTGAGAATTCCCTCCATGAGATAGCATCTTTTTGGAGTATTTCCACCATGGTTTCTTCGTTGAAGCTTTCGAGGCTTAGCTTTTAGTACCTAGTACTGGTTATTCTATCATTAATGGTTGTGGAGGTCCTAACTTTCTTCCTAAAAAATAAAAATAGACCCACCAGAGTAATTTTTTTTTTTGGTGATTTTGACTTGACTAGTGTGATCGTGAAGTCAATTCATCCTATCAAAATAATTTTCAATCAATTCTAGAAAGGTCCTATTTTTAGGGGTTTTCCTAAAAACAGGAGTTTGAAAACACTAATTTTCAAAATTTCAAAATTTTGCAGGTATCTTCCTTGACACAAACCCACAAAAACTTTATGTTCTGTTTGACCTAAAGCATACAGTTTTTGACTTGACATTTTTACATGATCTAGATCATTTTAACAAAAATGTCTCTTTGAAGCAAAAATTTATTTTGGGTACAACAAAGTAGATCCAATTGTTTGAACGCCATATAAAATACAAACCTAAGAAGGAGCTTCAAAAGCTTTGTGTTGATAAAATTTATGATTTCCTTGGCGATGGTGTATTTAGGTACATTATCTTCTTGTTTAGTTTTACCAGATTTTTGTGGTGGTCTTTTTTAAATGTTAATATCTTTTTTATTAATGATTATACTTGTATACCATGGTGTAAGACTTTAGGTGTTATGTACCCTTAATCATTAGTTATTATTGATTGATAAAATAAAAGGATATGTCTGTAGCTATTAGCTCTTTCTATAGCTTTTGATTTGTACTCATATCCATATAGTGGATAGTCTAGAGGAATTCATCTCTTCATTATTAAATAATAAGTACTATCATTTCGTTCATATGGATACAAGGTAATGTTTCATAGGAGGATATCAAATAGTATCACAGTAATAAATTTTGTGACCAAAATCTCTTACAACAACCATTTATCATCACGGTAAACCTTATTTTTCACTATGTAATGTTTTAAAATCAATACCTACAACACAAAATAGATATTCTTATTTTCTTTAGAATGCTAGGAGAAGGAACTAAAGCTGTCTACTATACAAAGAAGCATAACTTCTCTTTTCCATATTTTAATTCCATCATTAGAGGAGTCTTATTGCTAGGTAGTAATTCAAAGACCAGGAATAGTGGCCTGAACCATGTAAAGACTAGGAACAAACTGAAGGAGGGTATTTGAAGGCTAAAGCATTTACAAATAGATGTGTGAATATCATTGCAAAAGTACTTACATATGATTTTTTGCTCTTTTTCTTTATTTTTTTGTGTTCAAATAACCGGATTTAATCTGGGTACATACCAGGTACGAAATTTTCATACCCTCAGGGTGGGTTTCGTATCCTAGATGAATCCACAAGCCCAATTTCATTTCCTAGACAAATTTGAATCAAATCCGAATTGAATTTCGAATCTGAATCGAATTGAATCATATCTGAGACCTTTTCTAGGTGAATCGATAACTTAGCTTCTAATTGATGCAATATGATAATAATATCTAAAAACATGTTTGGTCCATCCGTCCATAGGCATTTTCCATTATCAAACCATATTAAATGAAATTGTTTGTCTTTTTGAATGTTTCCCTCTCAAAAAAAGTCATGCTAAAGAAATTAGTGCCATGTGCTAGATTTTTTAAGAGCCAATCAAAATATGCAGAAAACTCAGCACATGGGCTTGGATTGGGTAGATATGCAGAACTCTTCAAGATGCATGAAGTTGACAAGGATGTGTTGCCATTTCTAACTTTGATGAACAGAGAGAGATGGGGATCAATGTTGTTGGGGCTAGCCATAAGATTTATTCCGCAATTCAGAAAATTGGAAAGCATTTTTCCATGTGAATTCACAGTTCACACTTCAGAGAGAATGGAAATTGAGTGTATGAGGCATAAAAGACAATAAAGCTTCTACTATTAATGATAGGCAGCTAACAAAAATTCCTGAAAGTAGTGTTTTCCAATAAATGAAGCACCTATATGTATATATATGAATGAGGTTTCTTATTTTCCTGTTTAGTTTTATTTTTCCTTTCTCTTTAGGTGATTTACTTGACATACATTTGAGGTTCTCACCACCAGACATGGATTTTCCTTTTTATATGTGGGTCTGAATGAAATCAATTCTGAAAATCACTAAGTGTTGTTAACCCACCTCACATCCGTTCACTATATCGTCACTCTATTTGGACATCAAAAGCAACAAAGCTAGTTTTTGAACCAAGGAAACATAAAGGCTTGGATTCTGTTAATTGAAGTATAGTAGAGTTGCTTAATACTTTCATTCTTATATGCTGATATTTGAGAAAAAAATATAAAATTAATGCTTGCAAGTTTTGGAAAATGTAATTCATTGAGGTATGTTTTATATCAATGTTAGGTTAAAGTTTTTCAAAATTTTACCAATAGATGAATCTAATTTTGAAAATGTGGCAAGAAATTAGCTAGTCGATGATAACCAGTCTCTAACATTTCCCCTTGTTTTGAAATTGTTTCGAGCTTATCATTCCACTATAGGGCATATACTTATTACACCACAAATTGTTTAAAATTAATTTATCTTTGAAAGAAGTTGGTCTTTCAAGATGCTTTATAGCTTATTTTAAATATTTTAAGATATATTCTTTATAGTTATAATGCATTAGTTATATCACATTCCTCCCTATGGTTCTCTTCAACATGTGTCCACTTAGTGCTACTACCAAGCTAATATATACATAAAATAAACACTTATAATATGTACTTAAACCAAACACTTGTGTAAGAGAATTGGTTTTAAATGTTAAAGGACATTGCTCCCCAAGGGGGATTTTTTAGTAGCCATCTCTGTCAAATGATGAAATTTATGAGTTGAAGATTTTGCATGGAGATAATTTCAGTTCCTATCAAATTAGTTAGCAAACACTATCATCCTTTTTTTCGCAGATCAGGTTCCATCTACCTAAGATAAAAATTGGTGTTATTTGATGTTTTTCTTTGTTAGTTTCTAATGTCTTGCTCAAATGCATGAACTTAGATTATCCAAGCTTGCTTTTATTTAAAGGATTAGTGGTCAAACCATATTTATTTGGCAATAATATAAACATTCTTTTACTGATTTTTCCTTCCACACTATTCAAGAAGAGAAACTCTCCCTTGTGTAGTAAATTTTTGCATTTACACCCTTACCTTGAAGTTTTTGTACAGACTGTTACTTGAGTCTTAAGAAATTACTGCATTTAGCCTTGTTCAAAGTTGTAGGAGCCCAATTCAAGTTGTCAAGGCCATCCATACAAATTTATGCAGCTATCAAGAGATTCTTCTTGGCATTACAGATCAAAAATAAGAGTAGGAAAATGCAAAGAGAAGGTAAAAACATAGGCGATCACTGGGTAGGCTAGAATAAAGTCTATCTCCATCAATGAAGAGCTCTTACCACGCCACACGTGTCATCTTACCCAAGCCCTACCAATATCTTGAATTTCTTCCTCACCTTATCTAATCCGACATCATTTTCCTACCATGTAGGACAAAGGTTGGTGGAATGTAATTCATAATCATTAGAATTAGATATGGGAACTGATTAAATAAAAATTTATTTAGGTGCTAAATGAATAAGCAGGTTGAGAAATGATTTTTAGCCTATAGACTACAAATAGTGTGAGATTTGAGCCTTCAAATTATCAGGTAAAAGCCTCTAAAATCTCACTTATTACATACAAGCCAGATAGATATTGATTTGATACTTCGATGAGAACATTCTATTTCTATTTGTAGTGTTTTTTGTTAGTTTGATGACAACTTTCTTTTTTCATTTGCATTGATTTATGTTTTAAATCTGTATGCAAATATTTCATAATCAGAATTTACAGTGCATCCATGCACAAAAACCAACTCTTTAACATATTAGCATACATATAGTTTTCTATCAGCCTGTAGAGCAGTTACCAAAGCTAAATGGGCACTAAGGACCTTTAGGATAAATTATTGTATGGTTAATTATCTTTAATGTCTTTCGGGTTAGATAGAGAAACAATAATTGCTTTATAAAACTATCATGGTTCAAATAATTCAGATTCTTATCAAGTGACCCCATATCCCTCAACAATCCATATCATTTCATACTAGCACATGGAATCATCAAATACAAAATCATCATAGTTTAAGTAGCTATAAATTTTTCTTTCAATTTTCAATCTCTAAATATGTAATACATACATCTTGTAAATTTTGCAAATCACAATTAAACTTACTACAAATCTTTCATTTAGTTTCCAATCTCCAAATGTGTATTACAAATATTTTGTATATAATTCAAACAAGATTGTATATATTTTACACTACACTTTTTTTCTATGTTTACTTCTATATATTTTTCTATCGATATAACCTTTACACCCCGCGTGGTACAAGTGCTAGTAAGTATATAATTTATCTTTGTATAGATAACAAATGCTCAAGCTAAACCAGTCATCATCTAGCATGCTTGGCAGTGAATTGTTATCAAAATATCGTTATGGAAAGGGTTTTATGTTTTATCACGTGACCCCATATGCCTCAACAACCCAGATGGATAAGGCAATAGGAACTTCTGCTCACTCCAGGAGACCCATCCTACACTGGTTACAACATGGGGCAAGATTAATATGATGAAGAATGAGGAGATAAGAATCACTTTGTAGGCTTAGATGGATTTTTTTTGAAAAGGGGTTTTGGGTGTTGATCCATTATTATGTGGGGTTGAGACTTTGTCTACAATGCCAATACATGAACAAATAGACACGATGCTTCAAGAAAAGGTAACCACAAGCATGTAGTAATTACAAATCAAGCATGCATGGGGGAACATGCAAGCCATTTGAAGAATGACCCCCAAGAGGTGCCATCAAATGGAAGATAATCAAGAGCATACAAAGCCTGCCAATCTTTTGTTCAAGCATCAAGGTCAAGTGCAAGAAATAGTCAAAAGAATCCCTCATAGGTTGTGGACAACAAAAAAAAAATGATACTTATTTATTCTTATTCACAAATGAATATAATCTAGTACAATTTCCTACCAACACGCTAGGCCTCAACAATTTTGTTATAAATATTATAGAATTTAAATGTACTCTCAATGCTCTAATATAAAATCACTCACAATCCCATCTCTCTTTATTCTCTCCCTTGTTGAACTTCCTTCAAATGAACACATACAATGTTTATATAGCAACTTCAAGTATTAGGATTGATCCTAGTTAGCAGCATGGTGTTGCAAAGCACAATGCTTCATGAAATATGTTAGTTGATCAAACATGTAGATAAAAATCCCAAATCGAATATGGTGATGATGGAGTGATGAAACTTGATGTCGTACATGCCATAAGCACTCCTAGATCCAATAATCTTTTATACATGTCACTTTGCTACTTCAAACTCTATAAAGTTACCACAAGTCATGGATATTGAACTTGAGTATACACATATTAAGCCTGATAATGTTCCATAAACCAAATTATACCTTTAAAATGATAAAAGAAAGTCTAAAATATATATGACATTAATGAATTAGTGTAGAATATTCTCCTAACCACAATGTGAGATGTGCAATTTGCAATAAAATGCACTCACCGGTGACTAGGATGTGAATGAAAACCTACATTTATAAAATAAGAAAGTCAAAGAATAAGTTTTTGGTTGATGCAAGATTTCTCTTAAACCTAGGGATTCTCTTGCATCAACTATCATTGGGTTGAAAGTGTAAATTAGGGGTTCGAACACCTTAGTAGTCTTAACACATTTTCTAGCTCAAAGGATTATGTGCTTCAACAAGAATCTCTATTTTGAAAACCTAATGATTTTCTCTACAGTCCCTCTTCTTTTATTCTTGTTTATTCATTTATAAAGATATAAATTTTATATGTCACAATTTATGAAATGATAAATTTAAGAACCCCCCATCGCCCCCCCGCGCCACCCCCCCCCCCTCCCCCCCACCCCCCACCCCCCACACACATATATAATCTTGTTGAATCTTTTTTTTTTTGAAAAAATATTAATTTCTATTAGTGAATCTTTATATTTTTTGGAAAAAAAAATATTGGTGATTGTTTTGCATTACTAATTTTTTTTAGAAAATATTAGAGAATCTTGGAAAATAATAAGAAAATTAATAATTACCATGGCAATTCCTTCTGTTTTAAAAAATAAATTCTTATGGAAAAGTAGGGGCCCCAAGGTGGAAATGATCAATGGGTTAAGGGGTAGACTCTACAATATTTAGTTTCCACCGTTGATTTAAAATATAATCCAACATCCCTCATTATATTCCATGCGGTGAAATATACCCAAGGTTTGTAATGCTCATGGGGCCCGAAATTAATTTTGTATTGTTAACACCCATTGAGATCAACAATCCAAAACCAATTTCGGGCCCCATGAGCATTACAAATTGTAAGTACATTTTACCTTGAGAAATACAATGAGGGTCATTAGATTATATTTTAAATCAATGGTGGCAACTAAATATTGGCGATATGGCCCTAAAGTAACTAATAATTATGAAAAAAATGACAATGTGCGAGGGCTCTCTTGGCGTTACTCACAATGGCATCACTCCTACTCTGGCTGTGCATGGGGATGGAGCTCCAAATGCTGGTGAGAAGCAGAAAAGATTGACTAGAAATTCTTTGTGTTTCCCTCGTGCGAGGCGTGGTGGTCAGACTTATGTGGTGGGTGAGGGACGGAAAAGGTATAATCTTCATTCTGGGGCTTCTTAGGATATTGCATCGATTTCTCCCTCTCAGACCTTTGAGCCTCTAGATGCTAACGAGGTGTGGGTTTCTTCTGGTGCCATGCCTAATGGCTCGATTGATGGGTGCCAGAATGGGGCAAACCCTTATCATGTGTGCTCTGACTTTTTCCAGATTTTTTTTTTGCAGGAAAACCCTATTCAACCCAACTCTCTGGTTCCCTCTGTTCCCTCCCCTTTTCCAAATAAGGATAATGACCCTCATTCTGGTGATGTTTGTTTCTCCTTAAGGGATTCGGTGTTCTCCTTTTCTGAGGAACCAATAGATTTTAACATTTATGATGGTTGTATTGATGCTATTACGGAGGATTTGGGTGTTTGCTCAGTTGTTATGAGATTCCTACACAAGCGTCCATCAATGTCCTCTATTATTGATTGGATCAAAGACACCTGGATTAATTTGTCTCTCCCTTTTGTTGAATCTTTGGACTTTGGTTTTTTTTGTCACCTTTTGTTATGCAGAGGATTGTAATTTTGTCTTGCAGAAAGGGCCTTGGTTTCTAGGGCGCTTTGGCCTCTTTATTTCACCTTGGTCGCCTTTCTTTGACCCGGCCACTGCAAAGATTACTCTTATTCCTATTTGGATCAAGCTTTACAACCTGCCTCTGGTTCTTCGAAATGTGGATTTGCTTAGCAATATGATCAATTAGGTGGGGTCCTTTTTCAAGCTTGATTCAGATGAGGTGGTTTCAAATCGTAGATTCTACAGGGTGTGTGCAATGGTGAATATTTCTAAACCCCTCTCTCATTCTATCTGGATCCATTGTTTGCATGGTGTATGGACTCAATTTTTAAATTATGAGGGCTTACCCTTCCGTTGCTTCCATTGTAATATGCTTGGAAACAGGGTTGAAGCTTATTCCCTCAAGCGTTCTACAGGGGCGAGGAATGTTTGCTTGAAAAAGTGGATCAAAAAGGGTAGTGCTCCTGACATTGAGTTCATTTGGAAGAATCATGGTAAGTTCTTCAATCCTCCCTAGGTGTCGGAGCCGGTTTTGGATCAGCAGGAGGATCCCTCATCTCCGATTTTGGATCAGTAGGCAAGTCCTTCTCATTCTATTGTCCTAGCTCAAGAGAGCCCATCTAATTCTTTCTCTGGGTCAGAGGAATACGACTCTAAATCTGATGGAACTTTCCCTTTCATGGAGGACTTGGAGGGCCATTATCAGGACTGTTATGATGATTTTTCTCTGGAACCCCCCAAGAAATTTGAGATTTCTCAGGGTTTAAGTGGCAAATCTAAACTTGATTGTGGTTTAAAGCGGAAGGTCGGGAGGAATTCTATTGCAGAGAAGCTTCGCATTGAAGGTTTAGAAGCGGTGGAAGCTGGTCCCCAGCAGACTTTGTAGGCAATTCTCTTTCAAAAATAGTGTAGGGCTTAGTATTCGAGTTGTTGTGCTCTGCTTTCTCCTTTTGAGTACCATTGTAACTATTCTGGAAATCTGTTTCAGTCTTATTTTCTTTTGTAGGTCCCTTTAGCTTTCCCCTTTCTTCTCTCTTCTTCTAGAGATTCCTGTAGCTTTTTGCTCCTTCTCTATGCTTTGGCAATTTTATGTATTTTATTATCTTTTAATAAAGGGAGTGGGCCCCTATCCCTACAGCTTACGTAACAAAAAAAAAACTAATGATTATGATATATTATTGGTGAATTAATTTATATTTCTACTATAACTTTTAAAATTTAGGCAAATATGATCTAATCATGTATCGAATATCGTGGTGAATTTTTGAGTTAAAAAGTTTAATAAAATAAACACTTTAGTGATTTAAATAAGACAATTATTTTTTATAAAAAAATTTAAGTTACCTTACAATTTGAACTATTAGGTAAATTTTGATTCCCAAATTTTAACTATTTGTCAATTGGTGAATGTTTTCCACTAAAAAATCATTGAATTCATGAATTTTAGTAACTTACTATTCAATATTAGTTGTATTGTCCTTTTTAAAATCTTAATGTAAACAAAATTCATGCTTACACTGATGTCTCCATATGTGTGTTGATATCCTAAAATTATAATCTATTAATATTCCTCTTGATAAGAATTCAAATTATTCAAATATCTTATAGATTTTCTCCTAGATGGATTATATTCTATCCATCTAGGTTTTGTCATTTTTTAAATTATGTTCACACATTTAATTTTTACTAAATTCAATCACATCAATTAGAATAAACTTAGCTCCTACATTGTTTTTATTTCTCAACTATGTTCTTTTAAATTAGAAATTAGTTTAAATAGGACACCTTTAGCAATCTAAGTAAGAAGACAAATAACTCAAAATTTAGTTGGTAATGTAGTTACTTGTGTTTGCTTTAAGTAAACTCTTTCACATTAGATTACTCCTAAAAAATTAGGATAGATAATTACAAATAATTTTCCATAATAAAATAAGAGGTTATCTATTTTCTTGCCACAAAAAATTATTGTGAATGATTTGACCAAATGTACTTGATGGATTAATGAGCATATTAACAATCATTTCATTTGTTTCCAATATTGTTTGGAAAACTAAAGCATCAATTTGACAACACTGAGATTTAGATGATATTTTTTGAGGCGTTCCTTCCTATTATTAAGAATAATGTACATATGAGCATTTTTTCATCCTTTAGAGATGTCTACGTATTTGAAAAAAATTGAGGCTAGCATCCAATACACTTAAATATGGATCTTCATCTCCATCTCCTTACACTTCCAAATTTTAAAAGCTAAATACTTTTTGAAGAATATTGATTCAAAGGAAAATAGTATTCAAGTTTCTATTATTTCCACTTTTCCTTCTTTCAAATAGAGTTCTCCTAGGAAGTTCACAAAGTTATGAGAATCCTTCAGTGATTTGCTTCAATTTCTATTAAGCACTAACTTGATTTCCCTTCCTCTAACATGTTCATTTCATTTAAATAATACTTTTCCAAGAAGTTATAATGACCAAGCATTTTTTAATTTCTAGTCAAGGGCCATGATACATAATCATGCATGGGTCTAAAACACAAAGTGTAATATCTTATAGATACCATGCCCATATTGAAGGTGGAAATGAATGGAAATCCTTTAGTTGCACCTAAAATAGGTGGTTAATAATTTTCACTATCACTTTCCTAATCATTCCAATCATATTTAGGCACATGATGCAATTGTTATAGATGCCATCCATATGAAGTATTATACTAAAAAAAATTATTTTTTTGAGTCTAGAACTATAAATCATATTTACATGATTTTGTGGTATAAATAGAAACTAAAGCTACATCTTCATCTTCTCATATGTCATTGATTAATTTTATAATGATAATATTCCACACAACATTGATTATTGAAGGTCTACTCATAGACTCCTCAAATTAATATAACATATATATATATAATACTTTTTGGTAGGTAATCATTTGAAACCAACATCCTACACAGACTCAAGAGTATCATCAAATAAGACTAATAGGATAAATTGGTGTGTACTTCAATTTGTCACATATTACTCATTACAGTTGGACCTAAGGAAGTGCTTATGTAATGCAATTTCTTATAATATATCTTATTTGACTTGGTAGACCTTGGTTGGAACATTTAGGAGAAAAACATTTGATTTTGCATCATTGTATAAATTTCATTCATAAAGGTAGAGTTATCAAGATTAATAGAGATTCATACCAACATCTATCAAATTTTATCCCTTTTGCTTTGGACGTTTACATTCCTATTGCCAAGGAACCTTCATATGAGAGTGACTGACATCTCCATGATGCATATCAAATAAAAATTCTTAAACAACAAATAGAAAGAATCAAAAGGAGGTGACTTGGTGAATAAAATCCTCCAAAACCTAAAGAACCTCAAGTTGAAAATTCTATAGTGAAAAAGCAAAAGGGTGTTGAACTAAAGAGAAAAGAAAACCATTTGCACAAAAACTATAATTTCACACACAAATGACTACATGGATACTCAAGAAAAAATATGTCACATCATATGTCAAATATTCCTCCATAATCACAATAAAAAAAGTGATAAATTTGGGTCAAAAAAAGAAATAACTAATGTGTCATCAATTGATAATATTATTGTGAAAAGTATTTAGTTATATTAAGAAGAAACAAATGTAATACAAAAGGAAAGACATAAATATTTTAGGATATAAGAATCATAAAAGAAAAGTATGATAACATATGTTGGTATTTGATGATTAGCTTGGATGATGATGATGATGATAATCCTAGATTTGTTCGATCATATCCGTATATGTATATTTATCCTTATTTATTTTAATCATGATCTTTGTTTGAAAATGCTTCTCATGCTCATATACTATTCTATATTCTACACATTATCATTATCACAAGCTTATGATTCTTAGAATGATTTTATCACATGCCTATGTTATCTTTCTATTTATGAGTCTTGTCATGATATTATCTCATGCCTAGAGTGTTCCTATGTACCTATGCTCATTTCTTATGTCTTATGTTTCCATACAATCCTTTTTACATTTCAAGGATGCTAATTCCTTTCCCATGCTATATGTGTGCCTTCATTATCTTATCATGTTTCTTGAGCTATCTTTTTACAGTGGGAGCATTTTCCTTCCTTATTATTTATTGGGATATCATTTATCCCTATTACACCGGGGACATCACGCCTTCCCTCATGATGGGTCCCAAAACCACTACTCCATAATCCTAGAAATTAATTTCACCTTCAAGTCCAAGGGGTGTCATCAAGAAGGTAAAAATGAGTTCAATAGTAGATTGAGGAGGGTTAAAGGACAATTGAAAAGAGTGGGTATCTCCTCCTGTACTTTGATCTTAGCTTAGACTCATGAGGGTATTCCTTGATATAATCTTAAACAATATTTTAAACCAATTAAGATGTAAATTGATTGTAATAATGGTAGTTATACCCAATATATGATTGACCCCTATAATTGTGACTAGGTCAAATAATAACTAATTGTAGAGAAGCCTATTGCATAGGTGATACTTGAACATGCACCTATAGATCATGAAAAAAAATTGTAATCCCTTAAAATTAATGTTTTAAATACAAATTCACAAGGTACGAACATGCATCATATGATTCTCTAATGGTTTATCAAATTAGGTTTGCCTAATATTAGTTCCTTGGTTTGTAATATTGAAACATGAACATGTATAAGTACTAATCTATCCCTACTTCTAACAAGGATGAAGTTTGTTTTAAATTAAGAGTGTTTGATCCTTCACCAATATGGACTAATGCCTACTTCATTGGGAAACAGAGTCATGAACAACAAAGAGAGAATAAATACATCCAACATAATATCAATAGAACCATTAATGTATTCACACAAATCAAATTTTACATCATATAGAATGGACATACTTAATATTCTATCTGTAAACTACAATAACCCATATGCAACAAAGAAATTACCATTACAAATCATTTGTAATGCTTTAAATGTAGTCACACATACACCAAACCCTCATTACAATCACACCAAAAAATATTGCAAGAGGAAATACATAATCCCAGTTACAATATTTGTATGAATCATTACAAACTACCATGGAGACATGTCATTACATACAAATGTGCATTACAAAACCTTTCCTATATTTCACATAATATATTCTAGTATTTGTAGCTTAGACTAGCAACATTTGATGCCCTCATACTAGCTTGAGGCACTTTCAAACTAGAAAATTAGCTCAAAAAGCAACCCTTTGATTGAAGAAAAACCTGTATTTATAGCACTCAACATCTTTCATGCCCTAAATGAAAATCTAGAGATTCAAATCCATCCACTATAGTTATGACAATTCATGCAATTAATAGCCAAAAGATGGGGCATGTAAACTACTAGGAGTTAAAATTTCAACTATCATATTAATGGTTGCATGGTTTGCCTTCCTTTTTCTATTGTGAATTTCTTCCTTTAAGATGAGCCCTTATTTTTGGGCAAGAAAAACCCTTAAGAAGTAGTATTGATGTCAAATCAAGTCAATAATGGTGGCCTAGGTCTTATAAGGAGGTAGGTCGGAGTGAATAGTGAAAAATATGGGAATCATAGTTTCAAGGATTGGGGGTCAAGGATACATCATGACCCATTCCATTATTGGGAGTTAGGGATTGAGAGTCAATGATGACAATGAATTGATCCATCTAGGCACATACACAAGAACAAGTCCAAACCAACAATCTCAATATGATAGCATAGTGAAAAGTGTTAAGGATTGAGGTTCATGAATACTTCATAGCTTGTACCACATTAGAAGTAGTACTGCATCTCTAACTCCAAAAAAATATATTGAAGAAAAGATCAAAAGTTGTGGTTTGGGGATACCAAGGAAAAGGTACCCAAGTAAATGGATGACCAAAAATATGACTTTGAAAGGTAATAGAGTGTAGGATTTCAAGGAAAAGAATGATGATAAAGAAAACTATAAAACTCTAACAAAGGCAAGGGAAAATATCAATGGTTGCAGAAAATGGATGTCAAGAAGGAAATATTCTAAGCTCTAACAAGGGATGAAGGTATGGAATAGATGAAAGGTATGAATGGATGGGAAAGTTTGATATCTTGATGGGGACAAAAGAAAAAAGAAAACTTAGAAGGAAATGTATACTAGGAAGGGAAACTTTGAAACTCTAATATAATCATAGCCCTTATAAATTCGAATAATAACTCCTCCATACTCAAAATTTTTGACACATTTGCAACTTCCAACACATTGGTAGGAACATGGGGAATGAAGAGGCCAACATGCAGTTAAAATTAATAAATGGAAACCCATAAAAAAATTTCTTGAACCCATTATATATCTCAAGCCAAATGAAAGTAAATGATCTCTCATAATGATAACCTTCTAAATTATTGAAAACCAAACCAAAATCTGAACTTAAAGCAAATATGATAACAATAACCGGCAAACTGTAAACTAGTAAAATGCTCACAACTTCTTCAAAATACCTCCAAATGGAATGAAACAAATTGCAATGACTCTCTAGAAGGTTGGCACCCAATGTGCAATGACAAAATTGCATCAAAACTCGACCAATAATTTTAGCATGAACTCCAATGCCCTCTTGAAATGGTACGACCTGCTGAGAAGGGCAATTTTGTAAGATAAAATAAAATACTTCAAAATAAATTCCAATCTTCTATGGAAAGGGTTACAATTGGTCAAGAATCACCATGCATCAATACCCATAACAAGATTAAAATTACTCTAGAAGCTGCTAACAAAAAACTACTTCAGCTGTATAAACACCAACAACACAAAAACTAAAAATATCACCAAAATTCTCCAACTTTGAGGCACAATCTGCTAGTCTGAATGAGAAGCAACCATAAAGCTAACTAGGTGTTATCTTTCAAACACGAAATTGGAAAAATGCTAGGAGGTAAGCATTCCTCAAATCCAAATTCATGAAGTCATTTCAATAGCATAACATTAGCATAAAATGATGGATACCAAATGCTAGAGCAAACCTTGCTTATATAGAAAACTGGAGATGACTTTACAACTTCTCGAAACTTCCCTCAAAAAAGGGATGCCCTTTCACCTCTCCAATATTTTAAATTTCAAAATATTTAATTCCATCTAGGATGGCATCCATTTCAAGGCATAATTAAGACTTCATAAAAAATAATAAATATCTCCTTTAATGTGGCATCCCCCCCATGACCACTTTTTAAATGCAACTTAGAGTTGATACACTAGGCCAAGGGGTCAATTTAAAAATATAACATTAATGCCTTGTGATGAATTATTTCTCCAAATATTGCTCTAAAAAGCTAGAATCAAAACCAAACAACTGCTCCAACTGAAAAGGAAACTTACTGAAGTATTGTCAACTAGACCACTGCCAAAATTAGAACTTACTAAAAATAGTAAATTCGGAGAAATTCCAAAAACCTTCAAACAAAGGAAACCCTAATTTCATCTCAACAAGCCTATGGGCCTCCAAAATAGGCTGATGAGCTACTGAACTGATCACTGATGAGAAGGGAGCATTCAATTTTCCCTCCTCAAGATTGGTTGTCCCCAAGCAACCAAAAATCTGGATACTGCAAGATATACTCACCTTCCCATGTTGCATCTTCAATAGGAAAGTTCCTCCATTATACCAAGTACTCCTTGATTGATCTTCTCCTCAAAGAGTGCTCTCTAGTGTCAAGAATCTCCTCTAGAATCAACACCAACTGTCCTTCTTCATCCAATGGAGGTAATTCTATAGTAGAAACCACATTGTGCCCAAGCACCTTCTTGAGGCATGACACATGGAAGACGTTGTGTACTTTTCTATCAACTGGAAGCTCCAACTCATATGCCACTTCACCAATCCTTTTGATGACTTTTAATGGACCATAAAAATGTGGCTTTAAATTTTCTGCACCACTCTTCTTGAGGGAAGACTGTCTATAGGGATGGAGTCTCAAGTAAACCATATCTCCCACTTCAAAAGAATGCTCAACGCGCTGTTGATCAGCGTATAACTTCTATTGGTTTTGAGCTTGTTGCAGATTTTCCTTTAATGATTTCAAGATGTCTTGGCTCTATTGAAGCATATCCTTTTCCTATGGAGCTCTACTATCACCAAACACCAAATCTAAAAATTTAGGAGCATCATATCCATAAAGAGCCATAAAAGGAGACATCTTAATTGACATATGATAGGGAAAGTTATAACAATACTCCCCCAAATGAAGCCATTTTACCCAAGCTTCCCCGAAACATAATTTTTGAGGTAGCCTTCTAACCACTTGTTAACAATCTCGGATTTCCCATATGTTTACGGGTGATAACTAGTGCTTGGGGTGAGCATTCTACCACTCAATCTAAAGATTTCTTGCCAAAAAGCACTTAGGAACTTACTGTCCCTATCATTGACAATAGTTTTAGGCAATCCATGCAAACAAAAGACTTCTCTAAACAATAATTCATCTACTTGATCTGTTGTAAATGAACTTGTGATTGCAAAGAAGTGAGAAAAATTATTCAATCTATCTACCACAACATAAATACAATCTCTCCCTTGCACCTTTGGTAAACCTATGATGAAGTCCATTGCAATACTCTCCCATTTTTGATGTGGGATTGACAAGGGTTGCAACAATCTAGCTGGAAAAGAGTGTTCATTTTTATTCATTTGACAAGTAGAACACTCCCTTATGTAGCACAATACTTCTTCATTCATCCCTTTCTAAGAAAATATTTCTCTGATCTACTTGTAAGTCTTGAAAAAACCTTGGTGACCAGCAAGGGGAACATCATGAAAAGACTATAGAATCTTCTTCTTAAGCTTAGATTCAAGTACTAAAAATGTTCTACCTTTATAGAGGATCAAACCATCAACTAGCTAATACCTTTCATCTTGCAAATGACCACCTACTATGTTGGTTGCAAACTGATTTTTTGCATAATCAACAGCAATTAACTCCTTCCAATTAGCTGTAAGCTCACAAAGTGACTGCAAATGAGGTCTTCTTGATAAAGCATCTACCACTATATTGTTCTTCCCTTTGACATATTCGATGTCAAAGTCGTATGCTTGGAGCTTACTCACCCACTTCTGTTTCCTTTCATTCAAATCCTTTTGGCACATAAAATGTTTAAGACTATTATGATCAATATTAACCACAAATTTACTCCCCACCAAGTATTGACGAAACTCGGACAATGTGTGCATAATTGCAAGCATTTCTTTGTCATAAATTGAGTATGATTTTTCTGCTCCTCTCAATTTTTTTCTCTTAAAGACAATGGGGTGCTTGTCTTGCAAGAGAACAACTCCTACTCCCTCACTTGAAGCATCACATTGCAGCTCAAAAGGCTTCTTGAAATCCGGTAGAGCCAACATTGGACACGAGCTCATGATGTGCTTGAATTTATCAAAAACTCCTTGTGCTTTCTCTGTCCAAAGGAAAGCTCCTTTCTTTGTAAGATCTGTAAGGAGGGATGCCATTTGAGAATAACCCTTGACAAATCTTCTATAAAATCCACACAAACCCAAGAATCCCTTCAAGTGAGAAACATTCTTTGGAGGTGGCCAATCAAGGATGGATTTAATCTTTTCAGGATCAACTTTGACACCCTTAGCATTGATGATGTGACCGAAATACAACAGCTCCGTCATCTTGAACTCACATTTTGATTCTTTGGAAAACAAGCATTCCACCTCCAATATGCTAAGCACTTCTTCTAAGTGCTTGAGGTGCTCTTCCCAAGACTTACTGAAAATGAGAATGTTGTTGAAGAAGATGAGCACAAAATTCCTCAACTGTTGTCTAAAATTCTTGTTCATACAAGATTGAAATGTTCTTGGAGTGTTTGTCAAACCAAATGGCATGACAAGAAATTCAAAATGCCCAAAATGGCATCTAAATGTTGTTTTCTCAATATCCGCCTCCCTCATCCTGATTTGATGGTAGCCAAAATGAAGATCAATCTTCGAGAAATACATAGCCCCACGAAGCTCATCAATAAGCTCATCTTGTTGGCATATGGCTTCTAGTGTTGTCATTGATGGCAACCGAAGTCATTATCCCAGTCCACAGATCATAATTTTTCCATACCGGTAGGAAAAGTGAAGAACAGTGCATTACCGAAAGTAAGAATGAAGAACAGGGTATCCATCTAGTATGTTGATTTGTATGTTTCACCAGATTATCATTTTGCATTGTGGATCTCGAGGAAGTCTGTTAAGCATCTATATTATCTTGTTGTCAAGTTTTGTGGTGTCACATTAATCGGTGTATGAGTTATGAGATCCGGTAAAATGGTTTTTCTGTTTATTTGTTCATGTTGGCCGACTCAGTGCATGTGGTGTGTCGCAAATGTATAAGGAATAAATGTTTAAATGTTTCTATGTTCGTGCAATTTTTTTTTGGGTCCCAGTTATGTCTTAGCCAAATTTGGTGGATGTGCATCATATATCAAATGTGAATTGAGCCGACAGTTGGAAAACATTTTTGTCTTGCTGCAAGCTGGCTTGATGTACTTACATCTTTGTAGTGGATATATATTTGAGTTTGAGTAATTAATTTTGGATGTATGTAAGGATGAATATGTAGAAGTGTGTAAGTGTGAGTGAAGAGCAGAGCAGATGTATATGCAAATATCAGAAGATTAGTTGAGCAAATTTTTTCTTGTGCAGAAGAGGTTTTTGTGAAGCGAATTAAGACAGAGCAGAGCATAAGTGAAAAATTGGATAGAAGGTCCTGAATTTGATCAATGTGCTTAATTGGAACTGTAATCTAGCATTTATAGATGCTATCTTCTTAGTTCAAACTTTTGTTGTAATCCAAACATTTTGTAAGGAAGTGAGCCTTCTTTCTTTTGAGCAGTGAGCTCAAGGTAGTGTGCCTGAATGCATGTGCATTCTTTTTCTCCATACTTTTAACAGAGTATAAATTGTGGATTGACCTCCATCGTGGTTTTCCCCTAACAAGGTTTCCATGTAAAAATATTGGTGTTATGGTGTTTTGATTGTTTCCTTCATGTTCTTGCATCTTTACTTCTGATGAAATGTTGTAAATGGTTTAAGATTTGGAATAAAATCTAAATATTGTTGAACACTGATTCACCCCGCCTCTCAGTGTTCCTTGAGTCCAACAATTGGAATCAGAGCATTGGTTCCTTTGTAGAAGTTTAACAGCTTGAGGTGGATCTTGGAATGCAATGGACTCCGATGGTCTTCAATAGTAGCTTTTGGTGGTACTTGATGATCTTGATCAGTCTAAAGCAGAAGTCATGGAATTGAAAGCAAATATTGGAGATGCTAAAAAATTCATTCAATCATTGAAGGATAAAATAAATGAGTCAAGAGAAAAGAGGAAGGAACTATGTGATCAGCTGAAGTAGAAATAAAGTAAATTCTTGGAAGATGTTCACCTAAATCAGACCTTAAAAGAAATAATTGAAGAATGTGAAAAGCTTGCTAGAGATAATGCTGCTCTAAAGCTTGAGATGGAATCTATGGCGATGAAGCTAACAAAGGAGAGTGAAGAAAGGAAGAAGAATGGGGAGAATCTGGCTCAGTCCTTGAAAGAAAAATCTAAAGAATGCAACAGAGTTAAAAGTGAATTCATTCAGCTGGAGATTGAACTGCAACAATCCAGAAGTAATGAACAAGAACTTGAAAGACAGATAGTTATTCTCAGAGATGAACTCACTATTGCAAATGAATACAAGGAGAAGTTTAGGATTAGTTCTTCTAAGCTTGATGAGCTAACTAAAGGCCAGAAGGATGCAAATGACAAGAGAGGTCTTGGATATGAGAAGGGAGAAAGCTCAGGATCTGAACATAAGGATTCCTGACAAAGAAATCATATGAACAAAAGAAAAAGGTATCCAGAAAGACAACCTAATGCTCAAAAGTTTAATGGTCACTATTTTTCCTGCAATAGATTTGGTCATATGGCTTCTTAGTGTAGAGGTAAAATGAAATCAAGCAAACCATAATTCTTAGGTCAATGCTTTAATTGTGATAAGTTTGGTCACAAGTCAAGTGAATGTAGAAATATGATAAACAACTTTCATAGAAATGTCAAATGTTATGCATGCAACAGATTTGGGCATATTGCTAATCAATGCAGATGAAAAGAAAATCAATGGAATGAATAGTCTAGATAGAGAAATCCTATGTGTTACAATTGCAACAAATTTGGTCACATTGCAAGATTTTGTAGGAATAGAAACATGGACATAAGAGGTTTGGTATACAAAGGCACAATTTCATAGAAAGATGATAAAGGAAAAGAAAAAGTAATTGTGGAAGAGATAAGAGATCAGATGAAGAAAACATGGGTAAGGAAGAATGAATCTGATGAAGAAAATAAGCCCGCACTGGAAGCAGGTTTCGGTAATTCCTCTGGAAATTGATCTTAGGCCATCGGCCTAGGGGGAGTTTTTCAAGAAAAAACCTTTAACCCCCTGTCAGGAGTTGGCACCGGAATGCAGGAAATTGTCAATAGTTGTGACAGTGGATTACAAGTGTATCGGTGGTCACTTGTGCAGAAATTTGTGAAATGGAAGGTTCATAGAAGAATTTTTCCTTTGCTGTCTGAGAAAGAAGAGTACATGAAACACCTAGGGAAAAACATTTAATGTGGCAAAAAGGTTAGGTGCGCAATTTATAAAAGGGTATTTGGAACCCTCATTTGTCACTGTGCATTGAAGGAGAATAGAAGGAGAACCTTTGTAGCAGAATTTTGAAGGAGTCAAGTCAATTCGGCGGAAAACTTATTAGGTATTTCAATTGTTTGTTGAAATCTCACTCAATTTGGTGTTCGGTAGAAACTTGTTCAGAACGAAAAGAAAAATGTTACAAATCAAAGGAATGGTAAATTTGGATGAATATAGTAGTGAGAAGATTAGGGATGTGAAAAATTTATTGTCGGCCCATGAATTGAAATGGCTTGACGGAGTGAAACACAAAAGTTTAGACATTTAGAGTGAATTTCCATATTTTAATAATGCGGAAGCCGTTAGGTTTATCTTGAACAAACTGAATGATGACATTATAACTCTGGATAAACCCTATCCCATTTCAAAAGAGGTGATCAGGAATCTAACTGGTTTGTGCAATATTGGGGATATTCTAAAAAAGAAGTTGATTTAGAACAAAGAGGTCAAAAACCTAATCGGAGTAACTGGAGATCAAAGGGCTTTGATAATTGCGACAATCAAAGATTCGATAACAAGGTACATTGCACATGGGATCTCATACAAAATATTTTTCAGAAACAGGGAAGGCGCAACCTCAGCAAGTGCAGTTTACATAACTCACAAAATGATAATGGAGGATGAAGATTTTGATCTATGTGGTTTGCTAAAGGATCAATTGATGGAAAATGTGCAACTGACAAAGGAGGCAGATTGCCCCTTCAAGTTTGGTACATTGGTTATATGTCTTGTGATGTATTTTCTGAATTGCTTGCCTCAGGTCAGTAATGTTGTATGGAAAAAGGATGTACCAGTTTTCAAACAAATTTTTGAACATTCTAATACTTTGGGAAACTGTAAGCAAGAATACGAGAATTTCTTTAAGGAATTGCTAGGGAAGTTTGGAGAAATTAACCTTTCTATCCCAGTTAAAGCACTTGAAGTTGGATCTTCTTCCAGTGAGATGGAGAGGAAAAAGAGAAGAGCTCTAGAGATTGCTAAGTACACTCCTTTGGAACACAAAACCCCTAAAGATGAAGGAAAAGGTAAAGAGAAAGAGATTATGGATATACCAGATGAGGAATCTGATGTGTACACTCCCAGAGATGAACTAGAATCAGTTGAACCGAATATAGTAATAGCAAAAGGAAGTGAAGAAGAAGGTGTTCTATTCAAAGAAAAGATACTACAGATTGTTTAGGAGAAAGATGGGATGTAGAAGATTGATGGCATATGGTCTGAGAGACCCTCATATGAGCAAGAATTGATCGAAAATACTCTAAGTACTTACTTTGTGCACAACAACATCAATTTGGAGAGCTTGTAGAATGTGTTTCCTGAAGAGATTATCAAATGCATAAAGGATGCCATGGTCTCTGAGTCTCAAGACAGGAAAGAGGAAGAGATAATTTTACTTCTGAAGGAGCAGTTCAGGATATCTCTTATCAAGATAAAGAGGTAGATGAATGTGTTGAGAAAATGCATAAACACAACAAACAATATCTTCAACTATTGTCTTTGTTGGCCTCATGCTATTGGGAAGTACAAAGATAAGTTGAAGCCGATTGAAACTAAATTAAATAGAATTGATCAAGATTACAACATGTTTAAGGATCAAGGTGGTGCAATCAAGAAGAGGATTCAAGAGTTGCAGTCTGAGCACACAAAAGTTTTTCTCACAAAAAATAACCTTGTGGACACTTTTTGGAAAGTGAAGGACTTAACTGAATGTAGGTTGGAGCAATTAATTGAAGTTCTGAGGAAAGGAGAGAAATTAGAAGAGGCAATTACAATACCAGAATCTCTCATCCAAATTATCAACTGAACCTTAGAAAACAATAGCTTGATCATAATCATTGGGATTGCAGTGGAAGCATGGAAGAGATTTCTTCCATAAATGAAAGATAAGTACAAGTTAATTTTCTGATTCAAGCAGCAGTTGTATGTTCTCAAATTTTGATCCAATTTTTTAATGGGGGAGAGAGATAATTTTTGAGAGTGGAGTGATAAATATGTTTTTCATTGATGTCAAAGGGGGGGAGAGAGCAGTAAAAAAATCCTTATCACTCTAAGGGGGAGTTGTGTTTTGAATTTTGAAATTTGAATTTGGCAGCATAATCTTATTGGTTCCGACACTTAGTCATTTTTCACTAAGTGTTGCCATCAATGCCAAAGGGGGAGATTGTTGGCATATGGCTTCTAGTGTTGTCATTGATGGCAACTGAAGTCATTATCCTGGTCCGTAGATTAGAATTTGTTCATACCGACAGGCAGAGTTAAGAATAGTGCATTACCAGAAGTAAGAATGAAGAACACGGTATCCGGCTAGTATGTTGATTTGTATGCTTCACCGGATTATAATTTTTCATTGTGGATCTTGGGGAAGTCTGTTAAGCATCTATATTATCTTGTTGTCAAGTTTTGTGGTGTCACATTAATCGGTGTATGAGTTATGAGATCCGGTAAAATGGTTTTTATGTTTATTTGTTCATGTTGGTTGACTCAGTTCATGTGGTGTGTCATGAATGTATAAGGAATAAATGTTTAATTGTTTCTATGTTTGAGCAATTTTTTTTTGGGTCCCAGCTATGTCTTAGCCAACTTTGGTGGATGCACATCATATATCAAATGTGAATTGAGCTGACAGTTGGAAAAAAATTTTCTCTTGCTACAAGCCGACTTGATGTACTTAAATTTTTGTAGCGGATATATATTTGAGTTCGAGTAATTAATTCTGGATGTATGTAAGGATGAATGTGTAGAAGTGTGTAAGTGTGAGCAAAAAGCAGAGCAGATGTATATGCAAATATCAGAAGATTAGTTGAGTGAATTTTTTCTTGTGCAAAAGAGGTTTTTGTGAAGTGAATTAAGGCAGAGCAGAGCAGAAGTGCAGAATTGGAGATAAGGTCTAGAATATGATCAATGTGCTTAATTGGAACTATAATCTGGTATTTTTAGATGCTATCTTTTCAGTTCAACCTTTTTTTGTAATCCAAACATTTTGTAAGGCAATGAGCCTTCTTTCTTTAAAGCAATGAGCTCTAGGCAATGTGCCTAAATGCATGTACATTCTTTTTCTCCATACTTTTAACAGAGTATAAATTATGGATTGACCTCCACCATGGGTTTTCCCCTAACAGGGTTTCCATGTAAAAATCTTGGTGTTATGGTGTTTTCATTGTTTCCTTCATGTGCTTGCATCTTTACTTTTGATGAAATTTTGTAAATGGTTTAAGATTTGGAATAAAATCTAAATATTGTTGAACACTAATTCACCCCCCCTCTCAGTGTTCCTTGAGTCCAACATATCTATCCTAGGAATAGGATATCTATTCTTGATTGTCTTCTAATTCAATGCACGATAGTCAACACACATACGCATTGTGCCATCTTTCTTTTTAACCAACACTGTTGCTGAAGCAAAAGGGCTTTTGCTTGGCTGAATGAACCCCATCCCCAAAATCTCCTTGATGGCCTTTTCGATCTCATCTTTTTGTTTCTTTGGATAATGGTATGGCGTGGTGATGACCGACTTTGCTCCTTCCTCTAGTTCAATCACATGATCACAACCTCTTTTAGGAGGTCTCCTAGGAGGTAGGCTACCAAAGACTTTGCTCTTCTTTGAAAGTAAGGCTTGAATATCAGGATGATATTGCCTTTTCTCTTCCACTGGATCAGCTGGTAGAACTAAACATTCTATTGCCCATTCAACTTGATCGTGACAGATCAAACTTTCCATTCTCTTCAAAGAAACTACTCGAGGGCCCCCATTTGACATCCCTCTCAAAACAAAATTCCTTCCATTTGACTGAAATTTCAATTCCATAGTTTGTAAATTCAGAGTGATCTCTCCTAGAGATCGCAACCATTATATTCCCAACACAACATTGATGTCACCAATACCAACAACATAGAAATCATCTTTTACCTCATAATTTCCCAACTGCATAGAAAGGTTGGAAATATTCCTCGTGCAAGACATGGTGAATCCATCAACTACCATCACCTTGAAGCCCTCAAATTCTTCATTCTTCAAACCTCTCTTTGCTACTAATCCTTTGTCAATGAAATTGTGAGTTGCTCTAGTATTAATTAGGGCAACAATCCTTTGAGAACCAACCACTCCACGAACCCAAAAGGATTTTTTTTTTGAAAACTTGAAATTTGTGCTAAAGCACTACCATCTCCAACCTCTTTAGGCTTCTCTTTAGGGGCTTCTTCATCATCATTGCTTATTGATTCATATTGTTGATCAGACAAATCAGATTATGATCCATAATCAGAATAGCCCTCCATTCGATGTGCTTTTCCTTTTCCATAACAACAGTGACCCTTTATCCAAGGCTCACGACAAGTGTAGCAAACACCATCCTTTCTAAGCTGCCCTTGGAGCTCTTCTGACATCTTTGGCGGAAACTTCTTTGGCTGACTTGAAAAATGTTTCTTATCCTTTTTATGACTAAAGGATTTTAATTGAAATTTTGGCCTTGGGGCAGCCAACTCCATGCTCCTTGCCTTCTTGATTGCTTCATCCAAGGTTGGTGGATCAAAGGCTTTGACCCAACCCTTCAATGGCTCCATTAATCCTTCAAAAAACAAGACCACAATTCTTCTTTCAGTAATGTTGGGCACCGTTACTAACAATCTTTGAAAATCAGCCACATAAGATTCAACAAATCCATGTTGCTTCAACTGCGCCAATTCTCAGAATCTCACCTCGGGATCCTTGGTATTGAATCTCTCAATTAGCTTGTTGGTAAATTCTTCATAGGTTTGGATGAGGTTATGGCCAAGAGTGACCAAACCGTGATACCACCATTCATGTGCAGCTCCTTCCAAATGCAATGCATTGGTCTAAGAGAGATAATTATCCAATTTTTGCACCCATGATCTGGTCGAACATTTGTCACTTCCATCAAAATGGGCCAAAGTCACCTTACCCAAAGCTTGTTGAAAGTCAATTCTGAGAGTCATTTGAGGACGATATTTGTTTCTTCCACCATTTCTCCTACTCCTTTGATTCATGTATTGATCAAAGGTCCAAGAATCTCTCATATTAGGAGGTAGAGAAACATACTCCATATAAGCCTTTCGTGCATCATCTGCAAAAGGTGTTGCAACCTCCACTTGTGGTTGTTCTTCCCTTGGAGTGAAAGTAGGGAAAAGAGGCCTAGAGGTAGATCCTCTAGTGGTTGCAATATGTTGTCCACCAATCCTATCTCTTCCATTGGCCTCTAGACTGTTGTTACTGTGATTTCCATTAACTCCATTGTTTTCTCTAGTTTGGTTGTTTTGGGGCTGACCAATATTTGTGATGCTTGTTGATCCATTTTTTATAAAAACCGTGACATCAATTCTATCATCCCATCAAACTTATTTTCCATTCTAGCCTCCTTTTCCTCATAGGCTTGTCTAAGACTCTCCAACATATTTTCAACTGTTTTTCCAACACCTTCAACTATTTTACCAGTATCTCTTAGAGCTTCTAAAAATTTTTCCACCTCTGGAACTAGTGGAAACTGATGCTAAGTTTTGGTTTGACTTCTCTTTCGCTCATTTGACAGCTGAACATTGCTGGTCACAATATGGAAAGATCTTCTCTGATACCACTGAAATATTCCAACCAATTTTTTCCCAAGATTTACACAACACAAACCAACACTACACCAATAGATTAGCATTAGCCTCCAAAATGATATTCAAATTAAATGCACTCAATGCCAAGAATGTTCACCAAGATCCTTTAGAAGGCGAGGTGACAACATATGGTGGAGGAAACTAAACAATAAATGGAAAGAAAATTACAACTGAATGTGAAGAGGTGTTGAATCAACCATGAGAGATTTCCACACTACCACTTATTCAGTGGGGGGGAAAGATTACAAAGCAAACAAATTCATTTGCTGTGGCGGGAATCCACTCAATAGTGGGAATTCTCCACTTTTCAGTGGGTGATAAATGAGAGATTAATTTGTTCTTTCTCCACATTGGCGGTAAACCATCCAGGGGTTACAAATATGAGAGATTAAATACAAAAAATTATAGCTAATTAAAGGATTGGAACATTACTACTATTTATAGTCTTACAATGATAAACAACTACACTTTTACAAGTGTTACTACAATATCTTCAAGCCAAATGAAAGTAAATGATATCTCACAATGATAACCTTCTAAATTATTGAAGACCAAACCAAAATATGAACTTAAAGCAAATCTAATAACAATAACCAACAAACTAAAAATGTCCAACTAGCAAACTGTAAATTAGTAAAATGCTCACAACTTCTTCAAAATAACTCCAAATGGAATGAAACAAATTGCAGTGACTCTTTGGAAGGTTGACGCCCAATGTGCAATGACAAAAATACATCAACACTTGACCAATAATTTTAGCATGAACTTCAATGCCCTCTTGAAATGGTACAACTTCCTGAGAGGGGCAATTTTGCAAGATAAAATAAAATACTTCAAAATAAATTCCAATCTTCTGTGGAAAGGGTCACCCTTGGTCAAGAATCACAATGCATCAATACCCAGAACACGATTAAAATTACTCTAGAAGCTGCTAACAAAAAACTACTTCAGTTGTATGAACACCAACAACACAGAAACTGAAAATATCACCAAAATTCTCCAACTTTGAGGCACAATCTGCTAGTCTGAATGAGAAGTAGCCATAAATCCAACTAGGTGTTATCTTTCAAACATGAAATTGGAAAAATGCTAGGAGGTAAGCATTCCTCAAAGCTAAATTCATGAAGTCATTTTGACAACATAACATTAGCATAAAATAATGGATACCAAATGCTGGAGCAAACCTTGCTTATATAGAAAACTAGAGGTGACTTTACAACTTCTTGAAACTTCCCTCCAAAAAGGGACGCCCTTTGACCTCTCCAATATTTTAAATTTCAAAATATTTAATTCCATCTACGATGACGTCCATTTCAAGGCATAACTACGACTTCATAAAAAATAATAAATATCTCCTTTAATGTGGCGTCCCCCCCCCATGACCACTTTTTAAACACAACTTAAAGTTAATACACTAGGCCAAGGGGTCAATTTAAAAATATAACATTAATGCCTTGTGATGAATTATTTCTCCAAATATTGCTCTAAAAATCTAGAATCAAAACCAAACAATTGCTCCAACTGAAAAGGAAACTTATTGAAGTGTTGCCAACTGGACCACTGCCAAAATTAGAACTTACTAAAACCAGTAAATTCAGAGAAATGCCAAAAACCTCCAGACAAAGGAAACCCTAATTTCATCTCAATGGGCCTACAAGCCTCCAGAATAGGCTGATGAGCTACTGAATTGATCACTGATGAGAAGGGGACATTACAAAAGAAGTTCCCAAGCCCCACTCTCTCTATTCTCTTGCGCTAGGTGAAATTTTCCATACACTACTCTCTCCATTCTCATTTTCATTTTTCCAAATAATTAAAGAAAGCTTGTAATGTGTGCCTTACTTCAGTTGTACCATAGAAGCTACTCATAGCACACTTTTCTTTACTTTTTAAGTTCCTATGGAGTGTGCATGCTAAGGAGGAACAAATGAAAAGATCAAGGTAGGTCTATAAATTCATACAAACCCAATATTGTTTTATGTCTAAATATTTACTTCCATACATTTTTGTGAGTTTATATACTTTGAAAAATATTTTCATTTTAGGATTCTCATGCACCTCAAAATAGAGGAAAAATATACTATTGAAATTTGCATACCCATGGCTAGAGGAAGGGGACGACGATGCTTGGTTGTCATTCATTCTGCACACGAGCTAGGGTCTATGCACCCTAGTTGTGCGCTTGGTGCTTGGAGGGAAGCCTTCTTTACTGTGTGGGGGGGTTTTTTACCTATTGTGTAGGTTGTAGCTTGAGGTGGGCTACATTTTTCTCTTTTTTCTTGATTCTTTTCTATTGTGTGTCTCTTTGTTTTTTTTTTGTGTTTGGTTTGGAACCTAGCTTGGTGGTGTGGTAATCTTCTTCTCTTGGCCGTTATTGCTTGGGTAGCTTGTTTGTGGCCTTGTTTCAACCATTGGCTCCCTTGAGGCATTGGTAGTGTTGGTGGATAGATCAGTTTCTTTCTTGCATGAAACTACATGCATCCTTAGGCCAACTAGATCTAGCCTCCTCTCCTCATGGAGGAGGTCTGAATCATTAGAATATGGCTAAACCTAGTGAGGGATTGTTGAAGAATGGTGTTTTAGATTGCAAAAGGTGAACGGTTTCTTAGAGAGATCTCAAGATCGTTCAGTTTTGGTGATCCAACTGAACTCAGTGGCTGAGGATGTGGGTTATTTGAGCAACCGTGTGCTAATTTTTAAGTTTATGGGGATGCAGGTTTCACTCCCATTTTTGCAATCATGGTTTTGGAATACATGGAACCCCAAGGGTGATATAGATATAATGTTGGCGGCCAATAATTTTTCATGGTAGATTTTTCCTATTTGCGAAATAAGAATAGGGCTTTTGAAGGTGGGCCTTATTTCTACAATCAGGTGGGTCTTCTTATTAAACCATGGCATGAAGGATTTAATTTTGCAGAGGAGCTCCCCTCTAGGGTCCCTATTTGGGTGCATCTCCCATTCTTGACTCTGGATTTTTGGAGAAGTGATATTGCAGATGGTTGCTTTCCTACTTGGGAAGCTTGTCAAACCTTCTCAACAAACACTGAATAAAAGGGTAATTTATTTTTCTCATGTGTGCATTAAAATTTGATTTAAATAATCTTTTGCCAGACTATGTGGAAATTCGTAGGGTCTTCTTCTTGGACTCAACAGTTGGACTACAAGGCTCTGCCTTTTCGATGTAGGTTATTCCATGTATATAGCCACTTGCAAAGTGTCATAGGGTCATTCATGCAACTGGTATAGGTAATTCCCCTTCTCAACCCACACCTAAGAAGGATAAAGGGAAAGCTCCACAGATATAGGTGTTGGCTAATAAGGAGGTTTTTGTACTTGTAAGGATTCATAATAAAGGAAAAGGTCAAAAGAGAACCCTCAAAGATAGATAGGAGGAGGAGAAGTTTAATAGATTTGATGTACTAGATGATTTGGTTTTGGAAGAAGGCTTTCCTTTAGGAATGTAGCCAACATATAGTTTCATAGATGATGTTCATCTAGGAAATCGGATAAATGATAATTTCGCTTCTTCTTAGTTGGGAGACCATGATGCTCAGATGGACACATATTGTCCTCCCTCTGATCTTGAGGAGGAAAGTAAGTTGATGGAGGTAAAAGATGGATCTGATTTACCTAGTTTTGGACACATTGTAGTGAAGTATGTTGTAGACACTAGAAAACGTAAAGCAATTCCTCTAGCCTTGGGCCTACAACAAAAGCCCTCTAAAAGGGGGCTCCATAGAAACCCCCTAACATTGGATGAAAGAAAGATCAGTAAAAGGTAAAGTTAAAGTTAATTAGTGAGATGTTGGTGAAATCTAGATCAGTGAGGAACATTAACCCCAAAGATGATTATGTTATCTTGGAATGTAAGGGGTATGAATAGTATCCATAGACAAAAGGCTATTTGACAGTTGATTCGTGTTGATTCTCCTGACTTGGTTTTTCTTTAGGATCTACTAAGTTATTTGTGGAAGTTATGTTAAATATGGCCTCTAATATTTGGGTTAGGGGTCATTGTCAGTGTGTGGGGGCACAAGGAAGTTCTGATGGGGTTGCTTGTTTTTGGGATGTGCATAGAGTTGTTCCAATGTTGTGGCTCTCTACAAGGCAATCTATTTCTTTAGCAGCTTCAAGTCTAGAATCTTGCAAGGTTATTCTTCTTTTTAACATTTATGCTCTAACTGATCTTCTTGGTAAGTCCATGTTGTGGTCTCATGATAGATGTGTGTTCTCCCTTGCTCCTTATCTTCCCTAGATTATGGTGGGGGACTTCAATGCTATCCACTCGTTAGAAGAAAAGAGAGGTGATATAGCTTGTCTAGAACCTTCTTCACAGCTCCTAAGGGACAATGTTGCTTCCTTGAACTTGGTTGACATCAAACTTTCCAATGGTATGTTTACATGGAATAATAGGAGAAGTGGGGAAGTTTTTATTTCAGAAAGGTTGGAAAAGTTCTTGGTTTCCAGTTTCTGGGTTGGGGACAATTGGATGACTAGCTCTGAGATTTTGGATTGGTGAGGATTTGATCATTGGTTGATCAAACTCTTTGCATACTTTTCTAGATATTCTTAAAAGCATTCTTTCAAATTTCAACTTATGTGGCTTTGGGATTCTTCACTTCATGATCTTGTTCTTGTTTGGTGGTGAATAGGGAATCCGACTCATGGCACTACAATGTACTCCTTCAACAAGAGGCTTCAATATGTCAAATATATGTTGAAATGTTGGAATGGGCTTCACTTTGGTAATGTTTTTCAGACTAAAAAGTCTGCTCAAGCTCACTTGGATTCCATTACTCGACATATTCAAGACTAACTGAGGAGAATGGTAAGGTGGAAGCTATGATAGTGAAGGAAGTGGAGGAATGGGAGTTGTGGGAAGAAATTTTCTAGAAGCAAAAGTATCGTATTGATTGGATCCAAGAAGGTGACAGGAATACTTCCTTTTTCCACAATTTTGTTAAGGATAGAAGGAAGAGTAATCTCATTTCCTCTCTTAGGTCCTCTGAGGGGAATCAAATTTCATCCTTTGGTGAGATTTCAATAGAGATTGTTTGGTTCTTTTCCTCCTTTTTCACTGAGGACTCCCCTCTTGCTAGTGAGGAAGAAGCTATAATTTGGATTGTATCCCTTCTCTGGTTTCTAGTGAAATGAATGATTCTTTGATCAAACCTATCTCTATGAATGATTTGGAGGATGTTGTGTTTCAAATGAAGGGGAAAGCCCCAGGGATAGATGGGTTTCCTGTAGAGTTCTTTCAAAAAATTTGGGAAGTTATCAAGATTGATCTTCTTGAGGTTGTTCGAGAATTTCAAGGGAACAAGAAAATTCTAAGAGTCATGAATTCCACTTTTCTTTCTCTTATACCAAAAAGAGGAGCTAATTCTTTGGGTCTCTTTAGACCAATCGCCCTATGTAATGTTGTGTACAAAATCATTACAAAGTTGATAGCTGAATGACTCAAGTTGTGGTTGAGCAGGTTAATTTCAAAGGAGTAGAGTGGATTTGTTGTTGGTAGGCAGATTCTTGATGGGATTGTTATTGTGATTGAAGTTGTCCATTCCATGGCCTCTTCCAAAGAGAAGGTAATGGTTATCAAGCTTGACATGGAAAAATCTTACGACCATGTTAAATGGACCTTCCTTAGCAATATTTTGAGTACTTTTGGATTTGGCAACACTTTGATTGAGTGGGTAATGAGTTGTGTCAACTCTTATTCCTTCTTTGTGTTAATCAATGGGGAGCCTTCTGAGATTTTTCTAGCATCTAGAGGCCCACAACAAGGTGAACCTTTGTCCCCCTACTTATTTATTTTAATGGTTGAACGATTAGAGAGATTTATTAAATCTCATGTGAGGCTTGGTTTGATTCAGGGTTGGAGATCCAGGGCAACGATTTTCCCCCCAATCCCATGTTTAGTTTGTGGATGATACTACTCTGATGGGTTTGGTCAGAGTTGAAGAGGCAATTAAATTAAGAAAGATTTTTGATATTTATTTGGATGCTCCAAGGCAAATTATTAATGAGGGTAAGTCCTCCATCTTCTTCTTTAATACTTTGAAGCTTATCCAAAAGAGAATAGCTTGAATTCTCATATTCCAAATTAACTCACTTCCCTTTATCTATCTTGGTATTCCTCTAGCTATGTGTTTGCTCCCCAGGAAGTTTTGGCAGGATGTTATTGATAAGTTT
>VDFB02026320.1:120560078-120632246 GCA_007258455.2 Sequoia sempervirens | reverse complement strand
AGAGATAAGAGTGATTGAGTGAGAGACTTGGGAGAAAGAGAGATGGAGAGAGAGAGGGAAAGAAAATATTTTTAAATATTTTATATATTAGTAATATATATATTTAAATATTTATACATTAACTAAAATATTTAAATATTATACATAATAATATAATATATTATATATTAAATACATAATTTGTAAGAGATTATCATAAATTGTATATTATATATTACATTATAAACTATATTGTATATTATATATTAAATTATAAACTTTATTGCATTTCTTAAATCATATATTATAAATTGTATAACATTTTTGCAACTCTATATAAAACATATCGGATATTGGATTCAAATTGGATATCCGATTTGAATTGGATATCTGATATGTCTGACACAAAATTTAATGCCTAGGGATTAGCCTCGAGCTTGCTTTGGATTTTGGTTGAGACCTGCCAATCCTAAGAAGTCAACACAAAAAACATGTTTAACAACTTACCTTGCTTTTCCAGACTTCGCCCATGTGGTTGACGACCTTTTTTTACCCAAAATTGATGAAACGAAAAGGGTTTGTAAAGGAGCTTCTCAACTTTCCACCAATATAAGTCATACTTTAGTTTGAATCTAATAACTAATTATTATTCATTTTCTATTACAATTACGACTAAAGTCCTGATTGATAGCCTGATAGAAAAACATCTATATCTTTCAAATGGTATCACATTTTTTGAATCCAAAACATACGTCACATTCTATGCTTTGCATACTATAGGATTTAAAAAAATGAATTTCATGAAGTTTCGACCAAGTTAAGGTGGTCAGACATACATTTTTTATATTTTTTAAAAATTGTAATAAAAAATTCATAATTAATTATTTACTTGGAAAAAATTACAAAAAAATATGCATCACATCCGGACATGAGTCCTCTAATTATATCTAAAATATTATAAAAAAATATTACCATTTTATTATGGTTAGGGTGGTGACAGACACCTACTTCTTATTTTTCCGAAATTTAAGTACTCTGCATTGAAAAATTTTCACCAAATAGATTTTTTTTTTAGAAAAATAAACCTAGTATTTTAGAAACTAAATTCAATTTTCCACATATTCTATTCTTACATATTTTTGAAATAATATAGATAACTTATTCAAATTTTTACGTCAAGTTGCCTAACTATGATTTTTTTGAATTTTCATTGCCACTTAAGGGCCTATTTTTTCCATCATGATCTTACACATACCCAGTAGTTTTTGAATTTTAAGATGGATCTTCATCATACATGATCACTCTCACATGTTATGAGATTGACCCATTTCAACGAAATTGTGGTTTGAAAATGAGATGAATGTTTGGTGATATGTGCATATAGGGAAAATATAATATCAAATGCATGGGAATGTGTATAGTTGAGAGTAAATGATGTTGGATAGGTGTTGGGAAAGGAGCTAAATTTGACACAAAAGTGTGCCACATGTCATTATTTAATTATATTAAAATATTCCTTTAAAATGGGCCCAAAACAAAATGGGAATTGGCATGGATATGCAAAAAATTTAATAAAAAGAGGGGTAAAAATTTATTGAACCAATAAATCAGTACAAGGCAAAAGAGCATAGTAGGCCCACCAAGGGTCAAGGGCCCAAAGAAAATCAATCAAGGAACCCACAAGAAACATCTTATATCCTCTAATAACAATATCCTCTAGCAACTCAGAGAGGTCCGTTGAAAGGCTTTCCTAGTCTTCCACACTCTAAGTCCCCATTTTCCCAAAAGCCCATTTAGCCAAGCAATTTGCCACCTTAATCCATTCCTGGGAGATATGAAAAAAGGTAATAGAGTCCAACACCTCACTCAAAAAAAATATTTGCTTGACCAACAAGGTTAGTTTCCAATTCACACCATCTCGTTGTCACTTATTCAACATATCAATCACAATCTGTGAGTCCAACTCATAGATTATCCTTCTCTAACCAAGGGCACAAACACATTTCAAAGCTAAAAGAATAGAAAAATCCTCCATAATGTTGGTTTTCCTATACACCAAAAATAACACAACCACCCTTGAACTATCTCTTCCAATACCAGCAAACCCAGCATGCCCAAGATTACCTTTAAAAGACCCATCAATGTTGATCTTCAACACCCTATGAGGAGAGGGCATCCAACAAACACTTATTTGGACCCTTCCTTTGGAAACCTACCTTAGTCTAGGCTAAATGGTACTCCTGCCACAATAAAAAGACCCAAAGTTTGAACCAAACCCATATCTCTTAGATCCACAGGGATAGACAAATCACACCTAACTGCTAAAGTCTCCTGAAGAACACCCAAAATCCTCAGCCATAGCAATAGTGCCTAAATCTTCTTCTCCTAGAAAATCATATAGTTTTGTTCCAACGAGATGTTCCAAATGATCAGACTGGGCCCAATTTTCCAATAAATTTTAAGGAAAGAGGTCTTAGCTAGAGGGTTGCCCAACCCACCCCAAAATTTTGCCAAAGAGGAGGCATGATGCACGATTGATTCTAGACTCCCCACCAAGAATACCAAATTGGAAAAGGGACATTGAAAAAATAAATGCAAAGCACACTCTTCATTGTTGTTGCACATAACACACATAGAAGGACCTTGAAATCCTCTCTTCCATAAATTCTCCCAAGTGAGGCACTTATTTTGCACCACAAACCAAGAGAAGAAATTACATTTAGGCCAACAGAACTTATTCCAAACTTGTTTCCACCAAGGAACACCTGCACTCTCAAAAATTTGCTTGTCCAACTCCTGATAGCTTGAGGCAACTAAGAATTTTCTTTTCAAGCCATGACCCCAGGCAAGAACATCCCTCTCCATAAGAGAATTACAAAACCTTCCATCCAGAATATTAGCCATCTCTCGATGATCCTCCACTAAACCTCCTAGCGGCCACTCATGTGGGTCTTTCCATTTGTACATCATTACATGATCAAGAACTTGAGAGGATTTGAAATCAACCACTTTACACCAACCAACATCAAGAAAAATACTACATAAAGCCTGCAAATGTGGGTACATAGATATGATAGGGGAATGTCCATCCCAAGAGTCAAACCAAAAAAGAGCCTTTGAGCCTCAGTTACAAATCCAAAATAATCCTTCCTTAACAAGCTTGGCTCCCCTTTCAAGGGTAACCCAAATCATATAACCCTTCCCTAGAAGGTTGAATCTAGGCACATCAACACTCTCCACCCCCCTCAAATACTCTGAAGTGGGGATCCTAGCCTAGTTTTGATGATGAGAGCACCACCTCCAGTACAACTTAGTTGCCAAGGCCTACCCATTCAAATTAGCCTATCACAACCCAAGCCCACCTTCTTGTTTTGGCCTATAGATAGTATCCCACTTAACCAAGCTCTACTTTCTCAATAGGAGATTACCATACTATAAGAATTGTTGGGAGAGTCTCTCATATTCTTTAATAAAATTGGAAGGAGCTGAAAGCATAAAAAATCTATACAAAGGGAGAGCTTGAACCTCTGACTTCAAAAAAGTCACTCTACCCACAATAGAAAGCCACCTGCAAGTCCAATTGCTAACCTTTTGTAAAACTTATCAATAACATCCTGCCAAAACTTCCTGGGGAGAAAACACATAGCTAGAGGAATACCAAGATAGATAAAGGGAAGTGAGTTAATTTGGAATATGAGAATTCAAGCTATTCTCTTTTGGATAAGCTTCAAAGTATTAAAGAAGAAGATGGAGGACTTACCTTCATTAATAATTTTCCTTGGAGCATCCAAATAAATATCAAGAATCTTTCTTAATTTAATTGCCTCTTCAACTCTGACCAAACCCATCAGAGTAGTATCATCCACAAACTAAACATGGGATTGGGGGGAAAATCGTTGCCCTAGATCTCCAACCCTAAATCAAACCAAGCCTCACATGAGATTTAATAAATCTCTCTAATCCTTCAACCATTAAAATAAATAAGTAGGGGGAAAAAGGTTCACCTTGTTGTGGGCCTCTAGATGCTAGAAAAATCTCAGAAGGCTCCCCATTGATTAACACAGAGAAGGAATAAGAGTTGACACAACTCATTACCCACTCAATCAAAGTGTTGCCAAATCCAAAAGCACTCAAAATATTGCTAAGGAAGGCCCATTTAACATGGTCGTAAGCTTTGTCCATTTCAAGCTTGATAACCATTACCTTCTCTTTGGAAGAGGCCATGGAATGGACAACTTCAATCGCAATAACAATCCCATCAAGAATCTTCCTACCAACAACAAATCCACTCTGCTCCTTCGAAATTAACCTGCTCAACCACAACTTGAGTCATTCAGCTATCAACTTTGTAATGATTTTGTACACAACATTACATAGGGCGATTGGTCTAAAGAGATCCAAAGAATTAGCTCCTCTTTTTGGTATAAGAGAAAGAAAAGTGGAATTCATGACTCTTAGAATTTTCTTGTTCCCTTGAGATTCTCGAACAACCTCAAGAAGATCAAGCTTGATAACTTCCCAAATTTTTTGAAAGAACTCTACAAGAAACCCATCTGGCCCTAGGGCTTTCCCCTTCATTTGAAACACAACATCCTCCAAATCGTTCATAGAGATAGGTTTGATCAAAGAATCATTCATTTCGCTAGAAACCAGAGAAGGGATACAATCCAAATTATAGCTTCTTCCTCACTAGCAAGAGGGGAGTCCTCAGTGAAAAAGGAGGAAAAGAACCAAACAATCTCTATTGAAATCTCACCAAAGGATGAAATTTGATTCCCCTCAGAGGACCTAAGAGAGGAAATGAGATTACCCTTCCTTCTATCCTTAACAAAATTGTGGAAAAAGGAAGTATTCATGTCACCTTCTTGGATCCAATCAATACGATACTTTTGCTTCTAGAAAATTTCTTCCCGCAACTTCCATTCCTCCACCTCCTTCACTGTCATAGCTTCCACCTTACCATTCTCCTTAGTTAGTCCTGAATATGTCGAGTAATGGAATCCAAGTAAGCTTGAGCAGACTTTTTAATTTGAGAAACATTACCAAAGTGAAGCCTATTCCAACATTTCAACATATATTTGACATACTGAAGCCTCTTGTTGAAGGAGTACATTGTAGTGCCATGAGTCAGATTCCCTATTCACCACCAAAAAAGAACAAGATCATGAAGTGAAGAATCCCAAAGCCACATAAGTTGAAATTTGAAAGAATGCTTTTAAGAATATCTAGAAAAGTATGCAAAGAGTTTGATCAATCAATGATCAAATCCTCACCAATCCAAAATCTCAGAGCTAGTCATCCAATTGTCCCCAACCCAGAAACTGGAAACCAAGAACTTGTCCAACCTTTCTAAAATAAAAACTTCCCCACTTCTCCTATTATTCCATGTAAACATACCATTGGAAAGTTTGATGTCAACCAAGTTCAAGGAAGCAACATTGTCCCTTAGGAGCTGTGAAGAAGGTTCTAGACAAGCTATATCACCTCTCTTTTCTTCTAATGAGTGGATAGCATTGAAGTCCCCCACAATAATCTAGGGAAGATAAGGAGCAAGGGAGAACACACATCTATCATGAGACCACAACATGGAATTACCAAGAAGATCAATTAGAGCATAAATGTTAAAAAGAAGAATAACCTCGCAAGATTCTAGACTTGAAGCTTCCAAAGAAATAGATTGCCTTGTAGAGAGCCACAACATTGGAACAACTCTATGCGCATCCCAAAAACAAGCAACCCCATCAGAACTTCCTTGTGCCCCCACACACTAACAATGACCCCTAACCCAAATATTAGAGGCCATATTTAACATAATTTCCACAAATAACTTAGTAGATCCTAAAGAAAAACCAAGTCAAGAGAATCAACACGAATCAACTCTCGAATAGCCTTTTGTCTAGGGATACTATTCATACCCCTTACATCCCAAGATAACATAATCATCTTTGGGGTTAATGTTCCTCACTGATCTAGATTTCACCAACATCTCACTAATTAACTTTACCTTTTACTGATCTTTCTTTCATCCAATGTTAGGGGGTTTCTATGGAGCCCCCTTTTAGAGGGCTTTTGTTGTAGGCCCAAGGCCAGAGGAATTGCTTTACTTTTTCTAGTATCTACAACATACTTCACTACAATGTGTCCAAAACTAGGTAAATCAGATCCATCTTTTACCTCCATCAACTTACTTTCCTCCTCAAGATCAGAGGGAGGACAATATGTGTCCATCTGAGCATCATGGTCTCCCAACTAAGAAGAAGCGAAATTATCATTTGTCTGATTTCCTAGATGAACATCATCTATGAAACTATCTGTTGGCTACATTCCTAAAGGAAAGCCTTCTTCCAAAACCAAATCATCTAGTACATCAAATCTATTAAACTTCTCCTCCTCCTATCTATCTTTGAGGGTTCTCTTTTGACCTTTTCGTTTATTATGAATCTTTACAAGTACAAAAACCTCCTTATCATCCAACACCTATATCTGTGGAGCTTTCCCTTTATCCTTCTTAGGTGTGGGTTGAGAAGGGGAATTACCTATACCAGTTGCATGAATGACCCTAGGACACTTTGCAAGTGGCTATATACATGGAATAACCTACATCGGAAAGGCAGAGCCTTGTAGTCCAACTGTTGAGTCCAAGAAGAAGACCCTACAAATTTCCACATAGTCTGGAAAAAGATTATTTAAATCAAATTTTAATGCACACATGAGAAAAATAAATTACCCTTTTATTCAATGTTTGTTGAGAAGGTTTGACAAGCTTCCCAAGTAGGAAAGCAACCATCTACAATATCACTTCTCCAAAAATCCAGAGTCAAGAATGGGAGATGCACCCAAATAGGGACCCTAGAGGGGAGCTCCTCTGCAAAATTAAATCCTGCATGCCATGGTTTAATAAGAAGACCCACCTGATTGTAGAAATAAGGCCCACCTTCAAAATCCCTATTCTTATTTCGCAAATAGGAAAAATCTACCATGAAAAATTATTGGCCGCCAACATTATATCTATATCACCCTTGGGGTTCCATGTATTCCAAACCCATGATTACAAAAATGGGAGTGAAACTTGGATCCCCATAAACTTAAAAATTAGCACACGGTTGCTCAAATAACCCACATCCTCAGCCACTGAGTTCAGTTGGATCACCAAAACTGAGCAATCTTGAGATCTCTCTAAGAAAGCGTTCACCTTTTGCAATCTGAAACACCATTCTTTGACGATCCCTCACTAGGTTTAGCCATATTCCAATGATTCAGACCTCCTCCATGAGGAGAGGAGGCTAGATCCAGTTGGCCTAAGGATGCATGTAGTTTCATGCAAGAAAGAAACTGATCTATCCACCAGCACTACCAATGCCTCAAGGGAGCCAATGGTTGAAACAAGGCCAAAAACAAGCTACCCAAGCGGTAATGGCCAAGAGAAGAAGATTACCACACCACCAAGTTAGGTTCCAAACCAAACACAAAAAAAAAACAAAGAGACACACAACAGAAAAGAATGAAGAAAAAAGAGAAAAATGTAGCCCACCTCAAGCTACGACCTACACAATAGGTAAAAAACCCCCCCATACAATAAAGAAGGCTGCCCTCCAAGCACCAAGTGCACAACTAGGGTGCATAGACCCTAGCTCGTGCACAGAATGAATGACAACCAAGCATCGCCGTCCCCTTCCTCTAGCCATGGGTATGCGAATTTCAATATTATATTTTTCCTCTATTTTGAGGTGCATGAGAATCCTAAAATGGAAATATTTTTCAAAGTATATAAACTCACAAAAATGTATGGAAGTAAATATTTAGACATAAAACAATATTGGGTTTGTATGAATTTATAGACCTACCTTGATCTTTTCATTTGTTCCTCAGCATGCACACTCCATAGGAACTTAAAAAGTAAAGAAAAGTGTGCTATGAGTAGCTTCTATGGTACAAGTGAAGTAAGGCACACATTACAAGCTTTCTTTAATTATTTGGAAAAATGAAAATGAGAATGGAGAGAGTAGTGTATGGAAAATTTCACCTAGCGCAAGAGAATAGAGAGAGTGGGGCTTGGGAACTTCTTTTGTAATGTCCCCTTCTCATCAGTGATCAGTTCAGTAGCTCATCAGCCTATTCTGGAGGCTTGTAGGCCCATTGAGATGAAATTAGGGCTTCCTTTGTTTGGAGGTTTTTAGCATTTCTTTGAATTTACTATTTTTAGTAAGTTCTAATTTTGGCAGTGGTCCAGTTGGCAACACTTCAATAAGTTTCCTTTTCAGTTGGAGCAATTGTTTGGTTTTTATTCTATATTTTTAGAGCAATATTTGGAGAAATAATTCGTCACAAGGCATTAATGTTATATTTTTAAATTGACCCCTTGGCCTAGTGTATTAACTTTAAGTTGTGTTTAAAAAGTGGTCATGGGGGAGGGGGACGCCACATTAAAGGAGATATTTATTATTTTTTATGAAGTCGTAGTTATGCCTTGAAATGGACGTCATCGTAGATGGAATTAAATATTTTGAAATTTAAAATATTGGAGAGGTCAAAGGGCGTCCCTTTTTGGAGGGAATTTTCAAGAAGTTGTAAAGTCACCTCCAGTTTTCTATATAAGCAAGGTTTACTCCCGCATTTGGTATCCATTATTTTATGCTAATGTTATGTTGTCAAAATGACTTCATGAATTTAGCTTCGAGGAATGCTTACCTCCTAGCATTTTTCCAATTTCATGTTTGAAAGATAACACCTAGTTGGATTTATGGCTACTTCTCATTCAGACTGGCAGATTGTGCCTCAAAGTTGGAGAATTTTGGTGATATTTTAAGTTTCTGGGTTGTTGGTGTTCATACAGCTGAAGTAGTTTTTTGTTAGCAGCTTCTAGAGTAATTTTAATCGTGTTATGGGTATTGATGCATTTTGATTCTTGACCAAGGGTGACCCTTTCCACAGAAGATTGGAATTTATTTTGAAGTATTTTATTTTATCTTGCAAAATTGCCCCTCTCAGGAAGTTGTACCATTTCAAGAGGGCATTGGAGTTCGTGCTAAAATTATTGGTCAAGTGTTGATGTATTTTTGTCATTGCACATTGGGCGCCAACCTTCTAGAGAGTCATTGCAATTTGTTTCATTCCATTTGGAGTTATTTTGAAGAAATTGTGAGCATTTTACTAGTTTACAATTTGTTGGTTGGACATTTTTAGTTTGCTGGTTATTGTTATCAGATTTGCTTTAAGTTCATATTTGGTTTGGTCTTCAATAATTTAGAAGGTTATCATTGTGAGATATCATTTACTTTCATTTGGCTTGAAGATATTGTAGTAACACTTGTAAAAGTGTAGTTGTTTATCATTGTAAGACTATAAATAGTAGTACTGTTCCAATCCTTTAATTAGATGCAATTTTTGTATTTAATCTCTCATATTTGTAACCCTCGGATGGTTTACCGCAAATGTGGAGAAAGAACAAATTAATCTCTCATTTATCACCCACTGAAAAGTGGAGAATTCCCACTATTGAGTGGATTACTGCCGCAGCAAATGAATTAGTTTGCTTTGTAATCTTTTCCCCCCACTGAATAAGTGGTAGTGTGGAAGTCTCTCATGGTTGATTCAACACCGCTTCACATTTAGTTGTAATTTAAATTCCATTTATTGTTTAGTTTCCTCCATCATATGTTGTCACCTCGCCTTCTAAAGGATCTTGGTGAACATTCTTGGCATTGAGTGCATTTAATTTGAATATCATTTTGGAGGCTAACGCTAATCTATTGGCGTAGTGTTGGTTTGTGTTGTGTAAATCTTGGGAAAAAATTGGTTGGAATATTTAAGTGGTATCAGAGAAGATCTTTCCATCCTATGACCAGCAATGTTCAGCTATCAAATGAGTGAAAGAGAAGTCAAACCATTCAGCAGAAGTCAAACCAAAACTTAGCATCAGTTTCCACTAGTTCCAAAGGTGGAAAAAATTTTAGAAGCTCTAAGAGATACTGGTAAAACAGTTGAAGGTGCTAGAAAAAAAGTTGAAAATATGTCGGAGAGTCTTAGACAAGCCTATGAGGAAAAGGAAGCTAGAATGGAAAAGAAGTTTGATGGGATGATAGAATTAATGTCACGGTTTTTATAAAAAATGGATCAACAAGCATCACAAATATTAGTCAGCCCCAAAACAACCAAACTAGAGAAAACAATGGAGTTAATGGAAATCACAGTAACAACAGTCTAGAGGCCAATGGAAGAGATAGGATTGTTGGACAACATATTGCAACCACTAGAGGATCTACCTCTAGGCCTCTTTTCCCTACTTTCACTCCAAGGGAAGAACAACCACAAGTGGAGGTTGCAACACCTTTTGCAGATGATGCACGAAAGGCTTATATGGAGTATGTTTCTCTACCTCCTAATATGAGAGATGCTTGGACCTTTGATCAATACATGAATCAAAGGAGTAGGAGAAATGGTGGAAGAAACAAATATCATCCTCAAATGACTCTCAAAATTGACTTTCAACAAGCTTTAGGTAAGGTGACTTTGGCCCATTTTGATGGAAGTGACAAATGTTCGACCAAATCATGGGTGCAAAAATTGGATAATTATCTCTCTTAGACCAATGCATTGCATTTGGAAGGAGCTGCACATGAATGGTGGTATCACGGTTTGGTCACTCTTGGCCATAACCTCATCCACACCTATGAAGAATTTACCAACAAGCTGATTGAGAGATTCAATACCAAGGATCCCGAGGTGAGATTCTGAGAATTGGCGCAATTGAAGCAACATGGATCTGTTGAATCTTATGTGGCTGATTTTCAAAGATTGTCAGTAATGGTGCCCAACATTACTGAAAGAAGACTTGTGGTCTTATTTTTTGAAGGATTAATGGAGCCATTGAAGGGTTGGGTCAAAGCCTTTGATCCACCAACCTTGGATGAAGCAATCAAGAAGGCAAGGAGCATGGAGTTGGCTGCCCCAAGGCCAAAATTTCAATTAAAATCCTTTAATCATAAAAAGGATAAGAAACATTTTTCAAGTCAGCCAAAGAATTTTCCGCCAAAGATGTCAGAAGAGCTCCAAGGGCAGCTTAGAAAGGATGGTGTTTGCTACACTTGTCGTGAGCCTTGGATAAAGGGTCACTGTTGTTATGGAAAAGGAAAAGCACATCGAATGGAGGGCTATTCTGATTATGGATCATAATCTGATTTGTCTGATCAACAATACAAATCAGTAAGCAATGATGATGAAGAAGCCCCTGAAGAGAAGCCTAAAGAGGTTGGAGATGGTAGTGCTTTAGCACAAATTTCAAGTTTTCAAAAAAAAAATCCTTTTGGGTTCGTGGAGTGGTTGGTTCTCAAAGGATTGTTGCTCTAATTGATACTAGAGCAACTCACAATTTCATTGACAAAGGATTAGTAGCAAAGAGAGGTTTGAAGAATGAAGAATTTGAGGGCTTCAAGGTGATGGTAGTTGATGGATTCACCATGTCTTGCATGAGGAATATTTCCAACCTTTCTATGCAGTTGGGAAATTATGAGGTAAAAGATGATTTCTATGTTGTTGGTATTGGTGACATCAATGTTGTGTTCGGAATATAATGGTTGTGATCTCTAGGAGAGATCACTCTGAATTTACAAACTATGGAATTGAAATTTCAGTCAAATGGAAGGAATTTTGTTTTGAGAGGGATGTCAAATGGGGGCCCTCGAGTAGTTTCTTTGAAGAGAATGGAAATTTTGATTTGTCATGATCAAGTTGAATGGGTAGTAGAATGTTTAGTTCTACCAGCTGGTCCAATGGAAGAGAAAAGGCAATATCATCCTGATATTCAAGACTTACTTTCAAAGAAGAGCAAAGTCTTTGGTAGCCTACCTCCTAGGAGACCTCCTAAAAGAGGTTGTGAGCATGTGACTAAACTAGAGGAAGGAGCAAAGTCGGTCATCACCATGCCATACCATTATCCAAAGAAACAAAAAGATGAGATCGAAAAGGCCATCAAGGAGATTTTGGAGATGGGGTTCATTTGGCCAAGCAAAATCCCTTTTGCTTCAGCAACGGTGTTGGTTAAAAAGAAAGATGGCACAATGCGTATGTGTGTTGACTATCGTGCATTGAATTAGAAGACAATCAAGAATAGATATCCTATTCCTAGGATAGATATGTTGGACTCAAGGAACACTGAGAGGGGGGGTGAATTAGTGTTCAACAATATTTAGATTTTATTCCAGATCTTAAACCATTTACAAAATTTCATCAAAAGTAAAGATGCAAGCACATGAAGGAAACAATCAAAACACCATAACACCAAGATTTTTATGTGGAAACCCTATTAGGGGAAAACCCATGGTGGAGGTCAATCCATAATTTATACTCTGTTAAAAGTATGGAGAAAAAGAATGTACATGCATTTAGGCACATTTCCTAGAGCTCATTTCTCTAAAGAAAGAAGGCTCATTGCCTTACAAAATGTTTGGATTACAAAAAAAGGTTGAACTAAAAAGATAGCATCTAAAAATTCCAGATTATAGTTCCAATTAAGCACATTGATCATATTCTAGACCTTATCTCCAATTCTGCACTTCTGCTCTGCTCTGCCTTAATTCGCTTCACAAAAACCTCTTTTGCACAAGCAAAAATTTGCTCAACTAATCTTCTGATATTTGCATATACATCTGCTCTACTTTTCGCTCACACTTACACACTTCTACACATTCATCCTTACATACATCCAAAATTAATTACTCGAACTCAAATATATATCCGCTACAAAAATTTAAGTACATCAAGTCGGCTTGTAGCAAGAGAATTTTTTTTTCCAACTATCAGCTCAATTCACATTTGATATATGATGTGCGTCCACCAAAGTTGGCTAAGACATAGCTGGGACCCAAAAAAAATTGCTCAAACATAGAAACAATTAAACATTTATTCCTTCTACATTCGCGACACACCACATGAACTGAGTCGGCCAACATGAACAAATAAACATAAAAACCATTTTACCGGATCTCATAACTCATACACCGATTAATGTGACACCACAGAACTTGACAACAAGATAATATAGATGCTTAATAGACTTCCCCAAGATCCACAATGAAAAATTATAATCCGGTGAAGCATACAAATCAACATACTAGCCGGATACCGTGTTCTTCATTCTTACTTCTGGTAATGCACTATTCTTAACTCTGCTTGCCGGTATGAACAAATTCTAATCTACGGACCGGGATAATGACTTCAGTTGCCATCAATGACAACACTAGAAGCCATATGCCAACAATCTCCCCCTTTGGCATTGATGGCAACACTTAGTGAAAAATGACTAAGTGTCGGAACCAATAAGATTGCGCTGCCAAATTCAAATTTTCAAAAAATTCAAAACACAACTCCCCCTTGGAGTGATAAGGATTTTTTTACTGCTCTCTCCCCCTTTGACATCAATGAAAAACATATTTATCACTCCACTCTCAAAAATTATCTCTCTCCCCCATTAAAAAAATGGATCAAAATTTGAGAACATACAACTGTTGCTTGAATCAGAAAATTAACTTGTACTTATCTTTCATTTATGGAAGAAATCTCTTCCATGCTTCCACTGCAATCCCAATGATTATGATCAAGCTATTGTTTTCTGATGTTCAGTTGATAATTTGGATGAGAGATTCTGATATTGTAATTGCCTCTTCTAATTTCTCTCCTTTCCTCAGAACTTCAATTAACTGCTCCAACCTACATTCAGTTAAGTCCTTCACTTTCCAGAAAGTGTCCACAAGGTTATTTTTTGTGAGAAAAACTTTTGTGTGCTCAGACTGCAACTCTTGAATCCTCTTCTTGATTGCACCACCTTGATCCTTAAACATGTAATCTTGATCAATTCTATTTAATTTAGTTTCAATCTGCTTCAACTTATCTTTGTACTTCCCAATAGCATGAGGCCAACAAAGACAATAGTTGAAGATATTGTTTGTTGTGTTTATGCATTTTCTCAACACATTCATCTACCTCTTTATCTTGATAAGAGATATCCTAAACTGCTCCTTCAGAAGTAAAATTATCTCTTCCTCTTTCCTATCTTGAGACTCAGAGACCATGGCATCCTTTATGCATTTGATAATCTCTTCAGGAAACACATTCTGCAAGCTCTCCAAACTGATGTCATTGTGCACAAAGTGAGTACTCAGAGTATTTTCAATCAAGTCTTGCTCATATGAGGGTCTCTCAGACCATATGCCATCAATCTTCTACATCCCATCTTTCTCCCGAACAATCTGCAGTATCTTTTGTTTAAATAGAATACCTTCTTCTTCACTTCCTTTTGCTATTACTATATTCGGTTCAATTGATTCTGGTTCATCTCTGGGAGTGTACAAATCAGATTCCTCATCTGGTATATCCACAATCTCTTGCTCTTTACCTTTTCCTTCAACTTTAGGGGTTTTGTGTTCTGGAGGAGTGTACTTAGCAATCTCTAGAGCTCTTCTCTTTTTCCTCTCCATCTCACTGGAAGAAGATCCAAATTCAAGTGCTTTAACCAGGATAGAAAGGTTAATTGCTCCAAAATTCCCTACCAATTCCTTAAAGAAATTTTCATATTCTTGCTTATAGTTTCCCAAAGTATTAGAATGTTCAATTTTTTTTTTGAAAACTCGTACATCCTCTTTCCATACAACATTACTGACCTGAGGCAAGCAATTCAGAAAATACATCACAAGACATATAACCAATGTGCCAAACCTGAAGGGGTAATCTGCCTCCTTTGTCAATTACACATTTTCCATCAATTGATCCTTTAGCAAACCACATAGATCAAAATCTTCATCCTCCATTATCATTTTGTGAGTTATGTAAACTGCACTTGCTGAGGTTGCACCTTCCTGTTTCTGAAAAATATTTTGTATGAGATCCCATGTGCAATGTACCTTGTTATCGAATCTTTGATTGTCGCAATTATTAAATCCCTTTGATCTCCAGTTACTCCGATTAGGTTTTCAACCTCTTTGTTCTAAATCGACTTCTTTTTTAGAATATCCCCAATATTGCACAAACCGGTTAGATTCCTGATCACCTCTTTTGAAATGGGATAGGGTTTATCCAGAGTTAGAATGTCATCATTTAGTTTGTTCAAGATAAACCTAACGGCTTCCGCATTATCAAAATATGGAAATTCACTCTAAATGTCTAAACTTTTGTGTTTCACTCCTTCAAGCCATTTCAATTCATGGGCGGAAAACAAATTTTTCACATCCCTAATCTTCTCACTACTATATTCATCCAAATTTACCATTCCTTTGATTTGTAACATTTTTCTTTTCGTTCTGAACAAGTTTCTACCGAACACCAAATTGAGTGAGATTTCAACAAACAATTGAAATACCTAATAAGTTTTCCGCCGAATTGACTTGACTCCTTCAAAATTCTGCTACAAAGGTTCTCCTTCTATTCTCCTTCAATGCACAGTGACAAATGAGGGTTCCAAATACCCTTTTATAAATCGCGCACCTAACCTTTTTGCCACATTAAATTTTTTTCCCTAGGTGTTTCATGTACTCTTCTTTCTCAGACAGCAAAGGAAAAATTATTCTATGAACCTTCCACTTCACAAATTTCTGCACAATTGACCACTGATACACTTGTAAACCACTGTCACAATTATTGACAATTTCCCGCATTCTGGTGCCAACTCCTGAAAGGGGGTTAAAGGTTTTTTCTTGAAAAACTCCCCCTAAGCCGATGGCCTAAGATCAATTTCCAGAGGAATTACCGGAACCTGCTTCTAGTGCGGGCTTATTTTCTTCATCAGATTCATTCTTCCTTACCCATGTTTTCTTCATCTGATCTCTTATCTCTTCCATAATTACTTTTTCTTTTACTTTATCATCTTTCTGTGAAATTGTGCCTTTGTATACCAGACCTCTTATGTCCATGTTTCTATTCCTGCAGAATCTTGCAATGTGACCAAATTTGTTGCAATTGTAACACATAGGATTTCTCTATCTAGACTATTCATTCCATTGATTTTCTTTTGATCTGCATTGATTAGCAATATGCCCAAATCTGTTGCATGCATAACATTTGACATTTCTATGAAAGTTGTTTATCATATTTCTACATTCACTTGACTTGTGAACAAACTTATCACAATTAAAGCATTGACCTAAGAATTATGGTTTGCTTGATTTCATTTTACCTCTACACTGAGAAGCCTTATGACCAAATCTATTTCAGGAAAAACAGTGACCATTAAACTTTTGAGCATTAGGTTGTCTTTCCGGATACCTTTTTCTTTTGTTCATATGATTTCTTTGTCAGGAATCCTTATGTTCAGATCCCGAGCTTTCTCCCTTCTCATATCCAAGACCTCTCTTGTCATTTGCATCCTTCTAGCCTTTAGATAGCTCATCAAGCTTAGAAGAACTGATCCTAAACTTCTCCTTGTATTCATTTGCAATAGTGAGTTCATCTCTGAGAATAACTATCTGTCTTTCAAGTTCTTGTTCATTACTTCTGGATTGTTGTAGTTCAATCTCCAGCTGAATGAATTCACTTTTAACTCTGTTGCATTCTTTAGATTTTTCTTTCAAGGACTGAGCCAGATTCTCCCCATTCTTCTTCCTTTCTTCACTCTCCTTAGTTAGCTTCATCGCCATAGATTCCATCTCAAGCTTTAGAGTAGCATTATCTCTAGCAAGCTTTTCACATTCTTCAATTATTTCTTTTAAGGTCTGATTTAGGTGAACATCTTCCAAGAATTTACTTTATTTCTGCTTTAGCTGATCACATAGTTCCTTCCTCTTTTCTCTTGACTCATTGATTTTATCCTTCAATGATTGAATGAATTTTTTAGCATCTCCAATATTTGCTTTCAATTCCATGACTTCTACTTTAGACTGATCAAGATCATCAAGTACCACCAAAAGCTATTGTTGAAGACTATCAGAGTCCATTGCATTCCAAGATCCACCTCAAGCTGTTAAACTTCTACAGAGGAACCAATGCTCTGATTCCAATTGTTGGACTCAAGGAACATTGAGAGGGGGAGTGAATTAGTGTTCAAAAATATTTAGATTTTATTCCAGATCTTAAACCATTTACAAAATTTCATCAAAAGTAAAGATGCAAGCACATGAAGGAAACAATCAAAACACCATAACACCAAGATTTTTTTTTTATGTGGAAACCCTGTTAGGGGAAAACCCATGGTGGAGGTCAATCCATAATTTATACTCTGTTAAAAGTATGGAGAAAAAGAATGTACATGCATTTAGGCACATTGCCTAGAGCTCATTGCTCTAAAGAAAGAAGGCTCATTGCCTTACAAAATGTTTGGATTACAAAAAAAGGTTGAACTGAAAAGATAGCATCTAAAAATGCCATATTACAGTTCCAATTAAGCACATTGATCATATTCTAGACCTTATCTCCAATTCTACACTTCTACTCTGCTCTGCCTTAATTCGCTTCACAAAAACCTCTTTTGCACAAGCAAAAAATCGCTCAACTAATCTTCTGATATTTGCATATACATCTGCTCTACTTTTCGCTCACACTTACACACTTCTACACATTCATCCTTACATACATCCAAAATTAATTACTCGAACTCAAATATATATCCGCTACAAAGATTTAAGTACATCAAGTCAACTTGCAGCAAGACAAAAATGTTTTCCAACTGTCAGCTCAATTCACATTTGATATATGATGCACATCCACCAAAGTTGGCTAAGACATAACTGGGACCCAAAAAAAAATTGCTTGAACATAGAAACAATTAAACATTTATTCCTTATACATCTGCGACACACCACATGCACTGAGTCGGCCAACATGAACAAATAAACAGAAAAACCATTTTATCGGATCTCATAACTCATACACCGATTAATGTGACACCACAAAACTTGACAACAAGATAATATAGATGCTTAACAGACTTCCTTGAGATCCACAATGCAAAATGATAATCTAGTGAAGCATACAAATCAACATACTAGATGGATACCCTGTTCTTCATTCTTACTTTCGGTAATGCACTGTTCTTCACTTTGGCTACCGGTATGGAAAAATTATGATCTGTGGACCGGGATAATGACTTCAGTTTCCATCAATGACAACACTAGAATCCATATGCCAACAAGATGAGCTTATTGATGAGCTTCGTGGGGCTATGTATTTCTCAAAGATTGATCTTCATTTTGGCTACCATCAAATCAGGATGAGGGAGGCGAATATTGAGAAAACAACATTTAGATGCCATTTTGGGCATTTTGAATTTCTTATCATGCCATTTGGTTTGACAAACGCTCCAAGAACATTTCAATCTTGTATGAACAAGATTTTTAGACAACAGTTGAGGAATTTTGTGCTCATCTTCTTCAACAACATTCTCATTTTCAGTAAGTCTTGGGAAGAGCACCTCAAGCACTTAGAAGAAGTGCTTAGCATATTGGAGGTGGAATGCTTGTTTTCCAAAGAATCAAAATGTGAGTTCAAGATGACGGAGTTGTTGTATTTTGGTCACATCATCAATGCTAAGGGTGTCAAAGTTGATCCTAAAAAGATTAAATCCATCCTTGATTGGCCACCTCCAAAGAATTTTTCTCACTTGAAGGGATTCTTGGGTTTGTGTGGATTTTATAGAAGATTTTTCAAGGGTTATTCTCAAATGGCATCCCTCCTTACAAATCTTACAAAGAAAGGAGCTTTCCTTTGGACAGAGAAAGCACAAGGAGTTTTTGATAAATTCAAGCACATCATGAGCTCGTGTCTAGTGTTGGCTTTACCGGATTTCAAGAATCCTTTTGAGCTGCAATGTGATGCTTCAGGTGAGGGAGTAGGAGTTGTTCTCATGCAAGACAAGCACCCCATTGTCTTTGAGAGAAAAAAATTGAGAGGAGCAGAAAAATCATACTCAATTTATGACAAAGAAATGCTTGCAATTATGCACACATTGTCCAAGTTTCATCAATACTTGGTGGGGAGTAAATTTGTGGTTAATATTGATCATAATAGTCTTAAACATTTTATGCGCCAAAAGGATTTGAATGAAAGGAAACAGAAGTGGGTGAGTAAGCTCCAAGCTTACGACTTTGACATCGAATATGTCAAAGGGAAGAACAATATAGTGGCAGATGCTTTATCAAGAAGACCTCATTTGCAGTCACTTTGTGAGCTTACAGCTAATTGGAAGGAGTTTATTGCTGTTGATTATGCAAAAAATAAGTTTGCAACCAACATAGTAGAAGGTCATTTGCAAGATGAAAGGTATCAACTAGTTGATGGTTTGATCCTCTATAAAGGTAGAATATTTTTAGTACTTGAATATAAGCTTAAGAAGAAGATTCTATAGTCTTTTCATGATGTTCCCCTTGCTGGTCACCAAGGTTTTTTCAAGACTTACAAGTAGATCCGAGAAATATTTTCTTAGAAAGGGATGAATGAAGAAGTATTGCGCTACATAAGGGAGTGTTCTACTTGTCAAATGAATAAAAATTAACACTCTTTTCCAGCTAGATTGTTGCAACCCTTGCCAATCCCACATCAAAAATGGGAGAGTATTGCAATGGACTTCATCACAGGTTTACCAAAGGTGCAAGGGAGAGACTGCATTTATGTTGTTGTAGATAGATTGACTTATTTTTCTCACTTCTTTGCAATCACAAGTTCATTTACAACAGATCAAGTAGCTGAATTATTGTTTAGAGAAGTTTTTTGTTTGCATGGATTGCCTAAAACTATTGTCAATGATAGGGACAGTAAGTTCCTAAGTGCTTTTTGGCAATAAATATTTAGATTGAGTGGTAGAATGCTCACCCCAAGCACTAGTTATCGCCCGTAAACATATGGGAAATCCGAGATTGTTAACAAGTGGTTAGAAGGCTACCTCAAAAATTATGTTTCGGGGAAGCAAAGAGCTTGGGTAAAATGGCTTCATTTGGGGGAGTATTGTTATAACTTTCCCTATCATATGTCATTTAAGATGTCTCCTTTTATGGCTCTTTATGGATATGATGCTCCTAAATTTGTAGATTTGGTGTTGGTGATAGTAGAGCTCCATAGGAAAAGGATATGCTTCAATAGAGCCAAGACATCTTGAAATCATTAAAGGAAAATCTGCAACAAGCTCAAAACCAACAGAAGTTATACACTGATCAACAGCGCGTTGAGCATTCTTTTGAAATGGGAGATATGGTTTACTTGAGACTCCATCCCTATAGACAGTCTTCCCTCAAGAAGAGTGGTGCAGAAAATTTAAAGCCACATTTTTATGGTCCATTAAAAGTCATCAAAAGGATTGGTGAAGTGGCATATGAGTTGGAGCTTCCAGCTGATAGAAAAGTACACAACGTCTTCCATGTGTCATGCCTCAAGAAGGTGCTTGGGCACAATGTGGTTTCTACTATAGAATTACCTCCATTGGATGAAGAAGGACAGTTGGTGTTGATTCTAGAGGAGATTCTTGACACTAGGGAGCACTCTTTGAGGAGAAGATCAATCAAGGAGTACTTGGTAAAATGGAGGAACTTTCCTATTGAAGATGCAACATGGGAAGGTGAGCATATCTTGCAACATCCATATTTTTGGTTGCTTGGGGATAACCAATCTTGAGGAGGGAAAATTGAATGCTCCCTTCTCATCAGTGATTAGTTCAATAGCTCATCAGCCTATTTTGGAGGACCGTAGGCTTGTTGAGATGAAATTAGGGTTTCCTTTGTTTGAAGGTTTTTGGAATTTCTCCGAAATTACTATTTTTAGTAAGTTCTAATTTTGGCAGTGGTCCAATTGATAATACTTCAGTAAGTTTCCTTTTTAGTTGGAGTAGTTGTTTGGTTTTGATTCTAGCTTTTTAGAGCAATATTTGGAGAAATAATTCATCACAAGGCATTAATGTTATATTTTTAAATTGACCCCTTGGCCTAGTGTATCAACTCTAAGTTGCATTTAAAAAGTGGTCATGGGGGGGACGCCACATTAAAGGAGATATTTATTATTTTTTATGAAGTCTTAATTATGCCTTGAAATGGATGCCATCCTAGATGGAATTAAATATTTTAAAATTTAAAATATTGGAGAGGTGAAAGGGCATCCCTTTTTGGAGGGAAGTTTCAAGAAGTTGTAAAGTCATCTCCAGTTTTCTATATAAGCAAGGTTTGCTCTAGCATTTGGTATCCATCATTTTATGCTAATGTTATGTTGTCGAAATGACTTCATGAATTTGGATTTGAGGAATGCTTACCTCCTAGAATTTTTCCAATTTCGTGTTTGAAAGATAACACCTAGTTGGCTTTATGGTTGCTTCTCATTCAGACTAGCAGATTGTGCCTCAAAGTTGGAGAATTTTGGTGATATTTTTAGTTTTTGTGTTGTTGGTGTTCGTACAGCTGAAGTAGTTTTTTGTTAGCAGCTTCTAGAGTAATTTTAATATTGTTATGGGTATTGATGCATGGTGATTCTTGACCAAGGGCAACCCTTTCCATAGAAGATTGGAATTTATTTTGAAGTATTTTATTTTATCTTACAAAATTGCCCTTCTTAGCAGGTCGTACCATTTCAAGAGGGCATTGGATTTCATGCTAAAATTATTGGTCGAGTGTTGATGCAATTTTGTCATTGCACATTGGGTGCCAACCTTCTAGAGAGTCATTGCAATTTGTTTCATTCCATTTGGAGGTATTTTGAAGAAGTTGTGAGCATTTTACTAGTTTACAGTTTGCTGGTTATTGTTATCATATTTGCTTTAAGTTCATATTTTGGTTTGGTTTTCAATAATTTAGAAGGTTATCATTATGAGAGATCATTTACTTTCATTTGGCTTGAGATATATAATGGGTTCAAGAAAAAATTTTATGGGTTTCCATTTATTAATTTTAACTGCATGTTGGCCTCTTCATTCCCCATGTTCCTACCAATGTGTTGGAAGTTGCAAATGTGTCAAAAATTTTGAGTATGAAGGAGTTATTATTCGAATTTATAAGGGCTATGATTATATTAGAGTTTCAAAGTTTCCCTTCCTAGTATGCATTTCCTTCTAAGTTTTATTTTTTCTTTTGTCCCCATCAAGATATCAAACTTCCCCATCCATTCATACCTTTCATCTATTCCATACCTTCATCCCTTGTTAGAGCTTAGAATTTTTCCTTCTTGACATCCATTTTCTGCAACCATTGATATTTTCCCTTGCCTTTGTTAGAGTTTTATAGTTTTCTTTATCATCATTCTTTTCCTTGAAATCCTACACTTTATTACCTTTCAAAGTCATATTTTTGGTCATCCATTTACTTGGGTACCTTTTCCTTGGTATCCCCAAACCACAACTTTTGATCTTTTCTTCAATATATTTTTTTGGAGTTAGAGATGTAGTACTACTTCTAATGTGGTACAAGATATGAAGTATTCATGAACCTCAATCCTTAACACTTTTCACTGTGCTATCATATTGAGATTTTTGGTTTGGACTTGTTCTTGTGTATGTGCCTACATGGATCAATTCATTGTCATCATTGACTCTCAATCCCTAACTCCCAATAATGGAATGGGTCATGATGTATCCTTGACCCCCAATCCTTGAAACTATGATTCCCATATTTTTCACTATTCACTCTGACCTACCTCCTTCTAAGACCTAGGCCACCATTATTGACTTGATTTGACATCAACACTACTTCTTAAGGGTTTTTCTTGCCCAAAAATAAGGGTTCATCTTAAAGGAAGAAATTCACAATAGAAAAAGGAAGGAAAACCATGCAACCATTAATATGATAGTTGAAATTTTAACTCCTGGTAGTTTACATGACCCATCTTTTGGCTATTAATTGCATGAATTGTCATAACTATAGTGGATGGATTTGAATCTCTAGATTTTCATTTAGGGCATGAAAGATGTTGAGTACTATAAATACAGGTTTTTCTTCAATCAAAGGGTTGCTTTTTGAGCTAATTTTCTAGTTTGAAAGTGCCTCAAGCTAGTCTAAGGGCATCAAATGTTGCTAGTCTAAGCTACAAATACTAGAATATATTATGTGAAATATAGGAAGGGTTTTGTAATGCACATTTGTATGTAATGACATGTCTCCATGGTAGTTTGTAATGATTAATACGAATATTGTAATTGGGATTATGTATTTCCTCTTGCAATATTTTTTGGTGTGATTGTAATGAGGGTTTGATGTATGTGTGACTACATTTAAAGCATTACAAATGATTTGTAATGGTAATTTCTTTGTTGCATATGGGTTATTGTAGTTTATAGATAGAATATTAAGTATGTCCATTCTATATGATGTAAAATTTGATTTGTGTGAATACATTAATGGTTCTATTGATATTATGTTGGATTTATTTCTTCTCTCTTTGTTGTCCATGACTCTGTTTCCCAATGAAGTAGGCATTAGTCCATATTGGTGAAGGATCAAACACTCTTAATTTAAAACAAACTTCATCCTTGTTAGAAGTAGGGATAGATTAGTACTTATACATGTTCATGTTTCAATATTACAAACCAAGGAACTAATATTAGGCAAACCTAATTTGATAAACCATTAGAGAATCATATAATGTATGTTCATACCTTGTGAATGTGTATTTAAAACATTAATTTTAAGGGATTACAAATTTTTTTCATGATCTATAGGTGCATGTTCAAGTATCACCTATGCAATAGGCTTCTCTGCAATTAGTTATTCTTTGACCTAGTCACAATTATAGGGGTCAATCATATATTGGGTATAACTACCATTATTACAATCAATTGACATCTTAATTGGTTTAAAATATTGTTTAAGATTGTATCAAGGAATACCCTCATGAGTCTAAGCTAAGATCAAAGTACAGGAGAAAATACCCACTCTTTTCAATTGTCCTTTAACCCTCCTCAATCTATTGATGAACTCATTTTTACCTTCTTGATGACACCCCTTGGACTTGAAGGTGAAATTAATTTCAAGGATTATGGAGTAGTGGTTTTGGGACCCATCATGAGGGAAGGCATGATGTCCCCGGTGTAATAGGGATAAATGATGTCCCAATAAATAATAAGGAAAATGCTCCCACTGTAAAAAGATAGCTCAAGAAACATGATAAGATAATGAAGGCACACATATAGCATGGGAAAGGAATTAGCATCCTTGAAATGTAAAAAGGATTGTATGGAAACATAAGACGTAAGAAATGAGCATAGGTACATAGGAACACTCTAGGCATGAGATAATATCATGACAAGACTCATAAATAGAAAGATAACATAGCCATGTGATAAAATCATTCTAAGAATCATAAGCTTGTGATAATGATAATGTGTAGAATATAGAATAGTATATGAGCATGAGAAGCATTTTCAAACAAAGATCATGATTAAAATAAATAAGGATAAATATACATATACGGATATGATCGAACAAATCTAGGATTATCATCATCATCATCATCCAAGCTAATCATCAAATACCAACATATGTTATCATACTTTTCTTTTATGATTCTTATATCCTAAATTATTTATGTCTTTCCTTTTGTATTACATTTGTTTCTTCTTAATATAACTAAATACTTTTCACAATAATATTATCAATTGATGACACATTAGTTATTTCTTTTTTTGACCCAAATTTATCACTTTTTTGATTGTGATTGTGGAGGAATATTTGACATATGATGTGACATATTTTTTCTTGAGTATCCATGTCATTTGTGTGTGAAATTATAGTTTTTGTGCAAATGGTTTTCTTTTCTCTTTAGTTCAACACCCTTTTGCTTTTTCACTATAGAATTTTCAACTTGAGGTTCTTTAGGTTTTGGAGGATTTTATTCACCAAGTCACCTCCTTTTGATTCTTTCTATTTGTTGTTTAAGAATTTCTATTTGATATGCATCATGGAGATGTCAGTCACTCTCATATGAAGGTTCCTTGGCAATAGGAATGTAAACGTCCAAAGTAAAAGGGATAAAATTTGATAGATGTTGGTATGAATCTCTATTAATCTTCATAACTCTACCTTTATGAATGAAATTTATACAATGATGCAAAATCAAATTTTTTTCTCCTAAATGTTCCAACCAAGGTCTACCAAGTCAAATAATATATATTATAAGAAATTACATTACATAAGCACTTCCTTAGGTCCAACTGTAATGAGTAATATGTGACAAATTGAAGTACACACCAATTTATCCTATTAGTCTTATTTGATGATACTCTTGAGTCTATGTAGGATGTTGGTTTCAAATGATTACCTACCAAAAAGTATTATATATATATGTTATATTAATTTGAGGAGTCTATGAGTAGACCTTCAATAATCAATGTTGTGTGGAATATTATCATTATAAAATTAATCAATGACATATGAGAAGATGAAGATGTAGCTTTAGTTTCTATTTATACCAAAAAATCATGTAAATATGATTTATAGTTCTAGACTCAAAAAAATAATATTTTTTAGTATAATACTTCATATGGATGGCATCTATAACAATTGCATCATGTGCCTAAATATGATTGGAATGATAAGGAAAGTGATAGTGAAAATTCTTAACCACCTATTTTAGGTGCAACTAAAGGATTTCCATTCATTTCCACCTTCAACATGGGCATGGTATCTATAAGATATTACACTTTGTGTTTTAGACCCATGCATGATTATGTATCATGGCCCTTGACTAGAAATTAAAAAATGCTTGGTCATTATAACTTCTTGGACAAGTATTATTTAAATGAAATGAACATGTTAGAGGAAGGGAAATCAAGTTAGTGCTTAATATAAATTGAAGCACATCACTGAAGGATTCTCATAACTTTGTGAACTTCCTAGGAGAACTCTATTTGAAAGAAGGAAAAGTGGAAATAATAGAAACTTGGATACTATTTTCCTTTGAATCATTATTCTTCAAAAAGTATTTAGCTTTTAAAATTTGGAAGTGTAAGGAGATGGAGATGAAGATCCATATTTAAGTGTATTGGATGCTAGCCTCAATTTTTTTCAAATACGTAGACATCTCTAAAGGATGAAAAAATGCTCATATGTACATTATTCTTAATAATAGGAAGGAACCCCTCAAAAAATATCATCTAAATCTCAATGTTGTCAAATTGATGCTTTAGTTTTCCAAACAATATTGGAAACAAATGAAATGATTGTTAATATGCTCATTAATCCATCAAGTACATTTGGTCAAATCATTCACAATAATTTTTTGTGGCAAGAAAATAGATAACCTCTTATTTTATTATGAATTTTTTTTTTTAAAAAAGGGGGTAAAAATTTTATTGTATCAGAACAGCACTACATAGTCTGAAGAAAGAAGCCACAAAGGGGCCCAACAAAACAAGAATTAATTCACACCCAAAAAACACCGCATATCCTCCGCAACCCACTCCTCAAGAACAGGCGCCATGTCCGCAGGAAGATTGCCCCAGTCATCCACATGCCAAGAATCAGTCCTCTCTGACGCCCATCTAGCCAGCCCATCAGCCGCCCTATTCCACTCCCGCAGAATATGACAGAAAATAATGGAATCCAAAGAAGAACATATAGAAAGAATCTGCCTAGCAACCACAGCAAGCTGCCAATTCACATCCTCCAAGTTTTGTTTATTCAACAACTCAATCACCACCTGAGAATCAGATTCACAAACAATCCGCCGCCATCCAAGGCTAACAGCACGCTCCAACGCCATGAGAATAGCACTCGCCTCCATAAGGTTATTAGTTTGCAAGCCACGGTACATAGAGAAGAAAAAAACCACCACTCCAAGGCTATCCCGACCAATACCACCAACCCCAGCACGCCTAGGATTCCCTCTGGATGACCCATCTATATTAATTTTTAGCTCCCCCAGAGTCGGCGGACACCAAAAGCCCTCACGAGCAACGCTCGCACGCCCACGCCTACCATGCACTTTGTTCCCAATACTCTTGTCCCCTGTGACAAGACCCAAGGCATTAACAACACCTAATTCCCCAGGATCAATCGGCACAGAAAAATCACTCTTTGTAGTCAGAGTCTCCTGCAGAGCCCCCAAAATTTGCCCCCAAAGTTGCCCTATGAGCAATTTTTTATCCAGGAAGATCCTTCTGTTACGCTCCAACCAAATTTTCCAAACAATCAAACTAGGACCAATGCTCCAAGCAATTTTAAGAAAGGAGGTTCTGGCAGGAGAAGAACCCTGTCTCAACCAAAAGTCCTCCAAAGAAGAAACATGGCAACATGGTAATCTCCAAAGGTTCCACCAATAATGCCAGATAGTCTTAACAAAAGAACACTAAAAAAAGAGATGCGGTAAGCATTCTTCATGCTGACCACATAGAAAACACCTGGAGGGGCCCTGGAATCCACGTTTCCAAAGATTGTCCCAATTAAGACACTTACCTTGGACCACTAGCCAAGAGAAAAAATTACACTTAGGCCAAGCAAATTTATTCCAAACATGCTTCCACCAAGTAACCTGGGAGCTCCCAAAAACCTGTTTATCCAAAACCTGATAACCCGAGGCCACCGAAAATTTTCCTTTCAAATCAGGACCCCAAGCAAGCACATCACTTCCCTATAGAGAGTTGCAAACACGACCTGATAAAAGCTTAGCAAGCTCCTGACGATCCTCCTCCACACCACCATGAGGCCAATCCAAGGGGTGCTTCCATTTGGCCACCGAAATCTGACCCAAATAATTTTGCGATTTGAAGTCTGCCACATGAAACCAACCCGCCACCTCGAAAACCTGGCACAAATCATGGAGGTGGGGATGAGAAGACACAATGGGTGGATGTCCATCCTAGGAATCATGCCAAAAGAGAGCATCCCAACCCCCATTGCAAATCCAAAAAAGACCCTGCTTAACTAGCTTGGCACCCCGTTTAAGGGTACTCCAGATCATAGAACCTTTACCCTCCATGCTGAATCTAACCACCTCCCTACCTTCCACTGCTCCCAAATATTTGAAGGTTAGAATCTTAGCCCATAACAAGTGTTGTTGTGAGCACCAGCGCCAATACAACTTAGCAGCCAAGGCCTGCCCATTCAAATCCGATCATCGTAGACCAAGACCCCCCTCCTGCTTTGGCCTACAAACAACATCCCACCTCACCAAATTCCATTTTCTATGGAGAAGATTGCCAGCCCATAGAAACTGATGAGACAATTTCTCGAAATCCTTAACAAAACTTGAAGGAGCAGAAAGAACAAAGCATCTATAAAGAGGAAGAGCCTGGACCACCGATTTTAGAAGAATCATTCTACCTGCTGAAGAAAGCCACCTACAAGTCCAATGACTGACCAATCTTCAAAACTTGTCAAGAGTCTCTTGCCAAAACCTTTTGGGGAGAGAACGAATGGCAAGAGGGATACCTAGGTAGGAGAAAGGAAGCGAACCAATCTAAAAGCGAAGAATACCAGCAATTCTCCTTTGAATAACCTTAGGAGTATGGAAGAAATAAATGAAGGACTTCCCCTCATTAATGCACTGCCCAGAAGCCGCCAAGTAACTGTCCAACACACTGCGCCAGTGGAGAGCCTCCTCAACCTTAGCCCTACCCATCAAGGCAGTATCATCAACGAACTGAAGATGAGACTGAGGGGGAATGTCATTTCCCCAAATCCAGCCCTGAAGCGAGCCACTGGCAACTTGAGCACGGATGAGCCTTCCCAGGCCCTCCGCAAGAAGGATGAATAAGTAGGGAGACAAGGGATCACCTTGCCTGAGGCCTCTAGAAGCACCAAACAGACAAGTGGGCTCACCATTAATAAGCACCGAAAAGGAAGAAGAAGTGACACAACTCCTTACCCAATTAATCCAACCCTCAACAAAGCCAAAAGCTCCAAGAATTTTGAAGAGAAAGCTCCACTTAACATGATCATACACTTTGGCCATGTCCAACTTGATAAACATCGACTTTTATTTTGAGGATTCCATAGAATGGATGGTCTCAGCCGCAATAACAACCCCATCCATGATCTGCCTGCCAGCAACAAAACCTCCCTGCTCCTCAGAGATTAACCCACCAAGCCAAGGTTTCAACCTTTCCGCAATCAACTTAGTAATAATTTTATACACCACATTACATAGCGCGATAGGCCTAAAAAGATCCAGAGAATTTTCCCCCTCCCTCTTTGGGATAAGAGCTAAAAAGGTAGCATTCAGAGACTTCAACATTTGTTTATGCATAAAGGATTCTTGAACAACCTCTAAGAGGTCCAATTTAACCACTTCCCAAAACTCCTGGAAAAATTCGACAGGAAATCCATCAGGCCCAGGGGCTTTTCCTTTCTTCATCTGGAACACAACATTCTCAAGCTGCGACAAGGAAATAGGAGAAAGCAACGATTCATTCATTTCATTAGACACCAACTGTGGGATACAGTCTAAAATCTTTGCTTCATCCTCCTCCGCAGGAGGCGAATCCTCAGAGAATAAGGCAGAAAAATACCGAATGCATTCAGCAGATATAGAAGCGAAAGAGGACAAAATTTCCAGATCAGGCAGCAAGAGGGAGGAAATAGCATTACCTTGCCTCCGATCCTTAACAGAGTTATGGAAGAAAGAAGTGTTCCTATCACCAACCTGAAGCCATTCAATACGGGACTTTTGTTTCCAAAAAAGTTATTCTCTTAATTCCCATTCCTCAACCTCTTTAATTGCAGCAACCTCTAACAAACTCAAATCTTCCGAGAGGCCTTGATCACGAATCTGTCTGGTAATTAGATCAAGATGCTCCTGAGCTTTCTGTTTTTCTTTAAACAAATTGCCAAAGTGCTGCCTATTCCAACTCTTCAACCTGTACTTAACATATTGGAGCCGCTTTGAGAAAGTGTACATAGCAGTGCCATAAGCTGGCTTCCCAAGATCCCACCAGCCAGGGAGCAAATCATGGAGAGATTCATCCTTGAGCCACATGAGTTGAAAATTAAAGGTTTGTCTAGCACACCGCTGAGGCATTTCAGCCACTAGTTTAATTGGCCAATGATCAGAACCTCGACCATCCAGTATTTCAGAACAAATCCTCCACCTGTCCCCCAACCAAAAACTAGACACCAAGAATCTATCAAGTCTCTCTGAAATAGAGGCATCTCCCATTCTCCTATTATTCCATGTAAATAGACCATTACCCGGCTTGATATCCACAAGACGCAGAGCAGAAATATTGTCCTGGAGCAGCAACACCGAAGCCTCCAGCCTAGCGATACCACCCCGCTTCTCCGCAAGCTCCATGATAGCATTAAAATCACCTCCAATAATCCAAGGATGGTAAGGGAAAAGGCTACGAACTAAACAAATGTTGGACCACAAGAGGTGCTTACCCTGCAACTCCACCGGTGCATACACATTGGAGAGGAGAACTGTTTCTCCAGAAACAAAACAAGAAGCCACCATGGAAAGGGAGGATTTAAAAGACCCCCACCATTGGGGGCAAATCTTTCGCGGATTCCAAAAGCATGCCACCCCACCAGAAGCCCCCTGAGCCCTAGTGCATTGGCAATCACCATTCCTCCATAACTTAGGAGCTAAGTCCATCATACCTTCCACAGAGAGCTTAGTCTCCTGGAGAAAAAGAATGTCAGGCGCATGAAGCTTAATCAAATCCCGAACAGCTTTTTGTCTAGGGCCACTGTTCAAGCCCCGTACATTCCAAGAAAGAACTATCATTTCAAGGGAGAAGAAAAATGTGAATCAAGAGTCTTGACTGACCCTGACTCCACCAAAGTCTCCCCAATCATCTTAATCTTTTCCACATCCTTCTTCCTACCCAGCTTGGAGGTTTTTTCCGACCCCCCCTTTTTAAGATCTTTTTGCAAAATACCCAACTGAGAGGACAACTTCAAGTTCTTCTTCCCCGCCTCCAAATTTTCCTTCTGCAAGAGGTGAGCCTTATCCGCACTAACTTGCCCTGCCTCAGCACTACCACCCGACGCATCCTGGACCCCCAACTGCTGAAATGTCCCTATGTCTGAAGGCCCATCACCATGCGGAACCAAAGGCACCTCTAAATTGAGCTTTGCCTGACTAGGATCATTCCTGACCTCCTCTATGCATTGCACTCTCGAAACCCCCTCCTGTTGAGAAGCAATCATTTCCTCCACCGAAGGGCCATGCTGATCAATATCCAAAGTCCCATGATCAAGATCAAAAAATCCTGGGTTCACCTCCTATTGACTAAGTTCCTCCAACACCTCGAATCTATTGAAGGTATCCTCCTCCTGCCTATCCTTCAAAGTCCTTTTATGACCTTTATTTCTGTTTCGGCCTCTAACAGAAGTGAAACCATCTTCCCTACCACCAAAACCCTAAAAGGTATCCTTGCCCTTATCCACTCTGGGTGGATTATTTGAAGGCAGAGGAGATTGAGCCTCCAAAGGCTTGGCCTTTGGACACCTGCGCCGGAGGTGACCATACTCATGACAGAAACGACAATAGAAAGGTAACGTTTCATAGTCAAGCTGCTGCACCCATGAATAATCTCCTGCACTCACTTCCAAAGAGTCTGGCAATGGCTTACTTAAGTCAATTTCTACGCAGAATCGGGCAAAAGTCATTACCTTTTTGAATTGTGTATGTTGTGACGAACCCACAGGTTTTCCCAGCTTCGAGGCTAATAAGTGCAACACATCCTCGCACCAACATTCCACAGGGAGCCTTGGAAGACGAACCCAAACTGGAACCTGGTTCGGAAGTTCCTCCGTCGAATTGAAGCCAGCATGCCATGGCTTAATGAACAAGCCCATCTGGTTGTAAAAATACGGTCCCCCTTCAAAAACCCTATTCCGATCAGCCATGCAGTCGAAAGTGACCATGAAATAATTATTTGCCAAGAGGCGGATCTCCATCTCCCCCTCAGGCAGCCAAGTCCTTTGAGCCCACGAATCCAAGAATTGCAATGAAATCTTCAAACCCAAGAATTTGCAATAAAGAGAATGCCTTGAGAAATAATCAATATCCTCTGCCAGCATCTCCATCGGAATGACTACATTCGGCCTCTCTGTACACCGTTCAAGGAATCCGTTAATCTTCGGAATTCTAAGCCCTCCTGCCGATCCTGACACAGCTTTTTCAGGCTCCACCAAAAAGAGATTATTATCAAAAACCTTCGAGCCCTGAAGAGAAGGTTTCGAACCCACCGCCGAGCGGAAATCCATTTTGGGGAAAACCCCAGAAGAATCCCCTTGCAGCATAGAGGAAAAAACCTTAAACTCTCATACAAGCCCACGGAAGCCCCAAGGGGGTAACACCACACCTCCTCAAAGGAGGGAACAAAGGACCACCAGCCGAAGCACCCAACCCCCCAACCCAACTCACCACCCATGCACCTTACCCCACACCAAACCCTGCATTCCACCACACCACACCCCACCGAGCACACTAAGCCCACATGCCACAGCAAACAACCCACGCACCAAGCCACTGCCACCAAACACCGCATAAACCAAAGGTCGGCCGCGAGCTGAGGAAGAGACCCAACCGCTGAGCACCCACCAAACGCAATCTGTCAAACACCGAACCCAACAGACCCCCCTGCGCACAGACAAATTCCCACCCACCCAAACACAACCCAGGCAGCAAGATAGGAACGAGCTAGGGCGCGGATGCCCTAGCTCGGCACATAGAGAGCGACGCAGAAAACATTTTTCGATTGAATTATCCTTTATTATGGAAAATTATTTGTAATTATCTATCCTAATTTTTTAGGAGTAATCTAATGTGAAAGAGTTTACTTAAAGCAAACACAAGTAACTACATTACCAACTAAATTTTGAGTTATTTGTCTTCTTACTTAGATTGCTAAAGGTGTCCTCTTTAAACTAATTTCTAATTTAAAAAGAACATAGTTGAGAAATAAAAACAATGTAGGAGCTAAGTTTATTCTAATTGATGTGATTGAATTTAGTAAATATTAAATGTGTGAACATAATTTAAAAAATGACAAAACCTAGATGGATAGAATATAATCCATCTAGGAGAAAATCTATAAGATATTTGAATAATTTGAATTCCTATCAAGAGGAATATTAATAGATTATAATTTTAGGATATCAACACACATATGGAGACATCAGTGTAAGCATGACATTTGTTTACATTAAGATTTTAAAAAGGACAATACAACTAATATTGAATAGTAAGTTACTAAAATTCATGAATTCAATGATTTTTTAGTGGAAAACATTCACCAATTGACAAATAGTTAAAATTTGGGAATCAAAATTTACCTAATAGTTCAAGTTGTAAGGTAACTTAAATTTTTTTATAAAAAATAATTGTCTTATTTAAATCACTAAAGTGTTTATTTTATTAAACTTTTTAACTCAAAAATTCACCACGGTATTCGATACATGATTAGATCATATTTGCCTAAATTTTAAAAGTTATAGTAGAAATATAAATTAATTCACCAATAATATATCATAATCATTAGTTTTTTTTTTGTTACGTAAGCTGTGGGGATAGGGGCCCACTCCCTTTATTAAAAGATAATAAAATACATAAAACTGCCAGAGCGTAGAGAAGGAGCGAAAAGCTACAGGAATCTCTAGAAGAAGAGAGAAGAAAGGGGAAAGCTAAAGGGACCTACAAAAGAAAATAAGACTGAAACAGATTTCCAGAATAGTTACAATGGTACTCAAAAGGAGAAAGCAGAGCACAACAACTTGAATACTAATCTCTACACTATTTTTGAAAGAGAATTGCCTCCAAAGTCCGCTGGGGACCAGCTTCCACCGCTTCTAAACCTTCAATGTGAAGCTTCTCTGCAACAGACTTCCTCCCAACCTTCTGCTTTAAACCACAATCAAGTTTAGATTTGCCACTTAAAACTTGAGAAATCTCGAATTTCTTGGGGGGTCCAAAGAAAAATCATCATAACAGCCCTGATAATGGCCCTCCAAGTCCTCCATGAAAGGGAAAGTTCCATCAGATTTAGAGTCGTATTCCTCCAACCCAGAGAAAGAATCAAATGGGCTCTCTTGAGCTAGGACAATAGAATGAGAAGAAGGACTTGCCTACTGATCCAAAATCGGAGATGAGGGATCCTCCTGCTGATCCAAAACCGCCTCCAACACCTAGGGAGGATCGAAGAACTTACCATGATTCCTCCAAATGAACTCAATGTCAGGAGCACTACCCTTTTTTATCCACTTTTTCAAGCAAACATTCCTTGCCCCTGTAGAACGCTTGAGGGAATAAGCTTCAACCCTGTGTCCAAGCATATTACAATGGAAGCAATGGAAGGGTAAGCCCTCATAATTTAAAAGTTGAGTCCATACACCATGCGAAGAATGGATCCAGATAGAATGAGAGAGGGGTTTAGAAATATCCACCATTGCACACACCCTATAGAATCTATGATCTGAAACCACCTCGTTTGAATCAAGCTTGAAAAAGGACCCCACCTAATTGATCATATTGCTAAGCAAATCCACATTTCAAAGAACCAGAGGCAGGTTGTAAAGCTTGATCCAAATAGGAATAAGAGTAATCTTTGCAGTGGTCGGGTCAAAGAAAGGCGACCAAGGTGAAATAAAGAGGCCAAAGTGCCCCAAAAACCAAGGCCCTTTCTGCAAGACAAAATTACAATCCTTTGCATAACAAAAGGTGACAAAAAAAACCAAAGTCCAAAGATTCGACAAAAGGGAGAGACAAATTAATCCAGGTGTCTTTGATCCAATCAATAATAGAGGACATTGATGGACGCTTGTGCAGGAATCTCATAACAACTAAGCAAACACCCAAATCCTTTGTAATAGCATCAATACAACCATCATAAATGTTAAAATCCGTTGGTTCCTCAGAAAAGGAGACCACCGAATCCCCTAAGGAGAAACAAACATCACCATAATGAGGGTCATTATCCTTATTTGGAAAAGGGGAGGGAACAGAGGGAACCAGAGAGTTGGGTTGAATAGGGTTTTCCTGCAAAAAAAATTCTCAAAAAAGTCAGAGCACACATGATAAGGGTTTGCCCCATTCTGGCACCCATCAATCGAGCCATTAGGCATGGCACCAGAAGCAACCCACACCTCATTAGCATATAGAGGCTCAAAGGTCTGAGAGGGAGAAATCGATGCAATATCCTGAGAAGCCCCAGAATGAAGATTATACCTTTTCCGTCCCTCACCCACCACATAAGTCTGACCACCACGCCTCGCACGAGGGAAACACAAAGAATTTCTAGTCAATTTTTTCTACTTCTCACCAGCATTTGGAGCTCCATCCCCATGCACAGCCAAAGTAGGAGTGATGCCATTGCGAGCAACGCCAAGAGAGCCCTCGCACATTGTCATTTTTTTCATAATTATTAGTTACTTTAGGGCCATATCGCCAATATTTAGTTGCCACCATTGATTTAAAATATAATCTAATGACCCTCATTGTATTTCTCAAGGTAAAATGTACTTACAATTTGTAATGCTCATGGGGCCCGAAATTGGTTTTGGATTGTTGATCTCAATGGGTGTTAACAATACAAAATTAATTTCGGGCCCCATGAGCATTACAAACCTTGGGTATATTTCACCGCATGGAATATAATGAGGGATGTTGGATTATATTTTAAATCAACGATGGAAACTAAATATTGTAGAGTCTACCCCTTAACCCATTGATCATTTCCACCTTGGGGCCCCTACTTTTCCATAAGAATTTATTTTTTAAAACAAAAGGAATTGCCATGGTAATTATTAATTTTCTTATTATTTGCCAAGATTCTCTAATATTTTCTAAAAAAAATTAGTAATGCAAAACAATCACCAATATTTTTTTTTCCAAAAAATATAAAGATTCACTAATAGAAATTAATAATTTTTCAAAAAAAAAAAGATTCAACAAGATTATATGTGTGTGTGTGTGGGGGGAGGTGGGGGGGGGGGGGGATGGGGGGTTCTTAAATTTATCATTTCATAAATTGTGACATATAAAATTTGGTTATACTTATGTCTTTATAAATGAATAAACAAGAATAAAAGAAGAGGGACTGTAGAGAAAATCATTAGGTTTTCAAAATAGAGATTCTTGTTGAAGCACATAATCCTTTGAGCTAGAAAATGTGTTAAGACTACTAAGGTGTTCGAACCCCTAATTTACACTTTCAACCCAATGATAATTGATGCAAGAGAATCCCTAGGTTTAAGAGAAATCTTGCATCAACCAAAAACTTATTCTTTGACTTTCTTATTTTATAAATGTAGGTTTTCATTCACATCCTAGTCACTGGTGAGTGCATTTTATTGCAAATTGCACATCTCACATTGTGGTCGGGAGAATATTCTACACTAATTCATTAATGTCATATATATTTTAGACTTTCTTTTATCATTTTAAAGGTATAATTTGGTTTATGGAACATTATCAGGCTTAATATGTGTATACTCAAGTTCAATATCCATGACTTGTGGTAACTTTATAGAGTTTGAAGTAGCAAAGTGACATGTATAAAAGATTATTGGATCTAGGAGTGCTTATGGCATGTACGACATCAAGTTTCATCACTCCATCATCACCATATTCGATTTGGGATTTTTATCTACATGTTTGATCAACTAACATATTTCATGAAGCATTGTGCTTTGCAACACCATGATGCTAACTAGGATCAATCCTAATACTTGAAGTTGCTATATAAACATTGTATGTGTTCATTTGAAGGAAGTTCAACAAGGGAGAGAATAAAGAGAGATGGGATTGTGAGTGATTTTATATTAGAGCATTGAGAGTACATTTAAATTCTATAATATTTATAACAAAATTGTTGAGGCTAGCGTGTTGGTAGGAAATTGTACTAGATTATATTCACTTGTGAATAAGAATAAATAAGTATCATATTTTTTTTGTTGTCCACAACCTATGAGGGATTCTTTTGACTATTTCTTACACTTGACCTTGATGCTTGAACAAAAGATTGGCAGGCTTTGTATGCTCTTGATTATCTTCCATTTGATGGCACCTCTTGGGGGTCATTCTTCAAATGGCTTGCATGTTCCCCCATGCATGCTTGATTTGTAATTATTGCATGCTTGTGGTTACCTTTTCTTGAAGCATCGTGTCTATCTGTTCATGTATTGGCATTGTAGACAAAGTCTCAACCCCACATAATAATGGATCAACACCCAAAACCCCTTTTCAAAAAAAATCCATCTAAGCCTACAAAGCGATTCTTATCTCCTCATTCTTCATCGTATTAATCTTGCCCCATGTTGTAACCAATGTAGGATGGGTCTCCTGGAGCGAGCAGAAGTTCCTAATGCCTTATCCATCTAGGTTGTTGAGGCATATGGGTTCACGTGATAAAACATAAAACCCTTTCCATAACGATATTTTGATAACAATTCACTGCCAAGCATGCTAGATGATGATTGGTTTAGCTTGAGCATTTGTTATCTATACAAAGATAAATTATATACTTACTAGCACTTGTACCACGCGAGGTGTAAAGGTTATATCGATAGAAAAATATATAGAAGTAAACATAGAAAAAAAGTGGTGTAAAATATATACAATCTTGTTTGAATTATATACAAAATATTTGTAATACACATTTGGAGATTGGAAACTAAATGAAAGATTTGCAGTAAGTTTAATTGTGATTTGCAAAATTTACAAGATGTATGTATTACATATTTAGAGATTAAAAAATGAAAGAAAAATTTACAGCTACTTAAACTATGATGATTTTGTATTTGATGATTCCATGTGCTAGTATGGAATGATATGGATTGTTGAGGGATATGGGGTCACATGATAAGAATCTAAATTATTTGAACCATGATAGTTTTATAAAACAATTATTATTTCTCTATCTAACCCGAAAGACATTAAAGATAATTAACCATACAATAATTTATCCTAAAGGTCCTTAGTGCCCATCTAGCTTTGTTAACTGCTCTACAAGCCGATAGAAAACTATATATATGATAATATGTTAAAGAGTAGGTGTTTGTGCAAGGATGCACTACAAATTCTGATTATGAAATATTTGCATACATATTTAAAACATAAATCAATGCAAATGAAAAAAGAAAGTTGTCATCAAACTAACAAAAAACACTGCAAATAGAAATATAATGTTCTCATCGAAGTATCAAATCAATATCTATCTGGCTTGTATGTAATAAGTGAGATTTTAGAGGCTTTTACCTGATAATTTGAAGGCTCAAATCTCACACTATATGTAGTCTATAGGCTAAAAATCATTTCTCAACCTGCTTATTCATTTAGCACCTAAAGAAATTTTTATTTAATTGGTTCCCGCATCTAATTCTAATGATTATGAATTACATTCCACCAACCTTTGTCCTACGTGGTAGGAAAATGATGTCAGATTAGATAAGGTGAGGAAGAAATTGGAGATATTGGTAGGGCTTAGGTAAGATGACACGTGTGGCGCGGTAAGAGCTCTTCATTGATGGAGATAGACTTTATTCTAACCTACCCAGTGATCATGTATGTTTTTACCTTCTCTTTGCATTTGCCTACTCTTATTTTTGATCTGTAATACCAAGAAAAATCTCTTGATAGCTGCATAAATTTGTATGGATGGCCTTGACAACCTGAATTGGGCTCCTACAACTCTGCAAATGTTGACTAGAAAGAAAACAAGGCTAAAGGCAGTAATTTCTTAAGACTCAAGCAACAGTCTGTACAAAAACTTCAAGGTAAGGTTGTAAATGCAAGAAATGTACTACACAAGGGAGAGTTTCTCTTCTTGAATCGTGTGGAAGGAAAAATCAGTAAAAGAATGTTTATATTATTTCCAAATAAATATGGTTTGACCACTAACCATTTAAATAAAAGCAAGCTTGGATAATCTAAGTTCATGCATTTGAGCAAGACATTAGAAACTAACAAAGAAAAAAATAAAATAACACCAATTTTTATCTCAGGTAGATGGAACCTAATCTGCGAAAAAAAGGATGACAGTGTTTGCTAACTAATTTGATAGGAACTGAAATTATCTCCATGCAAAATCTTCAACTCATAAATTTCATCATTTGACAGAGATGGCTACTAAAAAATCCCCCTTGGGGAGCAATGTCCTTTAACGTTTAAAACCCATTCTCTTACACAAGTGTTTGGTTTAAGTACATATTATAAGTGTTTATTTTATGTACATATTAGCTTGGTAGTAGCACTAAGTGGACACATGTTGAAGAGAACCATATGGAGAAATGTGATATAACTAATGCGTTATAACTATAAAGAATATATCTTAAAATATTTAAAAGAAGCTATAAAGCATCTGGAAAGACCAGCTTCTTTCAAAGATAAATTAAATTTAAACAATATGTGGTGTAATAAGTATATGCCATGTAGTGGAATGATAAGAGAAACAATTTCAAAACAAGGAGAAATGTTAGAGACTAGTTATCATCGACTAGCTAATTTCTTGCCACATTTTCAAAATTAGATTCATCTATTGGTAAAATTTTGAAAAACTTTAACCTAACATTGATATAAAACATACCTCAATGAATTACATTTTCCAAAACTTGCAAGCCTTAATTTTATATTTTTTCTCAAATATCATCATATAAGAATGAAAGTATTAAACAACTCTACTATACTTCAATCAATAGAATCCAAGCCTTTATGTTTCCTTGGTTCAAAAACTAGCTTTGTTGCTTTTGATGTCCAAATAGAGTAACGATATAGTGAACAGATGTGAGGTGGGTTAACAACACTTAGTGATTTGAATTGATTTCATTCAGATCCACATATAAAAAGGAAAATCCATGTCTGGTGGTGAGAACCTCAAATGTATGTCAAGTAAATCACCTAAAGAGAAAGGAAAAATAAAACTAAACAGGAAAATAAGAAACCTCATTCATATATATACATATAGGTGCTTCATTTATTGGAAAACACTACTTTCAGGAATTTTTGTTAGCTGCCTATCATTAATAGTAGAAGCTTTATTGTCTTTTATGCCTCATACACTCAATTTCCATTCTCTCTGAAGTGTGAACTGTGAATTCACATGGAAAAATGCTTTCCAATTTTCTGAATTGCGGAATAAATCTTATGGCTAGCCCCAACAACATTGATCCCCATCTCTCTCTGTTCATCAAAGTTAGAAATGGCAACACATCCTTGTCAACTTCATGCATCTTGAAGAGTTCTGCATATCTACCCAATCCAAGCCCATGTGCTGAGTTTTCTGCATATTTTGATTGACTCTTAAAAAATCCAGCACAAGGCACTAATTTCTTTAGCATGACTTTTTTTGAGAGGGAAACATTCAAAAAGACAAACAATTTCATTTAATAAGGGTTGAGAATGGGCAATGCCTATGGACGGATGGGCCAAACATGTTTTTAGATATTATTATCATATTACATCAATTATAAGCTAAGTTACCGATTCACCTAGGAAAGGTCTCAGATACGATTCAATTCGATTCAGATTCGAAATTCAATTTGGATTTGATTCAAATTTGTCTAGGAAACAAAATTGGGCTTGTGGATTCATCCAAGATACGAAACCCACCCTGAGAGTATGAAAATTTCGTACCTGGTACGTACCCAGACCGAATTCGGTTATTTGAACACGAAAAAATAAAGAAAAAGAGCAAAAAAATAGATGTAAGTACTTTTGCAATGATATTCACACATCTATTTGTAAATGCTTCGGCCTTCAAATACCCTCCTTTAGTTTGTTCCCAGTCTTTACATGGTTCAGGCCACTATTCCTAGTCTTTGAAATACTACCTAGCAATAAGACTCCTCTAATGATGGAATTAAAATATGGAAAAGAGAAGTTATGCTTCTTTGTATAGTAGACAACTTTAGTTCCTTCTCCTGGCATTCTAAAGAAAATAAAAATCTCTATTTTGTGTTGTAGGTATTGATTTTAAAACATTACATAGTGAAAAATAAGGTTTACCGTGATGATAAATTGTTGTTATGAGAGATTTTGGTCACAAAATTTATTACTGCGATACTATTTGATATCCTCCTATGAAACATTACCTTGTATCCATATGAACAAAATGATAGTACTTATTATTTAATAATGAAGAGATGAATTCCTATAGACTATCCACTATATGGATATGAGTACAAATCAAAAGCTATAGAAAGAGCTAATAGCTACAGACATATCCTTTTATTTTATCAATCAATAATAACTAATGATTAAGGGTACATAACACCTAAAGTCTTACACCATGGTATACAAGTATAATCATTAATAAAAAAGATATTAACATTTAAAAAAGACCACCACAAAAATCTGGTAAAACTAAACAAGAAGATAATGTACCTAAATACACCATCGCCAAGGAAATCATAAATTTTATCAACACAAAGCTTTTGAAGCTCCTTCTTAGGTTTGTATTTTATATGGCGTTCAAACAATTGGATCTACTTTGTTGTACCCAAAATAAATTTTTGCTTCAAAGAGACATTTTTGTTAAAATGATCTAGATCATGTAAAAATGTCAAGTCAAAAACTGTATGTTTTAGGTCAAACAGAACATAAAGTTTTTGTGGGTTTGTGTCAAGGAAGATACCTACAAAATTTTGAAATTTTTAAAATTAGTGTTTTCAAATTCCTGTTTTTAGGAAAACCCCTAAAAATAGGACCTTTCTGGAATTGATTGAAAATTATTTTGATAGGATGAATTGACTTCACGATCACACTAGTCAAGTCAAAATCACCAAAAAAAAATTTTACTCTGGTGGGTCTATTTTTATTTTTTAGGAAGAAAGTTAGGACCTCCACAACCATTAATGATAGAATGACCAGTACTAGGTGTTGAAAGCTAAGCCTCGAAAGCTTCAATGAAGAAACCACGGTGGAAATACTCCAAAAAGATGCTATCTCACGGAGGGGATTCTCAAAATTGAAAAATGCCAAAAATTGACTAACTCTGGAGAAAGTACACCTTGCTACCAAGGTAGTTATGCAGTCAACATGAGAAAAGGTGCCCTTGCTGACCAAGGGTGCCCTTGAACAAGAGGATCCAGATATTAGTTTTTGAGAAAGTTTACCTTCAGATGATCTTTCTGACATCAACCCAACTTTACAACGAACCTGTTTGCCAGCCTACGAGACATGTCAAACGACAACAACTGTTGATCGTTAGAGCATGCAAAATGGAAGATAAATCAGTGCATAACAAGGAAAAAGCACCCCTGTTGGCCATGGGCACCCTTGAATCTAAGCCACTTGATGAGGTTTTCAACAATTGCTTTCTTCAAGTCATCTTTTCGTCTCTCTCTCAGCTTCATGATCAATCCAACTACACATTCACAGGACTTGTCAGGCAATCATAGGCAAAGATCCAACAGAAAACAACAAAAGGTGAAAGTTGAATGAAGAATATGAAGAAATTGGTTGTGTTAAGGAAAAGTGCCCCTGCTGGGAAAAGGCACCCATCTTTTTGGGCAGTCAGATATTGTCTGCAAGCTTGGTGACCTCCAACATGACCTTCTTTGTTTTGATCAATCTCAACAACGACACTGTCAGTGAAGACAACAGACAAATTAGACACCTGACAACAAAGATCAAACTGGGACCATTCTTGAAGGTTTGCAACATGAAAATCATGAGTCAAAAATCCAAAAGCGCCCCTACAAGCCAGGGGCACCCTTGCTTTTGAAGTACCTAAACCTACCTTCACGCTTCGCAAAGCCAGTCATCCATTCCAGGACTAAGTTGGTTATCCATCCCATGTTTCAGTGAGATCATCAGACTCATCAGTCAATAGTGATCTCAGATAAGAGCATGAAGGGTCAAAATGGTAGAATTGAAGAACACTCAAGAAAATTGACTAAGTCTAGTGAAAAAGCGCCTTTGTTGAGAAAAGGTGCCCTTGAATTGAAGACATCGGATTTAGTTTTTGAGCTTTGCAGCTCCCAAACACACTTAATTAGAGTTGTCCTATCTCAACAATGGATCTATCAACAACAACTCAAGATTAACAGAAAAACAAAAAACAAAGATCCAACATAGGCACTTCACCATGACTTCAACATGAAAAAGTGTTCAACTTCAAAAAGGATGCCTAAAAGGTCAAAGAAAGATCTGTTGACTTGAGTTAGATATTTTGGAGGCTTCGCATGTCTAAAACATCCCATAATTAGTGGAAATCACTCTTGAGAACTCTAGATCAAGCAGAAAGACTCCTCAATCAAGAGTTGGCACCCAAACTTGATGCATTCAAGCTTCAATCATTATATATCAAGTTTAGGTGTCCCATTTCATTATATTTCTTTGCAGGTTGAAGGCTAAAACAACAATTTTCTCTCCAAGACATCTTTTCAAGATTTGACAGAGGGGTTTTGACCATTCTTCATATTTTTGAAGATCAGTTGCATAGAAGGATAATTTCTTAGAGGTTGCATCTAGAGGCATATTTTTACAAAAGGCCAGAAAATAACTTCCAATCTTCTTCTTGTCTTCTTCCTCTCTTCTTGTCTTAAAACTTCTTTCATGTCACAAAAAATAATAGTCAATCACAGATCTAGCCAACTGGGTATGATCAACACAGTTTTTCAATAGAACCCATCTCTTGAATTTTTCCAAAAAGAACAAACTTGCTGCCCCTATTTTTAGGGATTTTTTTCAAAAAAATCACAAATTTGAAAATCGAACGAACTGGTTTTGTTCAACATTGAAGCATGAACAAAACCCATGTGTCAGATTTTTTCCAAAAAAATACTTCTCGATAGGTGCTATTTTTAGGGGTTTTTAGAAGTTTCCTGAACAGTGTCGTGTGAACAATTGATCTTTAAGTTTTTCATAATGCAGTTCTCCCAAGTACAATACAAGACCAAAATGGTCTTCTATCATGATTTCCTGAAAACGATAGACACTCACTTGCATCAAATACACCCAAAGGTCAACTCAGAAGATTTGGAAGGCATGGACCAAATCACGTTACAAAACATCGAGCAATTTGGATTGCTTGAGGCTGCATCAATCCCCATCACATTATAGAACGTGGAGTTTGTAATTTCTTGCATTAAGGATTACAACCCTACCACACGAGAAATCCGATCAATGGATGGGTGGGTGATTTGCAGCCTTAAACCTAAGGATGTCGAAAGGTGTTTTGCTATTCCACCATGTTCGACCAATGTGGTCATATTTGTGAGAGAATGTGAAAGAGAATTCAAAGTATCAAAGGATAAGTGTCAGCAGAGAATGGCAGAAAAATGGCTAAAAGTGAAAAAGGCCAACTTTCCCAAGAATGTTGGGCAATAACGAGTTCTGAGATGAGTATGCAGTGATGATCACTCTACTCAATCGGATCACTAGACATGAGGATGGGGACCAATTTCAGTCGTGGATGCACTACATCATCACTAAGATTGTAAGCAACAGAGAGCATTACAATTGGCCCATCCTCATCAGTGATACACTCCACCATCAAATGACCAGGTTCTTAGAGGTTCATAGGTTCCACATGTGCTCATATCTTGTATACCTATTTGCTTTCCAAGGCTAGTTCAGAGCATTAAACATTGTGAGAACCTTAGGTGTGCAAAAGGTCCACGAGCATTTTCTACGACTTGAGTTTACACAAGCAGAACGAAATTTCAAGCGGATAAATGATCTTTTCGTTATGCACACCGTAAGGGACCTTGACCATGAGATGCATGTACGTATATCACCAGCAGCCAAGGAGGAAATGGTGGACTAGGTGGATTGGTTCATCCAATTCCCCACCTTCACCTATATACTCATATATGGATACAATGGTCATCCTGCCATGTTACCCCACTACGCTTCAGATAGGGTAGTCTTCAAAGAGGTTTTGCAGCAGTTGGATGAAGTTCATTCTCATATGTGTCTCAAAAAGAAGACAACTGCGAGCTTTCCTATCCAGATGGGACTTTATAGGTGTAAGATAGCGGTTGATGCCAAAACCATGTGCCAAGAGATGGTGAGAGTTAATCTCAAATATATCATTGAGAGATGGTTGTATGAACCAAGAGGCCTTTATACAACACACCTTGAGCAACACTCTTCACACAAGTCTTCCATGGAAGACTACTGGGTCAACTGTGAAGATGAGTTTGATGTATGAAGACGTAAGTACAGTCGGTTTAGACTTCTGCAAATTGTTGTTTTCATGATAGAAGATGTGGAAGGCCTATCTGATGATGATGGGGAAGTAATTCTTCCTTCATTCTTCGTGGATCAAGTGGACTCACAACCACTTGGACAAGTGGATTGGTAGGCCAAGGAGAATACATTTATAGAGGAAAGGACAAGTAAGTTTGTAAGAAACAACCAAATCTATTTGGATAGCAAGAAGACAAGGAAGGTAGTAATTCCCCACACAGAGCCGCTATTAGTTCATCCTTCACTACCTTCCACATCAAGGAAGAAGCCCAAATAGAAGCAATGGAGTAACCCTCCCAAAGGAATGTGAATGTCAAGGCACACAAGGGGAAGATCACAAGAGGTACATGTGGAGACAACCACAATCATACCTAAGACAACCATGGAAACAACTGCATTTGAGCCAGTGATTGAAACAATCACGGCTGAGACAGAGCCCATGATGGAAGCAACTATAGCAGATATAGTGCTAGTAGTGGAAACAAAACCTCCTACTTCACCAACATCACATCAGGCACTAGTCCCTATTGACTTAGACTCTCCACCACGAGATATTGTTCCATAATCTCATTCATCAAGCATTCAAGGGCCTAACATTCCTCCTTCCAGCCAGGCTAGTTAGAATTCATCTTGGCTTGAGAGCTTCCTTGGAAGGAAGAGAGAAAGGCCATCCTACCTGCTTGACTTAATGAAATTTGACCACGCCCCTCAAGATGTCCCAGTAAAGAAGCTAAAGAAGCAGGTTCATGTAGGAAGGAATGATGACAACAAAGTTTTCATAGAGATAGTTGCACCACCTGAGGACAAGAATGCACACAAGGTAGAGGTTAATGACTTCATATTGTCAAATTTCAACATCGGTAAAGCCACTCGTTGGGTGGAGTCAGATCTTCTTGGAATTGCATCAGTGAGTGTGCAAGAAAGAATGGCTAAGGATGACAGAGACAAATCAACCTTAAAGCCTAAAATTCAGCAGTTGAGACTATACATATCTAGCTTGATGCACGGTATGCCAAACATCTCTCCTTTGCCACAAGAGATGCTTGATCTCCCCGCAGAGCAAAATCACCACCAGCTGATCTTATATGGAAAACACTTGAGGAATCAAGAAGAAGAATTTGTCGTCAAAGGACGGTGTATACTAGAAGAACTGTACCAGTTGAGGAACAGAGCTTGTGAACTCTATGCAGAGATCCAATAGTTAGAACAAGAGGCAGCAGAGAAGAGGCCTAAGGATGAGATGGTGGTCACTGATTTACAACTAGAATATCAATCAGTTACCACTACAGATAACAAGCAACATATTTTCGCTTGGAAAGAACAACCGACATACAAGGTGAAAGCCTATGATTCCAATTATGTGGAACTGATCGAGTACCGACAGATTGTGGTAGGTATTATCAACTTCACAAGAACGTTGGTAATATCCATCCCTTGCCTTTATCAACATGAGGGAGGTGCATACATTGAGCTAGGTGCAGTACAAAAATAGTTCCAGGATGTCATTCGTAGCACATTTTATGATGACCTTGATGGTTGCAAGTTGAGTAAGGTTACAGCCATGTCCACCAAGCTGATGACATAGCTATAAAGTGCATAGGATAGCAACAACTTGCAAATGGTGAAGAGATACTGAAATGCCACGTCATCATCCTGTAGAGCATTAATTGTCCTGAGGCAGAAGAAGTCAACAACTAGATAGAACTGTCGACTTGGAGGTGGTGAGGTATAAAGCACCCACCTAGGGCATCCTACCCTTCAAAATAACATTAATGGTGACAGGAGTTAACTTGATGCCTCATTCCAAGTTAACTCCATGTCCCACTGATCATGCATGTTAGATCCCACCAATTATGGATGTCTATCTCATATCTCCACTAATTGTGGATCTCTATTTTGGAGGCACATTTTTTAATTTAAGTTCACTTTTAGTTTAGTTTCAGTCAACTGAAGTAGACTTCCAATTGACTGTTTGTTTAGTTTCAGTTAACTAAAGTAGATTTCCAGTTAACTTCTTGCTCACCTACTTTTAGACATAGGAATAAATCTTGTTGATTGGAAAGAACTGATTGTTAACTCAAGGAGATTTTAGGCTTGCCTAATCCTTTGAGTTTCTATAAATAAGAGCCTTGGGCTCATTATTTGTTAACCTTTATTTACTATGCAAAATTGCTACGCCATTATTGCCAACAAGTTTGAAAGTGCATATTTTTTCACTCTTGGATGAGAGTTTGTTTAGTTTGATAAGCAATTGTGTATGATTTCGTACCTTTGCTATCTAAACCTTTGTAATTCGTTGAGAAATCTTGAAGAAGGAAATCAAAACACACATGCAATTTGATCTAAAGATTTGAGTTCTTTCAATGTCTTGTTCTAATAATCTATTGTTTCAATCTCCCCCTTGGACAGGTTTCATCACCTCCTTGGGTATTTTGTTGTTAATGATTGTTGTTTGATGTTGTATAATGATCTACTTTCATCCTACACTTTGGACAAGTGTCGTCACCTCCTCGTAATTTGAGTTCATCGTAATTTGTTGTTTCTAGTAAGTTGTATCCCAATATATACCTCAGACAGGGGTTCCTCCTCCTTGGAAATCCTGAGAACATGTCTTATCGTAAATAGTGATTACTTGCATAAAGCCTTATTCTAGCATAGATCTGAGAGTTTAGAGCCTCAGACGCATTCTGAGAGACAGTTGATTCAAGTAATCCAACCAATCCATTCCCGCTCCTATGACCTCATGCTCTGTTTACCTTGAGGAAATAGGATAGATTAAAAGCTAGTTTAGTTGTAGCTAAGATTTGCAGAAACCAAAAAAAGCCTTAGCTACAGTGCATTGTGTTTATGCACCCTTTTGTCCTACCCATTGAGTAAAAAAGATAGGAACACTTAATTCCATTTTACTTTTATGCAAACATCAGCAAACAAGAGGGATCTTCCCCTCCATAATTTCAAGAGAATTCATCAAGCACTATTCATAGTTGTATGTATCTAATAAGCACTAGATAGAGGTGCTAATTGAAACTCCAACATGCTTCTCGTAAAAATAAAGAAAATTATATACCATTGAAAATATGTATATATTTATGATTTTTATATGTTTTTGTATTAACGTACCCAAAACATACCCAACCCCAAAAAAAATTTGATCGAATCCCATAGGGATTCTTGTACTCGTACTCGAACCCAAAAACAAATTGGTAACTTAGATTAGAATACATGTAGCACAAGTTTAATTTTTAAAGAAATTTGATTTCACATTAATATTATCCTCCTTATGCAGATGTGTGTTGTTTAACAATTATGAAAAAAAGAGGTTTTATTTGAGGGATTACCCACACCAAAAGCTTTGTCAATTTACAAGCAGGCTTTGGGGTACAAGTTATTTGGTTACAATTCTTCTTCTATCAATACAAACATCCCCAAAAGTAAGCTTTCTGGGCATACCACAGTTGATATGAAACCTTGGTTGAAGGATGAAGCTTAATTGAACTAACTATTGAATCAATTCCTATAAATACTTTGTCATAGATTTTAAATTGCCTTAGCACTTTTTGCTGAGGAGCTAAGTAGTTTGGCATAAATTGCCAATGTTCTAGTAGGAAATTTATCACAGTGGGATTCAATATACCAAGGAATTCACAAGGAAAGAGTTAGGAAAGCCAAAATGATATGATATACAAAGCTATTAGAGATTATTCTTAGATAGGAGGATTCTAACATGGCCTCAAAAAGTTACTTCATGGAAAAAGCTTATGTTTATGAACCATCCCATCAGTTGACATGTTTATAGAGGCATGTCCACATTAGGGGTATTATAGTGCATTTTTTAATTTTCTAGCATCTAGCTGTAATTGTATGCACATAAAGATCTAGTTGCATAAGCCATAAATCTTGGAAACAATGCAAGGAGATGGGCTAATTGTTTCATTCCTAAAAATTCTAAAACTTCATCTTCAACAAACAAAATAATTTCTAACTAGATCATAAATTTTGTAAGGGAAGAGGATGCTTATGATGTTATTTCTATGAGTGACAAAGAGCTAAAAATTTGCAATTGTTCTTTTGTTGAAGCTTTGAGTTTGAATGCTATTTTGGGAATTATTTATGTTGTTTTCTTTTATTCCCATTTTTGTTGTTTCCTTTTGATTTGTTGAATTTCCAATGTTATTTCTCATATCATTTAAGTTCTTTCTTGTTGTTCCCATTTCTAGTTAGTCCTATCAAGGTACACCCATGGTTCCACATTCCCATAGTTTCCTGATATATCCTATATAGTATATACTTATAATATTGCTATTTCCTACTTCTTGTCATTCTTCATGTAGTATAGTTGATAAGAATTGTCTAGTTTATCTTTTTCCCCTAAAAGTTAATATAATATCAAATCAGAAAGTAGATTACATATCCTCTACCTTCTTTCTAGCATCATCTATACTTATATTTTAACAGTACTAATATCAAGCCCCAGGCAATTCAGTTCATATGTTACAATACCAAAAATTAGAAATATGCATTGAGCTAGTGACTTGTAATCAGCGGAGAGAACTCAAGAATCTTCCATTCCCTTGGGGCTCTAACTTTTTTCTCTCTTAGCTTGAAACCTTTAGGCAGCTGAAAGACGTTCACCATCACTGTATGTGGCATAATCTACTTTTGTAATCACTGTTGAATCTATTGAGAAGCATAAACCACCTTAAAGTAGCTTGATTGGATCATACTAAAAGGATGATATAGTGTAATACATTTTAATTATACAATATAAATGTAGGACAACATGAATAAGTCATAACTGAAGTCTAATATGATTGGGATTGATTGTCATAGGCATTGGATCCTCTCCTCATCCTCAATTTAATTCCATTATTCAAGCAAATCATTTACCCATTCTTAGAAAAACATGGAGTTGGTTTGATGCCAATGAAAAAATGGTTTTGGGTAATGTTTTTATGTTCCCTCATAGTTGTTGCATCAGGATTACTTTAGTCAATAACTGAAAAAACAACATCTAGGTCTACTGGATATTATTCTAACCCCATTATAGATGCAAAGCTTGAAAATAGAATTCACTATGGATTGCTTAATGCAACACATACAAATGGAAGCACAAAGTAGATGTCAATATTTTGGTAGGTACCCCAATACATATTACTCACAACATCAAAAGTATTATTTAGTATCACTAGACTAGAATTTGCTTATTCACGGGCCCTTGTTTCCATGAAATCGGTTGTTCAGGCAGTGTGGCTTTTGACATCAACTGCAGGTTTGTGTTTTGTCTCACTTGCTGTCATAAGCAGATTGATGTTATTTCCAAGTTTATACACATCATTGAATTCAATATCTATTTACTATTAACCCTATGAATATTGATAGGTTATATCATAACCATTTTACTTGTTGGTGTCATTGGTGACAAGCTATCCCCAACAAATAGGTGAAATATGAATTTATTAAATGAAATATAAGATAAATTAGTCACTTTCCCTCTAAAACCATGAATTTCTAACTAAAATTTCCCATTTCACCCTCTAAAAACTATGAATTTCTAACCAGCTCACTTGTAATTCTTCTATACCATGAATTTCTAACCAGCTCACTTGTAATTCTTCTATACCATAAATTTCCAGCTATAAATTGTGGTGACAAAAGACAAGAAAGAACTTGGGTATTATAAGAAGATAAACTACCTAAAAATTAGAGCATCATAAAAGGACAGACGCCATTAACTGCAAAGCTTACAACTGGCACCTTGACTGAACTTATGACACATCGGAAGAGCATGCGTAAATTATTATAAATGCACAATTTTTTTGGCCACGTAAAAGGCTAGTATTAAACGTGGTGACACAAGCAATTACAATGTAGTAGCAAGGAAAAACATCTAATAGAGTTTAAAAAATAAATCCTGAAAAAACTTAAAATTATTCTCACACATTGTTGCATGGTGATTATGGCGGTGATGGGTCATTGTCACGGAGAATTTTGGACAGTTGTATCAAAACAATTGACTTCATAGCATAGAGATACTATCCCATAAATTGGGAAAAAAATCTTTTGTTCAGATCAGCATACGGTAAAATGGATTCACCAAACAACAAGAGACAATCGGGGTTGAATCTCTCACCTGGGATGTGCAGAAACTCTTTGTATTTACAAACAGGTAGTACAGGCAGGTATTCTTCTTCAGGGGTGTGTCCTAGTACCCCCTCCCCTTCCTCGTAAAATAACAACGAAGGAAGATGTATCGCCCTCCTATACATATGCTTATTCGATGGTGTTGAGTAATGAGCTCTTTGGGACAGATGTTGTTGGTAATCGGAGTTTAGAATGGCTCATGGGTATACGGGTGAGCCGACATTCTACTATGTTTTGGTGGTTTGCAGAGCTATTTAGCCCGTGGGTATATGTTTAGGACAAGAAATCCTCTATTTAAGTGACTCAGAGAGCTTGCAAAATATTTTGCAAGTGTGAAATATATTTTGGCACTCATCCACATCCACAACCCCCACTCCACCATTCATACCTCCCCTCATCAAAACACCCCCATTGGCACCACCCTCCTGCTTATTAGACCTAATATCTACAACAGATGGTAAATCCATTCCTTCATTCACATCATTCCCATATTCTGTGGATCCCCCACCCTTCATTCCACCAAAATAAGGAAAGGCCTTTCCTTTCTTCCTTGAAAACACAAAAAAATTCTAAATGATAGCCATGGTAGCCTGGTGGCACACCTCCTCCGTCAATAGCTCCAGTAGCCCTTCCATTAACTCGCCATTGGCGTTCATAACAAGCCACTCCGGGCCTTTCCTTGAAAGTGTTTGTACGAGAATGGCGGCATGAAACTGTGTGTTGGAGGTACCTCTCTTAAGAATGGATGCCAGGGAAGCCAGACACTTACTTGTGGTGACCAAATCCAGCGTCTCGTCCAGCGACGGAAGAGAATAAAGAATTCCAAAGGCCTCCTTGCAGGCTGCCGCAACTTCGTAGTAGCAACCCTCCTCATACCGTTCTGTGGAATAGCTTTCAATGACAGAGATTAGGGCAGCTGGTGCGACAGAGGAAGTAATGAACCGCCTATTGCTTTCGCTCTCACCAACCATAGATCTCAGCTTCTTCAACGCTTGTACTCAAATGACTCCATGGACATCCATCAAAGAATATTAAAAAGCATATTTTTCTCAGATGATGTAGTTGAAAATTTTCTTCATTTCTTCGCAGGAAAAGAAATTTCCTCCAGATCCTTCAAATCCATCAAAATAAAGTGAAAAATAAATGAGAAGAACATGATCTAATTCTCTTCGTAGAAAAGAAAATGTAAAGTCAACACATAATTTATGTCTACACATTCAAGCGTTCGAAGACATTGATGTCTCACTGATTAACTTACTGAAACCATGGAAAGTGACTTACCTCAAGATTCTGCACAAATTGTGTCATGCTGTCAACGATGCCGATGAGAAAAACTATGTAGAGTTTGTAGGAAAAAAATACAAAACACTACCACAATATATATTTTTTTTAAATGAGACGCAAACCAAAACCGATCTCCAAGTTGTCCCATCTAGAAAACTGTGGGCAAAACTCAACAATGGCACATCCCATGGTGCAGGGGCCGCTTTCTGGAATTTATGTGGTGTGGAGTGAAAACATCAAACCTCCGGAGGCACCCAAAGAGATTCATCCAAATCATTCACACAAACCATAGAGCTCATCAAAGAGTTGTCGGCATAGACCAACCGACTAACTCCGTTCACCGCTACTTACCTTACCATCGATCATAAATTCTTCAATAACTGTTGTATGGCGTAGAAACTTGTTTACCGGCGGGAAGGAGAGTTGTATGCCAACAGAAGAAGATGGTATATAGGCGCGAGACAGGTTTTGCTTGAAACTTCATACTACATATAGCCTATCGTCTAATTAGCCTAGATTACATCCTTATGGTAGAAAATAGATATTTGACTTAGTTGGTTGGCTACATTTACCATTGTGAACTGTGAATGCATGGATCTCGCTATGTTATAACTCATATGTTAACTCTATGATAAGGATTTCTATTAGTGAATCCAAGATTAGAAATAACCTTTAGCAATCTCACAAGATAGGAGAAGAATGCATTCGTAAAGAAAATAGAATGATAATTCAACTTATTGCACATGATTTTTATGGGATATATATGTATATATATACATATATTTCCTTTCCTTGCATCTAGTCATTTCGTAATCAATGGCTCAATATTAAAAGACCATTGAATGATAAATCTAGTTGTACATAGAAAAATGATATGCAATTCATTAATTAAATTGCAAATCAAAGGATTTTATTAGTCTGCTAGAAGGGGTCTGCTATTGATACCGCATGCTATGATTTATTTACATGAAAGGATTGAATGATAGAAGGTGTTAGTTCAATTATTTTCATAGAGGTTGTTTAATTATCTTTTGGTGATTCTTATGTACATTATTGCACCCTTGAGTGTGCTCTTATTGTATTGCCCTCAAATATCACTGACAAAATGCATGGTGGTCACTACATAACCCATGTTGCACTCAAATCTTGTTTATAATATAATTCAAGAAATATTGGATGGAAATCATCAACATTGATTCTAGAAAGTCAAATTTAGTTAATATCAAGATTCTTGTGTAAAAGAAATGCACGATTCAATATTGATTAATTGTCAATCACATACCTAACTATCGTTGAAAAGGTATTTAAGCAATGAAGGGTGTAACACAATCACTGCCTGATAGAATAGGAAGAGTTTGACACTTTTACATGCGGTGATTGTCTAGAATGTCATGTCCTCATTGAGCATTATCTTACATATGCTTGTCATATTCTTTTTTGAAGCACGTCAGGAAGTAATCAATAGAAGGATTTTAAGGATGTGTGTGAAGGCTAAGGGCAACTAATCTTTATATTGTGAAGTGAATGTAATAGAGATGTATGCATGGTTGTATTCTTAAATCAACAATACCAAAGTAGATCATTTGACTGCTTGATTTTATAAGAATGTGTACATATATTTATATATAAATATATGTACCCATAATACATACATGTGATACACCTTCTTTAATTAATAATGTATAATCTTATAATGTTGAAGGCTTTCTAGTAATATGAATAGTGAAGCTTGAAATTAGTTATAATGCATACACTTGTGAGCAAAAGAATAAAATTTCAATGTTTGTAATGTGTTCTTTACATATGCATAGATGGTGCCTTGGTAGAAATGATGGCATTTTGTTATATTATTTTATGTGATTGGTGAGTGAATTCTAGTGTGAATCTTGTTATGATTGGAAATCATAATATCATTGGTTATGTCTTTTCACAAATTCCATTACTCCAAGCAGTTTTTCTTTGCTAGCCTTCCTTGTGTTGGGTCGGGTATTCTTCTTTCAAGAAGAATTTCAGGGAAGTGAATCACTTTGTGGTAGGGTGGAAACGTGCTCCAACAATGTTCTCTCCCTTGTTGAAGTCGAAGGAGTCTACCGTCAAAAGAATCTTGTCAGGAAGCTCCATGTTATGTTTTATCTGTATTTGACCATGTGGTCTTATGTAAGGAATAAATTCCTTTATGTATGCCAAAATGCTGGCATTTGTACTCTAAATATCCAATAACTAAAAATACTTCAGATAATATATATTCATTTGTCTCTATTACTTGAGTAAAGTACTCATTTCATTTTTTTTACATGCTTGGTGATGTGTAATTTTTGAAGTCAATTAAGTTAATTTATGGAGGTCACTACATTTGATATCAAAGCTTAAGGTTCAGTGCTAAGGCCTTGAGTTCACCTTGCTTAGTTACGACACTTGATCGCATGAACCTCCTATAAGTTCTTAGCGCATGATGCATAAGCAAGTCGGTAAGAGCATTCATGTCTCTAGGTTTTGTCACACTTGACAGGAAAGGGATGATGTCCCTTGTCTTAGAGTTCTTGGAAGCAAGCTTTTCACTCTTAGGGTAGTGCCTTTGGCACATAAACTTGTCATTAGAAACATCACTTTTGATCAATATTTGGGTTGGCATATCTTAGAAGGCATCACTTGGGCTAATGAATGATTACATATTTTATCCATACATTGGACCTGCATGTTTGATGGTTTGTCCTTATTCCTTTTCATGTTTGTTTTGTAGAAGTTGTCTCATATCTGATAAGTCCTCTAGATAAGCTCTAAGTTTTGGTCCTTCCTGCTAATATGATGGTATGCTAAGACCAATAACAGTGGGGTCAATGTATGAAAATCCTACCTTGTTAGAAGTTTATGAGACTTATAAAGATAAGTAGTTAATACATTATGAGATATGGATGTACAATAAGGAGGAAGAAGGTGGAACATCCCTTGCATGATTACATGAAATCTTTCTAAGATGTTTCTTAAATTTGAATACATCACAAGAAATCTAAGTGTAATCTCGCATTATGATATTTCCTTTTAACTAAAAGGCATATTGAAAAACTATGTGTAAATTTATATGATAAAAACTAGACCCAATTAAAGCCAAGAGTAGGTCTTCAAGGCTATGTTTCATTGCATGAAAGGAAAACTAACTTTACATTGAAAATTTTCTTGGTGCCTTTTTAAAGACATTTGTTTTAAGAAATGAGCATATGTATGTGTGATAACGTAAGAAGGAAATGACTGCATGTAGGCATCCTAAGGTTATCAATTACATGAAAAAAAAGAGATAGATGGAAGAGTGAATTATTTTCATACTATATATGCATTGAAATTCTATGAGTTGTTACAACTTTTGCATGATGCATGTTGATATATTGATGGTAAACCTAAATGATAAGAGCCATGTGTTGCATGATGATAGGAATGAATTTAAAAGGAATCATGTGCATGAGATAATTAAAATGATATTATTGATGAACTTTCTTGATGTGCATGATAGCTCGCTCTTGTAAGAATGCATTATTGCATGTATAAGGGAAAGTGCTACACTTATGAGGAGTTGACCAAGTAGATCGTTGGGAACAAAGACCTATGTCTCTAGAATGCATTACCCATAATAGTTGTGTAAAAACCTATATGGTTAATGCCTTGTAACGTCATGAGGAAGTTATATGGGTCCAATGTGTTTGTTATATTTTGCATCTGTGGCCATAGTCAGTTATCCTATATTTCTTAAGGAGATATTGTGTGGTAGAAAGGATCCTACTTCATATGTAACCCTCATGTGAATTATGGTTATGAAATGACCCTACCTTACAAAGTGGGGGTAACTAAGTTATAATGTAAATTGAAGAGCATCGAGTATAATGACTTCGATATGTTGACCTTCATAAGCATCTGGATGTCATTGTAAACCCTTAAGTGGGTAGCTCTTGCATGACTAAATGAAATGTCATCTCTTGCATAAGATAATGTGTTCTTGTTTGGAAATCTTAGCACCATTACAAGGCTTGTCTTTTGAACATGTAATAAAAGTGATCATATGCAATAAGTCTTTGAGATTCCAAGTGAATGAATGTATGGAGTGAATCTAATTTCCGCATATTATATGAGAATTCCTCCTTCATATTTCTTCTTGCATTACATCGAAATGAAAATATTTGAGCATGGAAAATACATGTGGAAGCATCTATTGATATCTAAATCATTGCATGAGTGTGCAATTGGAAATTATTTGATTTGTGAATGTGATTGGTTGTTCTCTAGCATAGCTTGGATGGAAGGTGACGTGTAGCCATTTACTCCCTCTATGTGACTAGTGTGGACACGTAGTTATGTGAAGTGTTTCGAATTGATGATTTATTGATTTCACTGATGAGCATATTTCTTGTGTTGTAAGGACCAACCTTTGTACTTTGGTTTTTCTTATAATTGGACTAGTCACCAACTTTTGATGATCAATTTTGTGACCCTTGGTCATACTTGATTTATTTTTGGAATTGTCAATTTTTTTTACTTAGTGTTGAATTTGATGTTTCTTCTCTCTTTGAGTTTTATTTTTAAATATCTTGGTGACTAATCCAAATTTTTGACATTGTCGGTCCTATATTTTGATAAGTGTTGTAACCTATCAAGTTCAACATGAACAATGATAGAATGCCAAGGGAGTAAATTATGGAGAAAATACTAGTCTTGAATTAGGGTCATGATTGAATATTGTCTTTCAAATTGTGAAGAGTGGCATGTAAGTTGCTACGTATGATAAATGAAATGACATGCATTGTATGATATGCATTGAGAAGACTTAAATTCCTTTAAGTAATTGATATTAATGTATTGTTTCCATTCATGCAAAGACATATTGAATTAAGGCAATATTATGTTCTTTATAAGTATATATGTAGATATACTTAAGTATGAGTGAATGTGGTTTTACCTTTCGCGACGAGTGTTGAATGTGGAACAATAGAGAAGGACTTTCTCTTTTTGGGAAGATTCCAAAATTTTCAAGCGCTTTGGCCAAAGCCCAAACCATTGAAAAAGATGGTTAGCCTAGAAAACTTAGTTTGATATAATTCTCTACCATATCCTATAAATAGATATTGTTACATGTTATAAATATGTAAGCAAGTAGATGTTATAGGCATGCACCATATTCCCCCCTACCCAAAAATATTTCGAGGTAGCTAGGAACTTCATGCAGGGTCAGTAGATCTTCAGGTAGAAAGAACTCCATGGAAGTGTAAACCTAATGATTGGGTGGGAAAAGCACCCAAATCATGCTTTTGACTTTGACTATCCATGTGTGGTTTGATGCTAGTTGAAGACTTCGTAAATTATGTATTATACACTATTTCTTGTTTACTACTTGTATGAAGCACTACCACTCTAGTATAAGTGTGTGCTTTGTCAACATTGCTAATATATGAATGATGCACTTGTGCATGAGAAGTTATGTATGCAGTTATTTCTCATCTTGTGATTAACTCTATTGGATTGATTATTGTATACCTTTGACTCATGAACATTGACAATCTTGGATCACAAATGAGACTCTATATGAGCATGATTTTATAAATGCAATATACTTTTTGATAACTTGAGAATGTGTGTAGATGATCTATAGATGCACGAGTATTGCTTGTGAAAGGAGGTATGTAAATGAAATTTAATTTCTATATAGATATGATCAAGTTGTGATCTAATTTAAAATTATACATATTCTAGAGTTGTAGACTTTTAAAGCCTTACAATATGTGGTTTAACTATGATGCACTGATATGTGGATGAGCTAGAAATAGCACAAGTGTGTACAAGAAAAGACAGGAGTGTCGAAGAAGAATCACAAGCAACTCGGTCAACTTAACGAACTATAAGGGTATGGTAAGCACATGTATGCATGTGCATGAACACGATTTTGAAGTTATGAAAATGTACAAAACTGTTTCTATTGTTTAACATTCAGTTGATTAAGTCCTTATTGGATGAGAAGAAACATTTAGAAGAAATCTTGAATTTGATTTTGATCATGGGTACTAACATGGACTAAAGTGATTGATGTTGTTTCCATGAATGCCATAGAAAGATCATCACCATCGCGAGGGAGAGAGCATTGTTGGAGAAGAGGTAACCTAGCTTTGTGAAATTGAAAGGTAGTAATGGAATACACACGCACTTAGAAATTGATGCATGAATGTTTTGACAAATGAGTGTGATTCTCTTTTTATAAATATGCATATTTTCCTTATTATAAGTGTTTATCAAATGAAAGTTTGAGTGCATTTAGTGATGAAAATTCTTACCATGTCCTGTATAAGCTTAGATGAACAAGTATTGGGTATAATGATAAATGAAATTGAAAGTACTTGTTTGGCATAGTGCGATGCCTCAAATACTTTAGTGACTACTGAGTAAGCCATGTCTTGTATAAGCTTAGATGACCAAGTATTGGGTATAATGATAAATAAAATTGAAAGTACTTGTTTGACATAGTGTGATGCTTCAAATACTTTAGTGACTACTGAGTAAGACATCGGGATGACCTGATGTCTCTTCCTAGAGGGGATATCACATCTCATTTTCTAAAGATTTAAATGCTAAATTAAATTGCATAAAAAGTTTTAAAGGTTAGTTTGTTATAATTAATGTTATGCTTTGCTAATATTTACAAATACCTATTTTTATAAATATATTTAAAATTAATATATACAAACTAAAGATGATAATAAAATACGTTCTATATTCACTTGCATGTAAGCGTCATATTCATTGCATGAATGTGTTATGATTATTTACATGCATGCGTTACTTGTTTGTAATTAATTTGCATTTAATTGAATGGTGATTGCAACTTATTTTGCATGAATGTGTTAATGGTTTACATGTAAGCATTTAAATATAGATATCTGGTTTTGCACGTCGAGGACAACCTTCTACACTCTCTTCTAATTAATAGTGCATAGTGATAGTAATGTGGGGGAAAAGAAGATGAATCCAAAGTCTTTTGACCTCTTTGAAAATTGGTGCTGGTTTAGTGTGAGAGGGAAAAAGCCGAAGGAAATAATATGGGAGGAAAGACCTTGAGTGGTTGCATGTGTATGGAGAGTGATCAAAAGAAACAAACCTCCTTCCATTCGACCAGGGAGGAAGACTTTCAAGTTTCATCTCAGAGCGTGCACTAAGGTTTTTGCATTCCACTGTTCAAGATCTATGAACGATGAAGGAAAAAGGAGGTCACAAAGTAAAAGCGAAGGAAAAGGCAACAATTGCGGTAGATGAGGAAGTAGATTATCCTAAGGCTGAGGAGGTCTTAGAAGACTTTCAACTGATGTCATTATTATAGAGGAGGTGAAGTCTCTTTCCAGGTAGTCACTGTGAGCCAAAACCCAAAATTAGTGCAGACATGTAATTCTTGATTTCCAATTAATCTAGGAATTGTGGCATCGGGATCCTTTCACATGCATGAGTATTTAAGATAGACTTGTTTTATATATATATATTATATATATATATATATATATATTGGTATCAAAGTTTTCTCTGTGTACTTTTCTTGAGCCTTTTTATTCTTCCCCTGGAGAATTTAGGCTTTCCTTTGAGTCTCAATCTATGTCTTAATTAATTCTAATGCTAACTCAATCCCATACGCTAGCTCAAACATTTATTTTGCCTCATGCCCAACGTTTCAACCAACTCGGGTCGTTGTAGTACATGTTATTACTGTTTAAAGTGTAGGCTTTGCTAAAAAGAAATAAATTCCTTTGAGATGATCTCGTGTATACTTCTTATGCCTCGCGTTAATAGCCATGGAAACCATTTCCTAAGCAACATACGAGGTAGCTGGTATGCATGCTACTAATTTAACATAAATAGAGATTTCTTTATAAGTCGTATTTTAAAGATCCACCTTCACTCGGTCTATGATGCTTCTCTTTATGCATACAAATCTTTCAAGGTGGTGGTGTCCACTTGAACACCCAAAATACTGAGAGGGGGTGAATTAGTATTCTATTGAACTTTAAAACACAGCTTATCCAATCACCAAAACATGTTAACAGAAATAAGGAATGAAAGCATAAAACATCCACAAGATCACATGACACATGAACACTAGGATTTTTTACGTGGAAAACTCAAAAAGGGAAAAACCACGGTGAGGATTAGCTCACAATATATTATATCTAGATATAGCATATTACAGGGGCTCATTGCCAGGACACACAGTCCTTATAAGGCTCATAGCTAGAGTTAGATACAAAACAAAGGTGGCTACTTAGCCAAAATTTGAACTGATAGAATTACACCTTCCTTGTGTTGAATTTTAGTTCATTTGAAGCTCTGAATATAAAGTACTGCTATGCTTAGCAGTCACTCAACAACTCTACTCTTATTATGAACTCTCACCTCTGAATTCACATGTTTGCATCATACGAGACCACTTACACCTGGTGTGCCACTTCTACTCACTCCACTTCTCATCTCAATTCAAAATTTTCTCACATATATATACCCAATTACATCCACATACATCAAAAAGGCCAGCCTAATTAGATATGATAAAAAAAATCCAAAATAGCTTTGTCAGTTTCATACTCGATTCAAAAACCATCCTTGCATTTAAATCAAATGTGTAATACATAATTTAGGTCGGAATCAACCTAAAATAGATCCTACAAACATATGCATTATACATTTAATTTCTTAACACATCATATATTAGGTCGGCTAGGGATTGGACCTTATCACAAAAATTTCAATTATACACTTCTCTATATAGGCAGTCCTTCAAGATTCAATTTTTCTTCAGATTCATAATTAGCCAACATCAGTGAGTCTAACTTTAAAACCGTAGTGCAATGTAATTCTTTTCAAGGAAATGTGGAGTCTCCCATACTGACACACTGAATAGAGAGATGACAGTGATATACAGAGTTGAACTCTATCATTGATATCTTCCAGTCTATTTCATAAAACTTCATGAGATCTTGCATATAGTTGTATAAGCCAGTCTTCATCATATGGTTAAAATTTTAGAGTTATACCTCTTCTTGCAATGAAGTGCGGACCCAAAAACTAACGCACTGAACCACAATACTATCAAAAGAAAAAACTTAGCCAAGTTCCTGAAAGATCAGCTTTTCGATTTAGTTAGTACCATACAAATGACATAAAAAATGCTTCCCCACAATGTTGACATCAATGAAAACAATGTATCAACTGAATCAATCGATGTATGTACACTTCATGCTCATGTTTCCAAACTGCATCAACAATGACAAACTTCCAAACATCCAACAATCTCCTCCTTTTGTCATTGATGGCAATATGTTCTATCAAAAAAAACATTTTCTATGACATGAATCAAAAAATTTCTCCCCTTAAACTTATATTTCCCCTTTTCATAATTTAAACTTGACTCTCTAAAGGTTTTCCAACCATCCCAAAATGTAATTATCACTTTCCAAGTGTATTGAAAAAAATGTTTTTCCACTATCTCTCCCCCTTTGACATCAATGGAAAAGGCCATGCAGGGGCCAGTATATATGTATGCATTTTCTTCAAAAATAAATTTTAAGCATGAAGGAAAGACTTGTCAACCTAAAGATTTAGATCCTTTGAGTTTCTTCAGAGTATCCTTCCAAGTATATTGCTTTCTTTTCAAGAAATTTTTGCATCTACAAGAGTCCTACATAGTAGTTCAAGCTTCGTTAGAGACTCTTTTCCTTCTTCCATAGTGTTAGGGTTGAGGTTTATTTCTGAGAGTTTATCAACACTGGAAAGGGCACTAGATATAGGAGTATGCTTTATCTTTACTAAGTCCCTTAATGCCACATATTGTTTGATTGTGTCTATCCTCTGATTTTGTAAAGAAAATAAGTTGTCATGTAGTTGCATAATGTAAGACCACTTTTGATTGTTCCTATCACTTGCTAAATCATAAACATATGCTTGACTACCTATTTGAATTTTAGTCTAGTTCATTGCATCCTTTGTATTTTGTGTGCAGTTTGACCACTTCAGGCAATATGATATTAATTTTTGTGCTTCTTCTTCACAAGTTTGAACATCCTTCAATCCCTTTAAGTTTTTTTGATGTGCATTTGCATATTTATTTTTTATATCTTCTAGATTCTCCTTTGCAGTCCTTGCTTCTGACCCCTTTTCAGTTTGTTCTTTTAGTTTGAAGATGTATGCTTTCAAAAAATCAACCATATTTTTGATATTTTCTATAGTAGACACTGATGTATTAATGCTTGAACTGGGGATTACCTCTTGTAAAAAAATTATTGCTTCGTGTATGTCTTGTGCACTTCTATTTTCATGCTCATGTTGGGCCACATCAGTTTGCAATCTCCCTTCTTGTTCTGTAACATCTTGCTTAATCTCAATCAAAGGAATAACAATGCTTCTCCTTTTCTTAACTATCCTCCTAGAGTTGTTGGAGGCTTCATTTCTAGACCTGTCCTCTAAGCTTGATTTGCTAGGGTTCTTAGGGCTTCCTAGAAGCACTTTTGAATGTATGATTTTTGCTCTTTTTTATTTCCTCCAGATTCTTCATCAAATGTTGTTGGAGTAGCTCACAAAGGTCATAATCAACACCATTTTCAATCATGTTGTGTAATGTCAACAGGAGTAGAGACTGTATAGCCATTATTTGGTAGGAAGATTTTGTGTCCAACAAGCATTGCAACATATTGGATAGCCATATTCCCAATTGTTTTCAAGGTGAGTTCCTTTCCTTCAAGAGTTGCATTGGTCTTTTCAATTAATTCCTTTACCTTGATAGAATTCCACTCTGGAACTGGTCTGGAGGACCATAAACCAATTACATCCCTTATTGTTTCCCTAGTTATTGAATATGTGTCATCAATCCAGATAGATTCATCGTGAATCCTACTCAATACCATTCTAATGTACCTCTTATTGCCTTCAAATAGTGGAAACTTCTACCACACATCCAATTTCTTTTCAATTAGGGTTTTCTATTTCAGTTTTATGGCATCATCATTTTCTTCCAATTCACTTGTTGATAAAACATATAATTCATTAGTGGAAATTTCTTCTATTTTCCATGCACAGATATCCTCAATAAGTGAAACTCCAAAGGGAGTACAAGAAAATGCACTTTCCAGGTCTTCCAACATAACTTTTCAAGAATGCCTCTTTAATTCAGGTTGTGGTCTCTATGAGACATTTACTACCTTTTACCCTTCCATTACATCTAAAGTAAAAATTCCATCGAAGAATTGAGTATGCAGAATACCTCCTGAATTTTCTCAGAAAAAATATTAGGGTTGTGATGCTCTACTTCTGAGAGATGCCTCAAATCCACCTTTTTTTCTTCAAATTACTTCTCCTTCACAACACCAGTGACTAGAATGTGAATGAAAACCTACATTTATAAAATAAGAAAGTTAAAGAAAATAAGTTTTTGGTTGATGCAAGATTGCTCTTGAACGTAGGGATTCTCTTGCATCAACTATCATTGGGTTGAAAGTCTAAATTAGGGGTTTGAACACCTTAGTAGTCTTAACCATTTTTCTACCTCAAAGGATTATGTGCTTCAACAAGAATCTCTATTTTGGAAACCTAATGATTTTCTCTACACTCCCTCTTCTTTGTTTATTCATTTATAAAGACATTAGTACAATTATTTTATACGTCACAATTTATGCAATGATAAATTTAAGAACCCCCCCCCCCAAATATGTGTGTGTGTGTGTGTGTGTGTGTGTGTGTGTGTGTGTGTGTGTGTGTGTGTGTGTGTGTGTGTATGTATGTATGTATGTATGTATATTTAGGGGGGTTCTTAAATTTATCATTGCATAAATTGTGATGTATAAAATAATTATACTAATGTCTTTATAAATGAATAAACAAGAACAAAAGAAGAGGGATTGTAGAGAAAATCATTAGGTTTTCAAAATAGAGATTCTTGTTGAAGCACATAATCCTTTGAGCTAGAAAAATTGTTGAGACTACTAAGGTGTTCAAACCCCTAATTTAGACTTTCAATGATAGTTGATGCAAGAGAATCCCTAGGTTTAAGAGCAATCTTGCATCAACCAAAAACTTATTTTCTTTAACTTTCTTATTTTATAAATGTAGGTTTTCATTCACATTCTAGTCATCAATGAGTGCATTTTATTGCAAATTGCACATCTCACATTGTGGTTGGGAGAATATTCTACACTAATTCATCAATTTAATATATATTTTAGAATTTTTTTATCATTTTAAAGGCATAATTTGGTTTATGGAACATTATCAGGCTTAATATGTGTATACTCAAGTTCAATAGCCATGACTTGTGGTAAATTTATAGAGTTTGAAGTAGCAAAGTGACATGTATCAAAGATTACTGGACCTAGGAGTGCTTATGGCATGTGCGACATCAAGTTTCATCACTCCATCATCACCATATTCAATTTGGGATTTTTATCTACATGTTTGATCAACTAACAAATTTCATGAAGCATTGTGTTTTGCAACACCATGCTACTAACTAGGATCAATCCTAAGACTTGAAGTTGCTATATAAACATTGTATGTGTTCATTTGAAGGAAGTTCAACGAGGGAGAGACTAAAGAGATGGGATTGTGAGTGATTTTATATTAAATACTTATTGAGAGTACATTTAAATTCTATAATATTTATAACAAAATTGTTGAGTCCTAGCGTGTTGGTAGGAAATTGTACTAGATTATATTCATTTGTGAATAAGAATAAATATCATATTGTTTTTGTTGTTGTTCCATTGAGTTTTTATTATATGTGTTATTTTTCATACCCAAACTTACACTTAGATATAGCATTCATAAATAATAACATAACCAATTTTTAATTAATTTATCAATTGGTATTATACCAAACATTAAATGTATTTAAAAGACTACATAATTTTAACTATTAAAAGATAACAATAAAAAGAGATTGGAATTAAATATATGTAAATTAAAATAATTAAAATCTTGCATAAAATAAAAGATTGTTGACTTCTCCAATAATCTCATAATTTAACTAAAAAATTATTTAAACCTCAATTGAATTGAATAATATGGTACAAATAATTAATTTATTAATTGACAAAATCACCAAAATATGTACACAACTTAGTTTTAGTTGTAAATTAAACTAAGTTATGCTTTTTAAAATTCATTATATATATATATATATATATATATATATATATATATATAGTTATTTATATACAAATAACTAAGTAAAACTAATTATGTAGTTATTAAACTATAAATAATTAAATATAACTATGTGTTTATCTTAAATAAATTAAGAAAATATCTAATTTAGAAATGAGGGTGTAGATACTCAAAATTGTCATGGCCTGTGAACTAGCATTTTAACACTAATATTCATCTTTCCCCTAATGATTAAATAATATTTCATTATTTAATTATTATCAAATATCATATTCTACTATTAATTAAGTGACTTTACGTTATTTAATTAATTCATTTAAATTCACCCTTTCTAACTAATTAAATAAATAAAAAATATTTATTTATGTCCTAATTTATTTTAATTCAATTTTCCTGACTAATTAAATAAATCTTATTTATTTAATTAGGTCTTAATTGAATATTATCGAATTTTGGGTTGAGGACGAGCTCTGCATTTGAGGTTGTTGGCTAGGGTTTTGGTGGTGCGTTTTGGGAAGAAATGGAAGGAGCCTCTAGGGGAGATTGTACGCTCCCCCACCCAGGTTTTCTCTAACTGTGGGTTCTCTCTCTTCGTGTATTTACTTCGCTTCTATTTTTCCATTTTCCCTTGATTGTTTTTGATCCTTAGCGTTATTTTGCTCATGTGTAAGTTGTTTGTATTGTTTTATTATCGATAGTTTGGGGTTGTGTGTGGCTTCAACTCCTCCCTTCATTTATGAAGAGGTGTGTAGATCACCCCATCCCCAATGCAAGTGGGGAAGGGCTTAGTAAAGATAATCCTTCTCAATTTTTTGTGCAAAAATATTTCAAATCTAAGCCCCCACAGAAAGTGGTGAGGTGATTCCAGTCAAACCAAGGTTTTTGGTGGAAAGTGGGTTCGGTGGCGATGGACCGATGAAAGGTAAGTCTCTTTCTGACAGCCCTAAATATTTTGTACATTTCTCTTAACTAATATTTAAAGTTTGTAATTAGAAATGAAAGGTGTAGGCTTAAAAACTTGCAGCAATAGATGCCAATAGGCTTCCGGCAAGGAATTTTATAGATGCGTGATTTTATAGGGTCTAGGCAAACAAATTTTGGGTTCATGTTAAATTCTACAAGATGATCCAACCTGGTCTTTTTGTTATTTTCTTGGAGAACAGGTCCATGTAGGACAAATTCATAGAGAAACCATACTGGAATGTTGGAGGGTGCACATTCCATGCCCTAACCTAGTCTCCGACTACCATAGTTGATGAGGTCCTAGAGTTGTCATGTCCAAGACAGGTATTTGTTAAAAACTTACCACCAAAATTATGGTGGCTAATCCCATAAATTTTGGCTTTGATTGGGATCGTGGTGATAATTGATGAGGCCAAGGATAAATTGTCTCACCTTGATGCACACGCTCTAATTTCCTTGAGCTCTGGCATCGAATTCCCTAATAACATTATCATGAAAGAGGAGGATTCCCAGTTCGTGTTTCCTTTGGAAATCATTGGGGGGTAAACACGTGATATTTATGTCACAAAGAGGGGCACATCAGAAATAATTTCCTTGTTATCAAAAGGAAAACCAAAAATAACAGTGTTGACGAGATGCTAGCTCCTGAGAGTGGAGATAACCCTAATGTTGTTGCAAAACCTATTGGCAACATCAAAGGCTCTCATCCTATGGCTACCATTAGGGGGGGAATATCCCTAGTAAAAATAATTTCCACTCTGTCTTGCAAGGTTCGCAACACTCAGATTGGGAAATGGTGCTCGCTCCCATGTCATTCCTATCGTGAGTTTGGTTGAGCAGCTAGTAGGTGAGCAAAGCACTAGTCACTCAAACCTCCTGATGCAAAAATCTTTTTGTGTCCTCTCACAAAATGATGGCGGGGAGGCATGGGGAGGTTGTGAGGTCATTGACCCAACCTCAAATGGTGGTGACCCTTCAGGGAGCTCCTCTCTCACACATTGTCTTACCAAAAACCTCAGATTGGTTGAGGATTTAAGTGCCCAACAACTTGCAATGAAAAAAATAAAGGAAATGATCCAAGAGAATTTTTCAAACATGTATGGAAATAATGATTCCCAAATTGTGCTGAAGTTTCACTTCAACAGACCTCCTACTCAATCTTTCCTTGGGAAAGTCGAGCATGCTAGGGATGAGATGAGGGCTTGTAATTTGCTTGTGAGTAGAAGTGATACACTATTGGAGTCAGTGGAAAAACCTAATGTTGTAAGTCCGGGGAATCTTTCTTCCCAGGCTCTCAAATTCAAACCTTGAGTGAATCGCAAGTGTCTAAGGGTCCATCCAATGGTGATCCCACACTGGCAAACAGTGTGATTGAAGTGACCTTAGTTGAAGAGGTATCTCCAAATTCCCACAAACAAACTACCAACCCTAATCAAGCCCCTCGTGTTGAGGTTGGTTGTGAAATCCAATACCCTAGTGCGAATGGTGTTGCTAGTAATCTAGCTGACCTTAAAGAAAAAAGTGACCTGACAATTTCTCTTAACAAGAATAATTCAAAAGAAAGTAAAAATGAAAATGAAAATAAAATAGAAAATAAAGGCAAAAAAAAAATCCATGGCAAAGAGGGCATAATCGAGACCGTAAGGTGTAATGAAGAGGAGGGTGTCACTAAGGGATAGGGTGCCCATAACCTAAAGCCAAAATTTGGGCCAAGAAGGCCAAGAAAATATAGTAACACCCCTCTTGGGGGAAAGAAGGTGTTGATCTCCAAAAACAAAAGAAAAAAAAACTAGTACAGTGATTCAGACCCCAGTTGCAAAATAATTGGAGGTAGATGATAAGCTACCCAAATGCTTTGAGTAGTTCAAAAGAAAGCAAGATGATTCACCTATGATGACTGAAAATGAATCTTAATTGTATATCTTAGAATGTCAGGGGGCTTGAGTCTCATGACAAAAAGTGTATTAAAGAAGGTTCTTAAACTTTGAAAAGAAAAAATATTTTGTGCTACTTCAAGAGACTAAGGCCACTAGCTTCACTCTAGAAATAAACTTGAAGTTTATCTAGAATGGTTCAATTTTTTTCTCCACTTCGCATGAAAGGGGAATGGGGGCTGCTATTCTATTGTCCAATCAATGGGCTCAGTGGGTAACTGGTCATGAGACCTCCCCCTATAATAGATTGGTGTGGGTTACCCTGGAAAAGGATGGTGTGGCATTCAAGGTCTTCTTGGTTTATGCATCCAATGATTATAGGGAAAGGATTGGGCTCTGGAAGTGGATGTCCAATCGGCAGGATGTCCCTTGGATTGTGGGGGAGGACTTTAACATGGTTGAGAATTTGGAGGATAAGTGGGGGGGATTGATATGTCTTGGAAAGGATATGAAAAGCACTTCTGGCTTAGGTTAAAAAATAAGCTAAGGCTGGTAGACCCTATGGAAGGTAATAATAAGAACTTTAGAGGGGTCTAGTTCACATGGTGCAATGCACAGAGGAGTGGCAATAGGATTTATTGTAGGTTGTAAATGCTATATGAAAACAAGGACTTATTTTGCTTCAATCTGAATAGTGAAGGGGTCATGGTCTAGGTGTACCCCTACACCCTCTCTGATCATCATTCGATCAAGGCTAACCTAGCATCTTGTAATTGAGGTAACAAGGAAAAAAGATGGGTCTATCCTTAATACCCTCTTACTAAAGGGTATTTCTTGTCAAGATGCTATTACATCTCTCAGGGAGATAAAAAAAATGGATGTTAAAGGACAACTTTTCCATTGAAAGGTGGAACAATAATGTGGAGGGTTGGAGGGCCCTCTTTCAAACAATTGGTAAAAAGAGAGCCTTGGATAGTAGGAAGGATGAGAGAGACCTTCAAGACTGTGTCTCTGCTGCAAAATCAAGGTTGCAAGAGGACCCAAATGATGATACACTGTGTAATGCATTGGTTCTAGCCAAAGATAGGTTAAGGAAATTTAAGCCCATAAGATTCAAGGGAAAAAGGTCAAAGCCAAATTGAATCAGCTTGGTTGTGGGGATAAGGGTTTAAAATTCTTCTTCAATTATTTAAAGGAAAGGAATATAAAGGAGCAGATTGGTCAAATATGGGATGGAATGCATATGCACTCATCTTAGGAAGAAATCCTAGGATAGTTCCACTCCTTTTCAAAGAGCTATTTACCTCTGAAGATGGGGATGAGGTTAACCTAAGGGCAAGATCTCTCATTAAATATCTCATCCCAAAGAAAATTGTTGAAGAGGATGCTTCTAAGCTTGACACAAACATAACCAAGGATGATATTATGAAAGCTATGCTCTCCACGAGGAATGAAAAATATCCCAACTGTGATGGGATGCTTGTGGAATTCTATAAAACCTTTGCAGACTAGATATGTGATAATCTATTGCAAGTCTATAAGGAGGCCCCAGATAGGGGTTCTCTATGGAAAAGTATCAATAGAGGGGTAATAAAACTACTCCAAAAGGATGGAGACAAGTCTCTAGTCAAGAATTGGATACCTATTACATTGTTGAATGTCTCCTATAAGATCTTGGAAAAGTAGGAGCTCTAAGAATGGTCAACATCCTTCCAAAGTTTATCAATAGAACCCAAAATAGCTTCATAAAAGGTCAGTATATTTTGGAAAATCTGATCACAAGCTGGAAGGCTTTGGAGTGGGCCAAACAATCAAATTAGAAATCAACAATGCTATTACTTGATTTTGAAAAATCATACGATCGGGTGGAATTGAACTTTTTGAGGACATTCCTTCAAGCATTTGGCTTCCCTAGCAAGTTTTGTAACATGGTGAACACCCTACTGAATGAGTCCTCTGCTTATATTGATGTTGATGGTTCTCTGTCAGAGGAAATAAACCTAGAAAGTTCCATCAGCCAAGGCTTCCCCTTGGCTCTTGCACTCTTCATCAGAGCCTCAAATGATCTCTTCTACCTTTTGAGGGTGTTGGAAAATGTGCCTCAATCTTACTGGCATGTAAAATCCTGTAAGGGAAAAGTTGGTGAGACCCTCTAGAAGTCTTAATAACTAGCAGTTGTGTTCTAAACTTTTGAAGTGCTCAGATCGCCGAGACTTTGTTTTTGTCTTGCCGACATCGGCAAGACATTTCAGTTGTTGTGAAAGTTCTAATTGTTTCCACTCGGGCAGACCTCTTGCTGACGGGTTGTTTCCTTTTGGTTATCGGGGAGACTCATGGCGACAAAAGTCATCGAGGAGAGGAATGAACATTCGGAATGACTCATTCCAATAGAGTATGTCTCGTTGAGGTTTTACACATTAGTGACGGATGTCATTGGGGAGACTCTTGGCTGACAGGTTTGCATTCGATAAGAATTCTTTCCGAAGGATGTGGTCTCACCGACAGGCTAGTGCATTCGATATGACCTCTTGGCTATAGCATTTCTCTCTCTGACTGTTCTGTACTCGATATGATGTCTCGCCGATAGAGATGGTCTCGCTGATAGAGCTACATGATTTGAACATCGATGTGAATTCTTAGCGATATTGTTTGTCTCGCCGACGGGTATGTTTTCGGTATGAGCTCTTGCCGATAGCACTTGTCTCTACAATAGCAATGGTATGGCCGATGGTTCTGCAGTGGATATCGATGTGATGTCTTAGCGATAGAGTGAGTCTGGGTGACAATTTTGAACTTGATATGACTCTTGTTGATGATGGTGACTTTTTCCAATAACGACAATCGGGCATTGTGGCATCAGGGAGACACAGCCTAGTGTCTCACCGACATGCGACACAGTTTGAACGCCTTGACCGAATGTCTATCCTACGTGGTTTGTTTTCGACCAATCAGAGAATCAGAATGTAAACCATTAGTAGTTGGATTGTTGTGACCGTTCCTATGTGGAAGGTGAACAGATTGTGAGGAGAATGACTATGCTCGGGCAATGGCAGATGATGATGGACAAAGAGTGAGATATCGAATTGTTGCTCGATTCAACACAGATTGATCTAAGTGAATTCTTTGGATGTTTCAGAGAGTTATTATGTACAAGATTGATCAGTGAATGTGCTATTGTAAATTGACATCAGAAAGTGAATTTTGTACTCTATATGTAATTTTGCTTACTATAATACAAAGAGGATTTTCTTGGTGTGGTGGGTTATTCTCCTATAAGGGTTTTCCCACGTAAATCTGGTGTTCAGTTGTGTATGTTCATTTCTTTGTTCTGTTATTCCTTTCAAGTGTATCTTAATTGAACTATAATTGTAAAATTTAAAGTCCTATCTGCATTCTTCCCTAATTTTTTGACGTTAGGAGAGTTTGTTCCACACCTAAGCTTTCCTTACAAGTGGTATCAGAGCCTAGAAAGTTATGTTATCCTTGTGGGTATGTTGAGTTTTTTGTGTCAATTATGTTCAGTGGGAGTCTTGTAGAAGTGTAGTAATTTGAATTATAGATTAAGATGGCAAGCACATCAGGAAAGATTGAAATTGAGAAATTCAATGGCAGCAATTTTGAGTTGTGAAAACTTAAAATGGAAGATATGTTGGTTGATCATGATCTTTGGCTTGTTGTCTCTGGAACGAAGCCTACAGGCATGAAGCAAGAGGATGGGGACCTTGCAGATCAAAAATCA
>VDFB02026320.1:120544558-120559978 GCA_007258455.2 Sequoia sempervirens | reverse complement strand
CACAACATACATGTATTTTTAGCTTTAGTTACATTGGATAGTTTATTCAAATTGGAGGTATTAAGCTTAAACAAAGTCCCAATCCAAGATCCTTTAGCAACCACCATATTCCCTTTCACCAATTTGCAACCACCCTTGTCAAATGTCACATGCATTCCAGAATCATTGAACTTAGAGGCGGAGAGAAGTAGATTTCTAGCAAGTCTGGAATATGTAAAAACATCATTAAGGGTCTTAACCTACCATCCTTTGAAACACAACTTTTACCTCTCCTTTTCCAAAACCCTTTATTGTGATGTTGTACCAAAGAAGGCATTCCCTCCATCATATGCGAAGTATAATTAGTGAACCACTACTTGTTAGGAGTCTCATGATAGGAGCAGCGAATCAATAAGCCAAGAGTTATCAACAACAATATTAGAATAAATGACTAATGCATCATTACTTTGTCATCACGTAGTTCTCTGTAGAAGCATCAAAAATCTTTTTCTTTCTCTTACAATCCTTCTTTATATGTCTAGGTTATTCACAATTCCAACACTTTACCTTACTCTTACCAGGGGTTTTAGACCATCCTTTTGACTTACCCTTTCCTTTCTTGTCTGCCTTAGATTCCTTTTCTTTAGGCCTACCTCTTACAAACAAGGGATCTTGGGAGCTAGTTTTAGACTTCCTCCTCATCTCCTCTAATAGGAGAGTAGGAATTATATTGTCCATATTTGGATCTACACCACTACCACTGATAACAATAATTATATTTTCCCAAGACTCTGGTAAAGAACAAAGTAACAAAATGCATTTATCCTCATCTTCTAGCTTTACATCAACTGATGCTAACAAACTTAAAATCAAATTAAAAGAATTTAAATTATTTGCAACGGAATCGCCATCTTTCATTTTTAAAGAATACAACTGCCTTTTCAGATACAACTTATTAGTAATAATTTTGGTTTGATAGATATCACCTATTCTCTTCCATAGTTTATATGCATTATTTTCATCTGAAACATTCAAGAGAACTGCATCAACAAGACATAATCTTATGGTTCCTCTTGCCTTCTTATCAAGCTCAGCCCAATCCTCATTTGACATAGTTATAGGTGACTTTTTCTGATTATTAACAACTAACCACTGATCTCTTTCTTCAAGGAGATCCTCCATTTTTAGTTTCCACATTTCATAATTAGATCCACTAAACCTTTCAATATCTAAATGAGAATTCATTGTAACAAACTTATTTTCCAAAATCAACAATAACAAAAATAGTAAAAGCTTCCCCGCTACAGCCAAAAAACCTTCAATCTTTTAAGAGAAAGGCATCCCAAACTCTACCCAACCTCAGCTCTGATACCAAATAATGAAAATTGAGGTGATTATGTAGCTTAATACTTTGTAAAAATTTATGATTACTGATCTAAATATGTATTCTTTGTTACATATTCTTTGTGGATGATTATATGGTTAGATTCATTTTACCATTTGTAGAATGAAGACAGAAGGTTGTAGAATAATTAGACAAAATATTAGAAGATACTCAACATATATCATGGAGAAACCCTTTCGGGAAAAAACTCCACTAAGAATCAATGTATTATTTAATCTCAGAATAAGATTACAATAATTCCAATCCTTGCTTGAGATGCTTCTTTTGCCTTCAACAAATCTTCTTCACAACCTGCAATAAAAACTAATACAAACTCTCTTCAACTTGCTCGAGATAAATAGGCAATAATCAACCTTGTAAACTCCAAAGAGTTATAATTACAAAGCTCAATGCTTATCTCACAAAACCTATGCCTATCTCTTGCAAGTAGAGTTCTGCCATGAAAGAATAATGTCAATCAAATCCTTCATCCATTTTAGACATCCCCAGAGCTGAAGTCTCAACTCTGATTTGAGTTAAAATGACACTAAGAGTGAATCGGTGTCTTAACAGTTGTCCAATTTTCAAAATTCAAAAACAAAGCTCGGGAATTTGATCTCAATATTACTTTGATTAATGCATTCAAAGAGTTGAATGTAATCATTCATAAATAGGAGTGAAAAAGTAATAATCCCCAACGATGAGCTGAAACAACAACCACCGATGGCCCAGTACATAGAAGAACAAAGAGACACAAGATTTTTCCGAGTGGAAAACCCTCCTGGGGTATAAAAACCACTCCCGAAATGCCTTGCAGGCTTAATCTTTTTAATCAACTGTTCACAATGCCTTATAGGCTGATTTTTGAGCACCCACTCAAGGAGCACCAACCCCTCGTTTAGAGATATCTATCTCAAGGAGCACCAACCCCTCAAATTATATTTCTGAACAATAATCATGTCTCAGAGGATCTCTTTGTTTTTAGTTAAGCTCATAACTCTCTGTTTTCTCATCTACAGAATACCCCAAGGATTCATTAATTGAATCCTTAAAATATTACATAGAAAATAATATTACAATATATCTCTGCATCTTTGTTTTTCAGATTTTTAATGCAGAGTATTTCAATACATTTTTGATATAGCCAAAGAACAATATTCCAGAGTTACAACCAGACTTACACTATTTTCAACACTGGTTTATATATACATTTCAAGTATGTTAGATATGAAGAAATCTTCAAAAAACATTTTTCATAAGATTCTGAAACTCTCTTGCTAAATTGAATATGAAGCTGAATAATGACAATCTGTAGATGATGGTAAAAATCAAAAGTAACACCTATCCAGAGGGCTACAGATAATCCATTATTTCAAAACCACAACTGCCCAAAAAAGAAACTCAAAGAATATTCTACCATGTAACCGTTCTGAGATTCGATGCCAATCAATGATGTTAGCCTACAACTATATTTAGAAATTTCCATGCCGGACACAAAGACAAAGTTTGTTAATCGTTCACCAAGACATCCAGATAGTCCTACCGAAGGAAATTAAATCGCCAGCCATTCCCCTTAGTTGTCACTTTCGCCATGACTCATCAGAGTCGGGGAGAAGTCCCAACGAATTCATTGAGTCATACCAAAACACCTCGTGATTCATACTTGATCGCCGAGACATTATCAACCTCTCACCAAAAGCCATTCATTAGACTTTGTCGCCAAGACTTGACGGGTTCGCTAAGACTCTACATCGAAACTCATGAGTCTTACTGAAATTTATTTCATTATCAGCAGTCGGCAAGACACAACAACCTCGCCATGACCTCACTTCGATGAAAAATTTTCTCACTGAAAAGTTCTTTCTTGTGTCGGTCAGCGAGACACAATAGTTCTCTCACCGAAAAGTAACCTTCATTCTCATGTGGGTCACCGTGACAAATTGTTATTGGGGAGACCTTATGTAGATTTCATTATGTTTCACCAAAAGACTTTATCCATTCTGAGTCGCTGAAACAAAAACACACTCTCACCGAGATGTATCCTTCATCCGCCTTCACCAAGACAATGCATAGTCAGGGTGACTTCTCATAGAGCATCCTGTGTCTTACCGAAAGCCCACGTGATCATTCCTATTCGCCGAGACAACTCAAAGCCTATGCCGACAAGGTCCATATGTATTTCATCAGTGAGACCCATAGGGTTCACTATGACTTCACACCGAAAAGAAATAATATGCGGTGAAGGAATCTTTAATGTGCCAGTCGGTCGATGTAACAAGTCAAACTCGCCAAGACACAATGCCGATGAAGGATCACTTACGCCGATGAACCTCCTTATGTATTAGTCGGTGAGACCCGACTCATTCGGAAAGACCTCTCCCCGGTGAAAAATACTCATGCCGATAGACCTTTCCTCTGTCGCCAAGACCACATGAATGTCACCAAAAGCTCCTGTATGTAAAATCAAATCGTTATGACATTAGAAACGTCTTGTCGATAGGCAACACAGACGTTTATCAGAGAAAATGGATCAGGGAGACCCAAGCATTCTCATGCCGATATGTTCTTTCTTGTACAAATAAGATAACTTGAAGACAAGATAGAGCATGAGAAACCAATCTGAAACTGTCAACAAGTAGAATCAATCAAAGGGATTTTGTCATCAAGGAAAACCCTATGATCACAACCGAACCAACAAACTCAACCTTTATTTCAAAGATATATTCTAAGCCTATCCTCAAAGTAGGCACCCAAGAATGGGCCCACTTAACTCATCCTTATAAAATATCTTAACATGCAAAAGTGTTAACTCCAAGATGCCAACTTGGGCTCCCAAAGTGGGTCCAAGTCAATCTCTATTAATTGAAACATATCTCTCCACCATTCATGCAAATACCATGCATGATTGATCATCCCTTGTTAACTGAAAGTGGTCACCTATTATTTGTCATGCAACTCAAGTCATTAGTCATGCATTCCAAGTCAACTAGCATTCAATTGAAACTAACTACATGCAACTAGAGATAACTGAATTGAATTGAACTGAATTGAACTGAACTAAACTAAACTAAACTGAACTGAACTGAATTGAACTGAACTGATATGAACTGAACTGAACTGAACCGAACTTCATGCATGTAAACATCAATCCTTAACTTCTAGGATCTTTAAATGCATTACAAAAGTGTTATCTTTTTCTCCAAATAGTTAACTAAACTCAAGGTGGGTTCCACATTCCATGTGGGTGCCCCATGTGCTCCTATTATTTAGGAACTCATATTGGATGCCCTCACATGTTCTAATCATTTAGAATCAATTACAAATGTCAATTAACATGATTATTTCATTCAATATTAATCTATTTCTAATCCTAGTGTTGGGGAACACTTTCCAAGGACTTAGGAGATACATGAAATAATGTTTAGGATTGCAATTAAATGACATCCTATTTCCAACAATACATGTTGTCCTTAAATGCATTATTTGAATTATTTATATTTTTCATACACTTATGCATGTTACAAAAGAATATACAAGCTATCTATAGCTAGGTGCTATATATATTGTGCTGCTTGAAACTAATACAATCAAGCACAAGCATAACGAAATAAAATAATCATGTTTTGAGATCTAATATTAGTGTTTTGTAACCATTATAAATAGTTTATAATCTATATCTATGCTACAATTTTTTTTAGCTTTCTTCACCTATAAAATTAAGGATAATGTTGAGTTTATGAATTGAAATTTCAAAGATCAAAAGATGAAGTAATTGATAGTTTCAAAATAAATCTTAAACGGTAGTAAGAGATGTTAAGAACTTCTAGTTTTACATATTGATCTATCACATTATTATGATGGTTCTAGAAATTTTAATTAAAACAATATTAACTTAGTAGGAGTTAGGATCTAAAAGAGGAGGCTAAATCACCAAGGTTTAGGAATATTATTGGAGATTAGTACCAATAAGCTAATTTTTAGTAGTGGATTGTGTTAATTGTTACTAAAGATGATAAACGATGAGATAAGAAGTAATATAGTGAAGACAAGACTAAACAACCATTGATACTATTTATAAGATCAATTGATGAATGCTATATTGATATTTCCTTCTACCTAACTTATGGGGATTTCCCTGGTCATATGAATAACAATAAGAAAAAAATACCTTTAAATTAAATGAACTTAATTATTTTATGTTGAAAGATATTTTATATAAGCAAGGTTTGGATGGTGCATTTTTTAGAACTTAGCAAATACCAACTATTAGGATTACTATAATCTTTCCATGTCAAGGTATGTGATGCTCACTTTTCTTCAAGGATAAAAAAGCTTAAAATTATGAAGTAATACTATTATTTTCTTAAAATAATTAAGGATTCTTACAATTGGGTTCAAAAGTGTCAAGTATTCCAACAATTTGTTGGCAAGATTAAGTTCACAACAACTTAATTAAATTAGTTGTAATTAATTGAATCTACTTTTCAACAATAGAGATTGGACTTCATTGGACCTCTTAATCTAAACTCAATGAAAGTTCATGTAACTTATGTCCTTAGTATTATAAATATTTTAAAGTGTGTGGAGGCAATCCTAACCAAAAGAGGTACTTAAAAATGGTTTGTGATTTTTTGAAGGAGGTTATTCTTTCTCTTTCTACCGCCTAAAAAAATTATTACAAAAAATACCACTAGTTTCTCATTATAGAAACTATTACATTTTATGAGTATCAAATCACCTTGTCTCATTCATCAAATTATTAGACACAAGACAATGATTGGGGCAAGTTATCCAATAATAATATCATCTTGATAATCTAGAAACTAATTGATACTATTCAAAATAATTGGCCTAAAAAATTATAAGATTCCTAAAGGGAAGATTAGATCCAAAATGGGTAATTGACACATCTTTTTTTTGTATTCATGTATGGAATTGATGTTATCCTATGCATCACTCTATAATTTTTAGCATTGTAGATGAATTCTTCAATTGTGGATGGGGAATTGAAGGGACCATTAATAAAATAATCATATATTTGATGAAAATAGAAGAATAAAAGTTTAATCTTGTTGATATGATTTATTTGCATCAAGAGGATTTTCAACAATAAATCTAGCCAAAGGATTTTCCAAGTTGGATATATCATCTTCATTTGGGATAAACATCACAAATTAAAAGGAAATAATGAGAAATTTGAATTTCTATGGTTGGTGAAAGGAAGATAAGATGAAAAAATGTTTTCTACACCAATATAAGTAAAGATATGAACATAAAATATGATCTAAAATAATTTCCAAGAAAGTAATAACACAATAAAATCATTCACCATAACATAATGATGTATCCTGATAAAACCATTTTAGGAAAAATCCCAAGCTCTAACATTAGAATAAATGTATTATTGAGCAACAATATTGGTTAATATATAATTCAAACAAGGAGCATTCAAAGTAGACAACACTAACACTCATATTTGGAGAAATACTAGTAGCATAGAAATAATTACAAAATATAATATGAAACATCCATCCTAAGCACCTAATAATAGAGAAATTGATACATGAAACTATCAAAGGGGAATCACAAAACCATGATATAATACCACAAAAAAGAGGCACCCAAGTCCCAACAAAAGTACCTATGCTAAATATAACATATTGTTTACACCAATCATTAATATCTACTGTAACATGTCATAGTTATCCTTCCAACTTGGGCACTCCAATTTGTATTTTTCAAATCCTTCAAAGATGATTTATGGTAATCATAATGACATGTCATAGGTTGGTGAATGTTCTTGGTCAAAATGTGTAACTCCCTCGTACAAGTTTTTTATGCATCATAGATGCTCTTACATTTCTAATGTTGAGGCTCTAAATTTTAATCTAGAAAGCCAACCAATACCATTTTAATTAAAGATACAAAATATCTTCATGTTATTGTAACTTTATCTAGTTATATATCATTTTGATCATTTATGGAGTAAAAAATGACCTTTATAACCTATAAAATACATTTTAGAGTTATCAACATTAATTTGCAAGGTTATGAAACCTTTCATAACATTATCGCACGTCCTTGCAAGATTTTACACTAGTTGCTCTGTCACCTTTTATTTCAACAATTCAAATCTCCTTTGTGCTCCAGATGTCCACTTAAAGTCCTTGTCTCCTCTCATTGTCTCTGTCATGGGGTTACAAATACTACTAAAATTTCTAATAAACTTTGGGTAGAAACTAGCTAATCCATGGAATGATCTTACTTCTCCAATGTTTACCGGTGGTGTAGGCCAATCTAAAATTTCTTTCACTTTCTCTAGATCCATCTTCAATCCTTCAACAAAAATAACAAATCCCAAGTATACCAACTCTGTCTTCATGAAACTACACTTCTTAACATTAATCAACAATTTCTCTTTTTCTCAACCTCTGCAATACTTGTAAGATGTGCTACAAATGTTCTCTAGTCTTACTAAAAATTAGAATATCATCTAAGTAAACAATGACAAACTTACCAAAGAATTTCTTCAATACCTCATTCATCAATCTCATGAAAGTGATCGATGCATTAGTCAATCCAAAAGGCATTACTAACCACTCATATAGTACTTCATTAGTTTTAAATGTAGTTTTCCATTCATCTCCTTCTCTAATTTTGATCTAATGATATCCACTCTTGAGATCAATCTTTGTAAAATACTTTTCTCCACTCAAACAATCCATAATGTCATCCATCCTTGGCAATGGGAATCTATACTTGACAATGATCCTATTAATTTCTCTTGAATCTGTACAAATTCTCCACTCTCCATCTTGCTTAGGTGCAAGTACAAAAAGTACCACACATGGACTCAAATTTATCTAATCAATCCCTACCTCAACAACTCTTGTATCTGTCAATTCAACTTTGCATTCTCTTTCAGTGTCATTCTATGTGTTGCTTTGTTTGGAAAAATTGCTCCCAGTATGAGATATATGTGATGAATGATACTCTAGACTGGTGGCAATCCCTTTGATGCATTCTTTGATATGATGTCTTTGTATCTATCAATAGCTTTGCTAATTTTTTCTGTGCTGGATCTTCATATTTTGTTGCTTCCAGACTACCCCCTTTCTTTGGAATCAACGCAAAACACGTATTTTCATGCCTTAGTCCATCAAGAAATTTCCTTCCATCTACTAAACATACTCTGGTAGTGCCACAAAATTTAGTCTTCTCCTCTTCCTCCAAAGGTATCAACTTGATTCTTCTTCCATTTGATGTTACAATGTAGGTATTTCTTCTTCCATCATGAATTGCTTTCCTATCATATTACCATGGTCTTCCTAATAGTAAATGGCATGCATCCATGGGCACAACTGTTGTCAAACAGATTGCACCCGAATGCTTGAATGACTAAATTTAGCAATCTATTGAAATATGGGAACTATCTTTAGGCTGTGGGTATTCCTATGGTGAAGATAAACCTCCAGATTCTAGGCTGGTTCCTATATGATTCTCAAATTGATAACTGGGTAACTTGTCCTAGAAAAGGGATAGAATGATTGTAATAAATGCACGTAAAACTGTAAATTGACGATGATACACCTAATTGATAGACTTGCAACTACAATTCATAATTAACTTTAGAAAAACTATCCACACAAGTCAATTCGATAGTTTGACCACAAAAATGATTCTAAGGAAGGCCTGAATAAACCACCTTTGAAGGAAAATAGAGTTTTCTCAGCAAAGAAGAATAGATTATTCTGTTACACAACCCTAGACCTATGATTTTCACTATTTTGAATGCATGCAAATATAAATGAGACAATAATTTTAAAGGTTTTGATATTAAACACAGTAAAACTTCATCAAATCACTCATAAAAACATCATAATGACAAGGTAGACTTTTGATTTCACTGAAATCGAAGGAATCTTTGCAAAATGACACAAAATGAACCTGTAAACCTGTTGTTGTATTAATCTAAAAACTAAAAAAATTGAGTTACATGATATTTCTCTTTGTAGAATGCAAAGGCTGAAAAACAAGAACTAGAGGAAAAAGGCTAAATTTTTCCAATATATACAAAAGACATGCACAAGGCAACCAATAATATAATTGAATGAGAACTGGAGTGAAAACAACATTTCCAATGTGAAATCCGAGCAGAAGAGAAAACTCTGACAAAAATAGCTCAAAAATGAAGCAAACTGCTCTCTGTGCCTAGAAAACTCCACCTCTCCATGCGCATGACCAAAATATCTTGTGAATTGACGTGAAACTAAAAGCAGTGTCTCACTATCTGCATGAACTGAATAACTGAACTTGAAGCTCCACTTGTGCATGAGCGAATTTTTTTATAGCATTTTCGATGTTTATCTCCTCCTTGCACAATCTAAAATTAGCACTTTGCATGTATCTCCATACTTGTGGCTATAGTCACAACTCTAACTTCTCTTAACGTCTTATATTTGCATTTTAAGATGGCTGAATTAATTAAATGATTTATAATCCATCATTTAATTAATTAACTTATATTGAATAATGCAAATAATATTGGAGGGTAATGTCAAATCAGAAAGTTTAATTCACCACCTCACAGGTTTTCATACATCATACTTAGCATATATTTCAAATATGCATTCACCATTCCAAGTATATTGGCCGACCACTCCACACTTACAATTAATTTGCAATATTAAATAACTTCACTATTTTGTAAAATATAGTCAAAAGTGACTATCGAATTAGGGCATGGAAACAAAAGTCACCGAACCCTAATCTATTATCATTTTTCACTTTGACTACTTTGCTGGAGAAGGCTCTGTTGAGAAAGAGCGCCGCCATGTGAGTTAGGTTTCTGGTTCGAAGCTTCATGATTTTTCAGATTTTTCCTTAAACTTGGTGGATTTCCTCTATGCACAGGCTTGGTAAGTTGTCATCAACGTATTTTGGTGCTTTCCTTTGTGTTTTGAAAGAAAAAAAGAATGGCCATTAAGGTCGCGTCTTCAACTTATTATATCTCTGGTTTTTTAAACTTCATTTCACTTTGAACTCATTCCACTTTTCCTGGCCGCCATTATTGTGAGCTCGAGCTTTACTTGGAAGCTTTGTTGAGATCTTTGGCTGCCATCACTGAGCTTTTCTACAACCACAAAAGGGTAACCTCTCATTTCTTTGTATTTTTCTGTCAAAACAAAACATAAAGGTTTATTTATGTGAAAGAATGAAGGCCACACCATGTGTATTCTTGACATTGAATCTTCACATAGAAACCTTGTATAATATTCATTTCTTATTATTCCTTTTAGGTTTTGATAACAAACTCTAATGATGTTTGACTTTGATGAATGTTTGTGAATAAAAAAAACCCTCCTTTAGGCCACGCCACTCTATGCTCAAACTGGGTATTAGAAAAACATTGTATTTTCATTATTCTCGTGTTTGAACTCAAAAAAAAATGAAGCTATGAAAGCATGGTATTTCTTCCTCTCTTGGGCTCAATCCATGGTGGTCTCCCACAACATTTCTTGCATTTCTGAAATAAACCCTCATTATAAATTCTCTCCTTCAATGCTGAATTTTGTCATCATGTTGATGTTTGCTGTCCTGCAAAGACTGTGATATTATATGCTACTCACTCAACCATTGCATGACTTATTGTCTCTGTTGTTCAATCAACTATATTTGATAAATTTCCTGTCATGCTGATTATACCTATAGCTTTTCCATTATTCTGAGTCACTGTTCTCATCAAGCTTTGGTGTACTTGACAGTGCTTATGTCCTTTCCCTCCTTGACTTGATGAAAGATCTCTGTTGATGCTGTGAGTATTAAGTTGATGTGATCTCTGTCTAGAAGCATTCATTTGTTCAGACCTAGTAGCTATGAATACATTATGGTATTCTAAGTGGAGCACTAATTTTTCTTTGTCTTCTTTTAATGCTCTTCATAGTTTATCAAACTTTTATTTCTTTGAAGTTCATGGAATAGTATTTGTGCTTGAAAAACCATGCTATTATGAATAACACACCTGATGGGGCAATGTTATCATTATGAAACTGTCCAACTATTTTAAACATGCTAAATTGAAAATTGCTGCTATGAGTTGCTTTTATGATAGCTTTCTTATTTCATGATTGTAATTGATATCAATGACTCTCATGTATGATGTGAATGAGAGGTGTCCTCCTGATATGCCTAGCTCAACCCTTGTGGGAGCCCCTTTTTCCCCACATATCTGATGAAAATAATCACGAACATAATGGACCTGTTCTTGCACATTTAAACAAACAAGTTAGCAAAAATAATTGAAGCTCAAAGCTTCCATTGAACTTCGTGCTCCTTGAATATCAAAATTTTTATGACTTAATCATCTAGTGAATGCCTAATTGGATATATATTACATTCTTGTTGGTAGTGTAGGCATGAAGTACGATGTGTTTTATCATTGCTCTAACACCATCCTCTTACAATCTTGCAAATGCATGGAGCGTGGAATTGAAAAACAACCTTGAGGCATTGGAGACACAACGATCTTGAAGACATCGAGTAAAAACGATTCATCATTACAGGCAGTGATGAATCATTCCCCTCCTTCATGTTTATATTATCTTCAATAGTGTAGTATAGATCCTACTTTGTATTTGTTATTTGATTAAGAAAATCAAATTAAGTTACTCCCACGGCTTGGTTTTTACAATATGAATAAAACAACATTAATATGCAAATTTTAATGATTTCTTCTGTTACAAACTTTTGCATAATCACACTGGAAATTCACAAGTAACCAGACTCTAGATAGAATGAATACTTAAGCAAAAATTTTGTACCTTTCAATAAAAAGTGCAATCCAGCTCTACCTATTTTGAGTTGTAGCTAAAAATAGGTAACAATAACATCACACAATACTTCATCCTTATATGATCCAATATATATGAAATTTCACCAAACATTGCTCATTTACCAATATCCTATGATCATCTTGAATCCATGCTATCCTATAGGGGTTTGGATGTTTCAGTCTCTTCAAATTCAACTTGGTTACCATCTCTTCTAAAACTAGGTTATTAGTGCTACCACTATCAATGATAACTTTACATACCTTTCCTCTGGACTTACATCTGGTTCTAAACAAACTTTTCCTTTACAGTGGCTCCTCGGTCACTTCTTCATGCATCAAAGCTCTCCTCATCACCAATGATTCACCTTTCTTTGGTTTCCCAACTGATCTAGAGGATTCAACAGGTTCCTCATCTTCATAAGCTACTCTTTTGGTATGCTCAATTTTCTTTCTTGTACTTCCTTTATGACACTCAAATGCTCTATTTCCTTCACCTCCACACTTGAAATAGGTTCCTCTAAATGGTATTCTCTCAAATATTCCTTCATCTTTTTGGTATCCATTGTTTCGGTAAGAATTATGACCTCCTCAATCATTGCAATAGAAATTTCTATCTTCTTTACCTCTAGCATCTTTTTCTTCACTCTAGTAGGGTTTTGGATCTTTGTTTTGTTTTGCATAAGGTCTTGTTTCTCCAGACTGGGGTCCATTCTTTTGAAATATTCCTCTTGCACTTCTCTGTCTTTATTTAAACTTCTTTTTCAATTTCTCTTCCACTTTCAATGTAAATTGATATGCTTCTTCAATAGATGTCATCTTCACCAAACTCAATTCTTCTTGAATGCTTGTTCTCAATCCATTGATGTATCTTGCAAAATTTTATTTGCTTGCTTCACTATGACTGGTTCTGATTATCATCTAGTAGAATTCTTTAGTATACTCCTTCACAGATTTATCCTTTTGTCTCAAGTTCTACAATATTTTCAACAATTCAAGTTCATAATCTGCTGGTATGAATTGATTCTTCAACTTTGTCACCATTCTATCCCACTTGATGATTCTTTCTTTGCCTCTTCTATTTCTATGCAATTGAACTTCTTTCCACCATAATGCAGTATGTCCTTTCAACTTTTTTTCGCAAACATAACTCTTTTTGATCCGATTCTTCTTCTTCTTCGCCTAGGGCTTCTACAAATTAATTTGCATGTTTTGCTTCATCATCACTTTCATCATTCTACCTAGGGTTTAGGCCTCACCTTCGGTCTTCTTCAACAACATCTAACCTAACTTGCATCTCGCACATCATCTCTAACATTTCATCCATTCTTCTAGCAACATTCACCATAGCAGGTGCTCTCCTTGGCGGCATATCTCCCCTCAAATTCGTAGAACTGCCTCAATTCGACAATCTGGCTACAAGGTTTTCAACTGCCTCACAATCGATGATCGGTTGAAAAAAAATGCAGTCTTCCTCAGGTCGATGATCTATTCACCTCAAGGAATTACTTTAGGAATCAAAACTCACTTTGATACCACTTGGTGTAGTCATGGTAGGAGGGTTCGAGAAGGAACAGTCTGGAACATGCAACAGTGAGTCCACACAACAAAAATATACACACAAATTGATATGCAAACATGAATCTTCATTAATATAGAATGGTTACATGCAACATTAGCCACAAGGGAAAATATAAAGGGCTCACAAGCCTGCCTCAAGAGCTTACATACTTGCAATTGGCCAACAGGCCTTATTACATGCCCCTAAAGGGTTTATGTGAAAATGTAATGATCCAAATATTATCTCTAAACTACTACCGAATGAATGAATCCTAAATGATTACAAATGATTATAAATATTCTTCTCAAGCTCCAATATAGGTCCACGTCAGCCACAAGGGTTAATAACCCGATGAATGATCACATATAGGTGTCAGCCTCAAAGTATGAAGAGATAACTCCACGCGAAAAGATATGACTTGTGAATCTCCAAGATAGGTCCCAATGAACCCAAGATGCTTGTGTGATGTTCCATTAAGCTCCACATGATCTAGAATAGGTCCGCACTAAGAAATTGAGCCAGGTCAGCCTCAAATGCTTTGACTGGTAACATAGTAAAATTTTGAGAGCAATAACTTTCAATAGACAACTACAAATGATGTGAAATATGGATATGTGATAGATGTTGATGTGTAGATGTTATATATCCTACTTCATGAGCTGAGAAACAACGATGTGGTAAAATGTAGAATGAACTACTGAAACTGCTACTAAATGCAATGCAAGAAAAAAACTATTTTTGGTTGATATAGGATTGCTTTACAACCAAGGATGCTCCTGCATCAATTATCCTATAAAAAATGAAAGTTAAGTGGATTTTATCTAAAGACTTGATAGAATTTATTCAATATTGGATTCTCATTATAAAAGCCAAACATTGACAGAAATATATATCCAAATTCCCCCACATGAGACTTGGGGAATCTAGAAAGAGAGAAATAACTATATTTTTTTGAGAAAAAATAAAAACCCCCAACAACTAAGCTATTCAATATGTGATGCAATTTTAGAAAATATTAGCAACTCCTACATAAGAAGTGCTAAGTGTGAAGAATATATCTAAAATAAAGGAGAAATAATTCATTGATGCCTTCCTCAATAAAGACACGAGTCTAACTAGATTCTATAACTAATATAAAAGGGACAACTTACCAACATCGTGGGATGAGGTAATCTAGTATCTCATAATATACTTTACTCTTGAAGGAAGATTTATTATTGTGAATACTTATCATTTCCCACTTATTACTCATTTAAGGCACCAAAATATTATAAGTTTCCCATTTTATGCATTGTCCTCAATGAAAATGTCAATCCTAAATGAAGAAAACCCCTTGCATCAAGATTTGATCATGTGCCTCTATCAATTCAACCTATATAAATCCCTCCACACATGATAAATCAATATGTGACTATTGATAGAAATGTAGGAAAAGTTAGGGATAACCAAGAAGAACTCAATGCTTAGATTCCAAATTCTAACTTTCTAAAGGACACTGTAACTAATTTGAGGAAACCATTCAAAAAATATAAACCCATCCCTTATAAAATCCCATGAAAATCCTTTCCCCAGCCTTAAAATGTTGATAAAAGAAAGGGAACCCTTCAAGAGGTGATAATAGTTTCAAACCAAGAAATATATAAATTAAAAAAATCCTTTGTTTCATAA
>VDFB02026320.1:120295998-120544458 GCA_007258455.2 Sequoia sempervirens | reverse complement strand
TAATATGATGGTATGCTAAGACCAATAGCAGTGGGGCCAATGTGTGAAAATCCTACCTTGTTAGAAGTTTATGAGACTTATAAAGATAAGTAGTTAACACATTATGAGATATGGATGTACAATAAGGAGGAAGAAGGTGGAACATCCCTTGCATGATTACATGAAATCTTTCTAAGATGTTTCTTAAATTTGAATACATCACAAGAAATCTAAGTGTAATCTCACATTATGATATTTCCTTTTAACTAAAAGGCATATTGAAAAACTATGTGTAAATTTATATGATAAAAACTAGACCCAATTAAAGCCAAGAGTAGGTCTTCAAGGCTATGTTTCATTGCATGAAAGGAAAACTAACTTTACATTGAAAATTTTCTTGGTGCCTTTTTAAAGACATTTGTTTTAAGAAATGAGCATATGTATGTGTGATAACGTAAGAAGGAAATGACTGCATGTAGGCATCCTAAGGTTATCAATTACATGAAAAAAAAAGAGATAGATGGAAGAGTGAATTATTTTCATACTATATATGCATTGAAATTCTATGAGTTGTTACAACTTTTGCATGATGCATGAACCTAAATGATAAGAGCCATGTGTTGCATGATGATAGGAATGAATTTAAAAGGAATCATGTGCATGAGATAATTAAAATGATATTATTGATGAACTTTCTTGATGTGCATGATAGCTCGCTCTTGTAAGAATGCATTATTGCATGTATAAGTGAAAGTGCTACACTTATGAGGAGTTGACCAAGTAGATCGTTGGGAACGAAGACCTATGTCTCTAGAATGCATTACCCATAATAGTTGTGTAAAAACCTATATGGTTAATGCCTTGTAACGTCATGAGGAAGTTATATGGGTCCAATGTGTTTGTTATATTTTGCATCTGTGGCCATAGTCAGTTATCCTATATTTCTTAAGGAGATATTGTGTGGTAGAAAGGATCCTACTTCATATGTAACCCTCATGTGAATTATGGTTATGAAATGACCCTACCTTACAAAGTGGGGGTAACTAAGTTATAATGTAAATTGAAGAGCATCGAGTATAATGACTTCGATATGTTGACCTTCATAAGCATCTGGATGTCATTGTAAACCCTTAAGTGGGTAGCTCTTGCATGACTAAATGAAATGTCATCTCTTGCATAAGATAATGTGTTCTTGTTTGGAAATCTTAGCACCATTACAAGGCTTGTCTTTTGAACATGTAATAAAAGTGATCATATGCAATAAGTCTTTGAGATTCCAAGTGAATGAATGTATGGAGTGAATCTAATTTCCGCATATTATATGAGAATTCCTCCTTCATATTTCTTCTTGCATTACATCGAAATGAAAATATTTGAGCATGGAAAATACATGTGGAAGCATCTATTGATATCTAAATCATTGCATGAGTGTGCAATTGGAAATGATTTGATTTGTGAATGTGATTGGTTGTTCTCTAGCATAGCTTGGATGGAAGGTGATGTGTAGCCATTTACTCCCTCTATGTGACTAGTGTGGACACGTAGTTATGTGAAGTGTTTCGAATTGATGATTTATTGATTTCATTGATGAACATATTTCTTGTGTTGTAAGGACCAACCTTTGTACTTTGGTTTTTCTTATAATTGGACTAGTCACCAACTTTTGATGATCAATTTTGTGACCCTTGGTCATACTTGATTTATTTTTGGAATTGTCAATTTTTTCTTACTTAGTGTTGAATTTGATGTTTCTTCTCTCTTTGAGTTTTATTTTTAAATATCTTGGTGACTAATCCAAATTTTTGACATTGTTGGTCCTATATTTTGATAAGTGTTGTAACCTATCAAGTTCAACATGAACAATGATAGAATGCCAAGGGAGTAAATTATGGAGAAAATACTAATCTTGAATTAGGGTCATGATTGAATATTGTCTTTCAAATTGTGAAGAGTGGCATGTAAGTTGCTACGTATGATAAATGAAATGATATGCATTGAGAAGACTTAAATTCCTTTAAGTAATTGATATTAATGTATTGTTTCCATTCATGCAAAGACATATTGAATTAAGGCAATATTATGTTCTTTATAAGTATATATGTAGATATACTTAAGTATGAGTGAATGTGGTTTTACCTTTCGCGACGAGTGTTGAATGTGGAACAACAGAGAAGGACTTTCTCTTTTTGGGAAGATTCCAAAATTTTCAAGCGCTTTGGCCAAAGCCCAAACCATTGAAAAAGATGGTTAGCCTAGAAAACTTAGTTTGATATAATTCTCTACCATATCCTATAAATAGATATTGTTACATGTTATAAATATGTAAGCAAGTAGATGTTACAGGTATGCACCATATTCCCCCCTGCCCAAAAATATTTCGAGGTAGCTAGGAACTTCATGCAGGGTCAGTAGATCTTTAGGTAGAAAGAACTCCATGGACATGTGAAACCTAATGATTGGGTGGGAAAAGCACCCAAATCATGCTTTTGACTTTGACTATCCATGTGTGGTTTGATGCTAGTTGAAGACTTCGTAAATTATGTATTATACACTATTTCTTGTTTACTACTTGTATGAAGCACTACCACTAGTATAAGTGTGTGCTTTGTCAACATTGCTAATATATGAATGATGCACTTGTGCATGAGAAGTTATGTATGCAGTTATTTCTCATCTTGTGATTAACTCTATTGGATTGATTATTGTATACCTTTGACTCATGAACATTGACAATCTTGGATCACAAATGAGACTCTATATGAGCATGATTTTATAAATGCAATATACTTTTTGATAACTTGAGAATGTGTGTAGATGATCTATAGATGCACGAGTATTGCTTGTGAAAGGAGGTATGTAAATGAAATTTAATTTCTATATAGATATGATCAAGTTGTGATCTAATTTAAAATTATACATATTCTAGAGTTGTAGACTTTTAAAGCCTTACAATATGTGGTTTAACTATGATGCACTGATATGTGGATGAGCTAGAAATAGCACAAGTGTGTACAAGAAAAGGCAGGAGTGTCGAAGAAGAATCACAAGCAACTCGGTCAACTTAATGAACTATAAGGGTATGGTAAGCACATGTATGCATGTGCATGAACACGATTTTGAAGTTATGAAAATGTTCAAAACTATTTCTATTGTTTAACATTCAGTTGATTAAGTCCTTATTGGATGAGAAGAAACATTTAGAAGAAATCTTGGAATTTGATTTTGATCATGGGTACTAACATGGACTAAAGTGATTGATGTTTCCATGAATGCCATAGAAAGATCATCACCATCGCGAGGGAGAGAGCATTGTTGGAGAAGAGGTAACCTAGCTTTGTGAAATTGAAAGGTAGTAATGGAATACACACACACTTAGAAATTGATGCATGAATGTTTTCACAAATGAGTGTGATTCTCTTTTTATAAATATGCATATTTTCCTTATTATAAGTGTTTATCAAATGAAAGTTTGAGTGCATTTAGTGATGAAAATTCTTACCATGTCCTGTATAAGCTTAGATGAACAAGTATTGGGTATAATGATAAATGAAATTGAAAGTACTTGTTTGGCATAGTGCGATGCCTCAAATACTTTAGTGACTACTGAGTAAGCCATGTCCTGTATAAGCTTAGATGACCAAGTATTGGGTATAATGATAAATGAAATTGAAAGTACTTTGTTTGACATAGTGTGATGCTTCAAATACTTTAGTGACTACTGAGTAAGACATCAGGATGACCTGATGTCTCTTCCTAGAGGGGATGTCACATCTCATTTTCTAAAAATTTAAATGCTAAATTAAATTGCATAAAAAGTTTTAAAGGTTAGTTTGTTATAATTAATGTTATGCTTTGCTAATATTTACAAATACCTATTTTTATAAATATATTTAAAATTAATATATACAAACTAAAGATGATAATAAAATACGTTCTATATTCACTTGCATGTAAGCGTCATATTCATTGCATGAATGTGTTATGATTATTTACATGCATGCGTTACTTGTTTGTAATTAATTTGCATTTAATTGAATGGTGATTGCAACTTATTTTGCATGAATGTGTTAATGGTTTATATGTAAGCATTTAAATATAGATATCTGGTTTTGCACGTCGAGGACAACCTTCTACACTCTCTTCTAATTAATAGTGCATAGTGATAGTAATGTGGGGGAAAAGAAGATGAATCCAAAGTCTTTTGACCTCTTTGAAAATTGGTGCTGGTTTAGTGTGAGAGGGAAAAAGCCGAAGGAAATAATATGGGAGGAAAGACCTCGAGTGGTTGCATGTGTATGGAGAGTGATCAAAAGAAACAAACCTCCTTCCATTCGACCAGGGAGGAAGACTTTCAAGTTTCATCTCAGAGCGTGCACTAAGGTTTTTGCATTCCACTGTTCAAGATCTATGAACGATGAAGGAAAAAGGAGGTCACAAAGTAAAAGCGAAGGAAAAGGCAACAATTGCGGTAGATGAGGAAGTAGATTATCCTAAGGCTGAGGAGGTCTTAGAAGACTTTCAACTGATGTCATTATTACATAGAGGAGGTGAAGTCTCTTTCCAGGTAGTCACTGCGAGCCAAAACCCAAAATTAGTGCAGACATGTAATTCTTGATTTCCAATTAATCTAGGAATTGTGGCATCGGGATCCTTTCACATGCATGAGTATTTAAGATAGACTTGTTTTATATTTATTTATATATATATATATATATATTTGGTATCAAAGTTTTCTCTGTGTACTTTTCTTGAGCCTTTTTATTCTTCCCCTGGAGAATTTAGGCTTTCCTTTGAGTCTCAATCTATGTCTTAATTAATTCTAATGCTAACTCAATCCCATTCGCTAGCTCAAACATTTATTTTGCCTCTGCCCAACGTTTCAACCAACTCGGGTCGTTGTAGTACATGTTATTACTGTTTAAAGTGTAGGCTTTGCTAAAAAGAAATAAATTCCTTTGAGATGATCTCGTGTATACTTCTTATGCCTCGCGTTAATAGCCATGGAAACCATTTCCTAAGCAACATACGAGGTAGCTGGTATGCATGCTACTAATTTAACATAAATAGAGATTTCTTTATAAGTCGTATTTTAAAGATCCACCTTCACTCGGTCTATGATGCTTCTCTTTATGCATACAAATCTTTCAAGGTGGTGGTGTCCACTTGAACACCCAAAATACTGAGAGGGGGTGAATTAGTATTCTATTGAACTTTAAAACACAGCTTATCCAATCACCAAAACATGTTAACAGAAATAAGGAATGAAAGCATAAAACATCCACAAGATCACATGACACATGAACACTAGGATTTTTTACGTGGAAAACTCAAAAAGGGAAAAACCACGGTGAGGATTAGCTCACAATATATTATATCTAGATATAGCATATTACAGGGGCTCATTGCCAGGACACACAGTCCTTATAAGGCTCATAGCTAGAGTTAGATACAAAACAAAGGTGGCTACTTAGCCAAAATTTGAACTGATAGAATTACACCTTCCTTGTGTTGAATTTTAGTTCATTTGAAGCTCTGAATATAAAGTACTGCTATGCTTAGCAGTCACTCAACAACTCTACTCTTATTATGAACTCTCACCTCTGAATTCACATGTTTGCATCATACGAGACCACTTACACCTGGTGTGCCACTTCTACTCACTCCACTTCTCATCTCAATTCAAAATTTTCTCACATATATATACCCAATTACATCCACATACATCAAAAAGGCCAGCCTAATTAGATATGATAAAAAAAATCCAAAATAGCTTTGTCAGTTTCATACTCGATTCAAAAACCATCCTTGCATTTAAATCAAATGTGTAATACATAATTTAGGTCGGAATCAACCTAAAATAGATCCTACAAACATATGCATTATACATTTAATTTCTTAACACATCATATATTAGGTCGGCTAGGGATTGGACCTTATCACAAAAATTTCAATTATACACTTCTCTATATAGGCAGTCCTTCAAGATTCAATTTTTCTTCAGATTCATAATTAGCCAACATCAGTGAGTCTAACTTTAAAACCGTAGTGCAATGTAATTCTTTTCAAGGAAATGTGGAGTCTCCCATACTGACACACTGAATAGAGAGATGACAGTGATATACAGAGTTGAACTCTATCATTGATATCTTCCAGTCTATTTCATAAAACTTCATGAGATCTTGCATATAGTTGTATAAGCCAGTCTTCATCATATGGTTAAAATTTTAGAGTTATACCTCTTCTTGCAATGAAGTGCGGACCCAAAAACTAACGCACTGAACCACAATACTATCAAAAGAAAAAACTTAGCCAAGTTCCTGAAAGATCAGCTTTTCGATTTAGTTAGTACCATACAAATGACATAAAAAATGCTTCCCCACAATGTTGACATCAATGAAAACAATGTATCAACTGAATCAATCGATGTATGTACACTTCATGCTCATGTTTCCAAACTGCATCAACAATGACAAACTTCCAAACATCCAACAATCTCCTCCTTTTGTCATTGATGGCAATATGTTCTATCAAAAAAAACATTTTCTATGACATGAATCAAAAAATTTCTCCCCTTAAACTTATATTTCCCCTTTTCATAATTTAAACTTGACTCTCTAAAGGTTTTCCAACCATCCCAAAATGTAATTATCACTTTCCAAGTGTATTGAAAAAAATGTTTTTCCACTATCTCTCCCCCTTTGACATCAATGGAAAAGGCCATGCAGGGGCCAGTATATATGTATGCATTTTCTTCAAAAATAAATTTTAAGCATGAAGGAAAGACTTGTCAACCTAAAGATTTAGATCCTTTGAGTTTCTTCAGAGTATCCTTCCAAGTATATTGCTTTCTTTTCAAGAAATTTTTGCATCTACAAGAGTCCTACATAGTAGTTCAAGCTTCGTTAGAGACTCTTTTCCTTCTTCCATAGTGTTAGGGTTGAGGTTTATTTCTGAGAGTTTATCAACACTGGAAAGGGCACTAGATATAGGAGTATGCTTTATCTTTACTAAGTCCCTTAATGCCACATATTGTTTGATTGTGTCTATCCTCTGATTTTGTAAAGAAAATAAGTTGTCATGTAGTTGCATAATGTAAGACCACTTTTGATTGTTCCTATCACTTGCTAAATCATAAACATATGCTTGACTACCTATTTGAATTTTAGTCTAGTTCATTGCATCCTTTGTATTTTGTGTGCAGTTTGACCACTTCAGGCAATATGATATTAATTTTTGTGCTTCTTCTTCACAAGTTTGAACATCCTTCAATCCCTTTAAGTTTTTTTGATGTGCATTTGCATATTTATTTTTTATATCTTCTAGATTCTCCTTTGCAGTCCTTGCTTCTGACCCCTTTTCAGTTTGTTCTTTTAGTTTGAAGATGTATGCTTTCAAAAAATCAACCATATTTTTGATATTTTCTATAGTAGACACTGATGTATTAATGCTTGAACTGGGGATTACCTCTTGTAAAAAAATTATTGCTTCGTGTATGTCTTGTGCACTTCTATTTTCATGCTCATGTTGGGCCACATCAGTTTGCAATCTCCCTTCTTGTTCTGTAACATCTTGCTTAATCTCAATCAGAGGAATAACAATGCTTCTCCTTTTCTTAACTATCCTCCTAGAGTTGTTGGAGGCTTCATTTCTAGACCTGTCCTCTAAGCTTGATTTGCTAGGGTTCTTAGGGCTTCCTAGAAGCACTTTTGAATGTATGATTTTTGCTCTTTTTTATTTCCTCCAGATTCTTCATCAAATGTTGTTGGAGTAGCTCACAAAGGTCATAATCAACACCATTTTCAATCATGTTGTGTAATGTCAACAGGAGTAGAGAGTGTATAGCCATTATTTGGTAGGAAGATTTTGTGTCCAACAAGCATTGCAACATATTGGATAGCCATATTCCCAATTGTTTTCAAGGTGAGTTCCTTTCCTTCAAGAGTTGCATTGGTCTTTTCAATTAATTCCTTTACCTTGATAGAATTCCACTCTGGAACTGGTCTGGAGGACCATAAACCAATTACATCCCTTATTGTTTCCCTAGTTATTGAATATGTGTCATCAATCCAGATAGATTCATCGTGAATCCTACTCAATACCATTCTAATGTACCTCTTATTGCCTTCAAATAGTGGAAACTTCTACCACACATCCAATTTCTTTTCAATTAGGGTTTTCTATTTCAGTTTTATGGCATCATCATTTTCTTCCAATTCACTTGTTGATAAAACATATAATTCATTAGTGGAAATTTCTTCTATTTTCCATGCACAGATATCCTCAATAAGTGAAACTCCAAAGGGAGTACAAGAAAATGCACTTTCCAGGTCTTCCAACATAACTTTTCAAGAATGCCTCTTTAATTCAGGTTGTGGTCTCTATGAGACATTTACTACCTTTTACCCTTCCATTACATCTAAAGTAAAAATTCCATCGAAGAATTGAGTATGCAGAATACCTCCTGAATTTTCTCAGAAAAAATATTAGGGTTGTGATGCTCTACTTCTGAGAGATGCCTCAAATCCACCTTTTTTTCTTCAAATTACTTCTTCACAACACCAGTGACTAGAATGTGAATGAAAACCTACATTTATAAAATAAGAAAGTTAAAGAAAATAAGTTTTTGTTTGATGCAAGATTGCTCTTGAACGTAGGGATTCTCTTGCATCAACTATCATTGGGTTGAAAGTCTAAATTAGGGGTTTGAACACCTTAGTAGTCTTAACCATTTTTCTACCTCAAAGGATTATGTGCTTCAACAAGAATCTCTATTTTGGAAACCTAATGATTTTCTCTACACTCCCTCTTCTTTGTTTATTCATTTATAAAGACATTAGTACAATTATTTTATACGTCATAATTTATGCAATGATAAATTTAAGAACCCCCCCCCAAATATATGTGTGTGTGTGTGTGTGTGTGTGTGTGTGTGTGTGTGTGTGTGTATGTGTGTGTGTGTGTATGTATGTATGTATGTATGTATGTATGTATGTATGTGTGTATGTATGTATGTATGTATGTATGTGTATGTATGTATGTATGTATGTGTATGTATAAATTTATCATTGCATAAATTGTGATGTATAAAATAATTATACTAATGTCTTTATAAATGAATAAACAAGAACAAAAGAAGAGGGATTGTAGAGAAAATCATTAGGTTTTCAAAATAGAGATTCTTGTTGAAGCACATAATCCTTTGAGCTAGAAAAATTGTTGAGACTACTAAGGTGTTCAAACCCCTAATTTAGACTTTCAATGATAGTTGATGCAAGAGAATCCCTAGGTTTAAGAGCAATCTTGCATCAACCAAAAACTTATTTTCTTTAACTTTCTTATTTTATAAATGTAGGTTTTCATTCACATTCTAGTCATCAATGAGTGCATTTTATTGCAAATTGCACATCTCACATTGTGGTTGGGAGAATATTCTACACTAATTCATCAATGTAATATATATTTTAGAATTTTTTTATCATTTTAAAGGCATAATTTGGTTTATGGAACATTATCAGGCTTAATATGTGTATACTCAAGTTCAATAGCCATGACTTGTGGTAACTTTATAGAGTTTGAAGTAGCAAAGTGACATGTATCAAAGATTACTGGACCTAGGAGTGCTTATGGCATGTGTGACATCAAGTTTCATCACTCCATCATCACCATATTCAATTTGGGATTTTTATCTACATGTTTGATCAACTAACAAATTTCATGAAGCATTGTGTTTTGCAACACCATGCTACTAACTAGGATCAATCCTAAGACTTGAAGTTGCTATATAAACATTGTATGTGTTCATTTGAAGGAAGTTCAACGAGGGAGAGACTAAAGAGATGGGATTGTGAGTGATTTTATATTAAATACTTATTGAGAGTACATTTAAATTCTATAATATTTATAACAAAATTGTTGAGTCCTAGCGTGTTGGTAGGAAATTGTACTAGATTATATTCATTTGTGAATAAGAATAAATATCATATTGTTTTTGTTGTTGTTCCATTGAGTTTTTATTATATGTGTTATTTTTCATACCCAAACTTACACTTAGATATAGCATTCATAAATAATAACATAACCAATTTTTAATTAATTTATCAATTGGTATTATACCAAACATTAAATGTATTTAAAAGACTACATAATTTTAACTATTAAAAGATAACAATAAAAAGAGATTGGAATTAAATATATGTAAATTAAAATAATTAAAATCTTGCATAAAATAAAAGATTGTTGACTTCTCCAATAATCTCATAATTTAACTAAAAAATTATTTAAACCTCAATTGAATTGAATAATATGGTACAAATAATTAATTTATTAATTGACAAAATCACCAAAATATGTACACAACTTAGTTTTAGTTGTAAATTAAACTAAGTTATGCTTTTTAAAATTCATTATATATATATATATATATATATATATATATATATATATAGTTATTTATATACAAATAACTAAGTAAAACTAATTATGTAGTTATTAAACTATAAATAATTAAATATAACTATGTGTTTATCTTAAATAAATTAAGAAAATATCTAATTTAGAAATGAGGGTGTAGATACTCAAAATTGTCATGGCCTGTGAACTAGCATTTTAACACTAATATTCATCTTTCCCCTAATGATTAAATAATATTTCATTATTTAATTATTATCAAATATCATATTCTACTATTAATTAAGTGACTTTACGTTATTTAATTAATTCATTTAAATTCACCCTTTCTAACTAATTAAATAAATAAAAAATATTTATTTATGTCCTAATTTATTTTAATTCAATTTTCCTGACTAATTAAATAAATCTTATTTATTTAATTAGGTCTTAATTGAATATTATCGAATTTTGGGTTGAGGACGAGCTCTGCATTTGAGGTTGTTGGCTAGGGTTTTGGTGGTGCGTTTTGGGAAGAAATGGAAGGAGCCTCTAGGGGAGATTGTACGCTCCCCCACCCAGGTTTTCTCTAACTGTGGGTTCTCTCTCTTCGTGTATTTACTTCGCTTCTATTTTTCCATTTTCCCTTGATTGTTTTTGATCCTTAGCGTTATTTTGCTCATGTGTAAGTTGTTTGTATTGTTTTATTATCGATAGTTTGGGGTTGTGTGTGGCTTCAACTCCTCCCTTCATTTATGAAGAGGTGTGTAGATCACCCCATCCCCAATGCAAGTGGGGAAGGGCTTAGTAAAGATAATCCTTCTCAAATTTTTGTGCAAAAATATTTCAAATCTAAGCCCCCACAGAAAGTGGTGAGGTGATTCCAGTCAAACCAAGGTTTTTGGTGGAAAGTGGGTTCGGTGGCGATGGACCGATGAAAGGTAAGTCTCTTTCTGACAGCCCTAAATATTTTGTACATTTCTCTTAACTAATATTTAAAGTTTGTAATTAGAAATGAAAGGTGTAGGCTTAAAAACTTGCAGCAATAGATGCCAATAGGCTTCCGGCAAGGAATTTTATAGATGCGTGATTTTATAGGGTCTAGGCAAACAAATTTTGGGTTCATGTTAAATTCTACAAGATGATCCAACCTGGTCTTTTTGTTATTTTCTTGGAGAACAGGTCCATGTAGGACAAATTCATAGAGAAACCATACTGGAATGTTGGAGGGTGCACATTCCATGCCCTAACCTAGTCTCCGACTACCATAGTTGATGAGGTCCTAGAGTTGTCATGTCCAAGACAGGTATTTGTTAAAAACTTACCACCAAAATTATGGTGGCTAATCCCATAAATTTTGGCTTTGATTGGGATCGTGGTGATAATTGATGAGGCCAAGGATAAATTGTCTCACCTTGATGCACACGCTCTAATTTCCTTGAGCCTGGCATCGAATTCCCTAATAACATTATCATGAAAGAGGAGGATTCCCAGTTCGTGTTTCCTTTGGAAATCATTGGGGGGTAAACACGTGATATTTATGTCACAAAGAGGGGCACATCAGAAATAATTTCCTTGTTATCAAAAGGAAAACCAAAAATAACAGCGTTGACGAGATGCTAGCTCCTGAGAGTGGAGATAACCCTAATGTTGTTGCAAAACCTATTGGCAACATCAAAGGCTCTCATCCTATGGCTACCATTAGGGGGGGAATATCCCTAGTAAAAATAATTTCCACTCTGTCTTGCAAGGTTCGCAACACTCAGATTGGGAAATGGTGCTCGCTCCCATGTCATTCCTATCGTGAGTTTGGTTGAGCAGCTAGTAGGTGAGCAAAGCACTAGTCACTCAAACCTCCTGATGCAAAAATATTTTTGTGTCCTCTCACAAAATGATGGCGGGGAGGCATGGGGAGGTTGTGAGGTCATTGACCCAACCTCAAATGGTGGTGACCCTTCAGGGAGCTCCTCTCTCACACATTGTCTTACCAAAAACCTCAGATTGGTTGAGGATTTAAGTGCCCAACAACTTGCAATGAAAAAAATAAAGGAAATGATCCAAGAGAATTTTTCAAACATGTATGGAAATAATGATTCCCAAATTGTGTTGGAGTTTCACTTCAACAGACCTCCTACTCAATCTTTCCTTGGGAAAGTCGAGCATGCTAGGGATGAGATGAGGGCTTGTAATTTGCTTGTGAGTAGAAGTGATACACTATTGGAGTCAGTGGAAAAACCTAATGTTGTAAGTCCGGGGAATCTTTCTTCCCAGGCTCTCAAATTCAAACCTTGAGTGAATCGCAAGTGTCTAAGGGTCCATCCAATGGTGATCCCACACTGGCAAACAGTGTGATTGAAGTGACCTTAGTTGAAGAGGTATCTCCAAATTCCCACAAACAAACTACCAACCCTAATCAAGCCCCTCGTGTTGAGGTTGGTTGTGAAATCCAATACCCTAGTGCGAATGGTGTTGCTAGTAATCTAGCTGACCTTAAAGAAAAAAGTGACCTGACAATTTCTCTTAACAAGAATAATTCAAAAGAAAGTAAAAATGAAAATGAAAATAAAATAGAAAATAAAGGCAAAAAAAAAATCCATGGCAAAGAGGGCATAATCGAGACCGTAAGGTGTAATGAAGAGGAGGGTGTCACTAAGGGATAGGGTGCCCATAACCTAAAGCCAAAATTTGGGCCAAGAAGGCCAAGAAAATATAGTAACACCCCTCTTGGGGGAAAGAAGGTGTTGATCTCCAAAAACAAAAGAAAAAAAAACTAGTACAGTGATTCAGACCCCAGTTGCAAAATAATTGGAGGTAGATGATAAGCTACCCAAATGCTTTGAGTAGTTCAAAAGAAAGCAAGATGATTCACCTATGATGACTGAAAATGAATCTTAATTGTATATCTTAGAATGTCAGGGGGCTTGAGTCTCATGACAAAAAGTGTATTAAAGAAGGTTCTTAAACTTTGAAAAGAAAAAATATTTTGTGCTACTTCAAGAGACTAAGGCCACTAGCTTCACTCTAGAAATAAACTTGAAGTTTATCTAGAATGGTTCAATTTTTTTCTCCACTTCGCATGAAAGGGGAATGGGGGCTGCTATTCTATTGTCCAATCAATGGGCTCAGTGGGTAACTGGTCATGAGACCTCCCCCTATAATAGATTGGTGTGGGTTACCCTGGAAAAGGATGGTGTGGCATTCAAGGTCTTCTTGGTTTATGCATCCAATGATTATAGGGAAAGGATTGGGCTCTGGAAGTGGATGTCCAATCGGCAGGATGTCCCTTGGATTGTGGGGGAGGACTTTAACATGGTTGAGAATTTGGAGGATAAGTGGGGGGGATTGATATGTCTTGGAAAGGATATGAAAAGCACTTCTGGCTTAGGTTAAAAAATAAGCTAAGGCTGGTAGACCCTATGGAAGGTAATAATAAGAACTTTAGAGGGGTCTAGTTCACATGGTGCAATGCACAGAGGAGTGGCAATAGGATTTATTGTAGGTTGTAAATGCTATATGAAAACAAGGACTTATTTTGCTTCAATCTGAATAGTGAAGGGGTCATGGTCTAGGTGTACCCCTACACCCTCTCTGATCATCATTCGATCAAGGCTAACCTAGCATCTTGTAATTGAGGTAACAAGGAAAAAAGATGGGTCTATCCTTAATACCCTCTTACTAAAGGGTATTTCTTGTCAAGATGCTATTACATCTCTCAGGGAGATAAAAAAAATGGATGTTAAAGGACAACTTTTCCATTGAAAGGTGGAACAATAATGTGGAGGGTTGGAGGGCCCTCTTTCAAACAATTGGTAAAAAGAGAGCCTTGGATAGTAGGAAGGATGAGAGAGACCTTCAAGACTGTGTCTCTGCTGCAAAATCAAGGTTGCAAGAGGACCCAAATGATGATACACTGTGTAATGCATTGGTTCTAGCCAAAGATAGGTTAAGGAAATTTAAGCCCATAAGATTCAAGGGAAAAAGGTCAAAGCCAAATTGAATCAGCTTGGTTGTGGGGATAAGGGTTTAAAATTCTTCTTCAATTATTTAAAGGAAAGGAATATAAAGGAGCAGATTGGTCAAATATGGGATGGAATGCATATGCACTCATCTTAGGAAGAAATCCTAGGATAGTTCCACTCCTTTTCAAAGAGCTATTTACCTCTGAAGATGGGGATGAGGTTAACCTAAGGGCAAGATCTCTCATTAAATATCTCATCCCAAAGAAAATTGTTGAAGAGGATGCTTCTAAGCTTGACACAAACATAACCAAGGATGATATTATGAAAGCTATGCTCTCCACGAGGAATGAAAAATATCCCGACTGTGATGGGATGCTTGTGGAATTCTATAAAACCTTTGCAGACTAGATATGTGATAATCTATTGCAAGTCTATAAGGAGGCCCCAGATAGGGGTTCTCTATGGAAAAGTATCAATAGAGGGGTAATAAAACTACTCCAAAAGGATGGATACAAGTCTCTAGTCAAGAATTGGATACCTATTACATTGTTGAATGTCTCCTATAAGATCTTGGAAAAGTAGGAGCTCTAAGAATGGTCAACATCCTTCCAAAGTTTATCAATAGAACCCAAAATAGCTTCATAAAAGGTCAGTATATTTTGGAAAATCTGATCACAAGCTGGAAGGCTTTGGAGTGGGCCAAACAATCAAATTAGAAATCAACAATGCTATTACTTGATTTTGAAAAATCATACGACCGGGTGGAATTGAACTTTTTGAGGACATTCCTTCAAGCATTTGGCTTCCCTAGCAAGTTTTGTAACATGGTGAACACCCTACTGAATGAGTCCTCTGCTTATATTGATGTTGATGGTTCTCTGTCAGAGGAAATAAACCTAGAAAGGTCCATCAGCCAAGGCTTCCCCTTGGCTCTTGCACTCTTCATCAGAGCCTCAAATGATCTCTTCTACCTTTTGAGGGACCACACATTCTCTCCCAAGATTAAAGGTATCAGGCTTCCTGATCACAATGAGCTAATTAATGTACAATTTTCTAATGACACCTCTATCATTGTGGAACTTGAACAAAGCAACTTGGTGTTGCATAGGCGATTGTTGTTGCACCAAAAGATTGACCTGTCAATGCCCGATACAACTGCTAGATTTATAAAAGATCCAAGATCCATAAGAGGTGGTTAAGCCATGTCATGAACCCAAGTGTCGCACTACATAGCACAACGAGACCAAGGGAAAAAGTCTTGCAACAATCCCCCCCAATGCAAGCGAGGGGTTTAAACCTATGACCTCGACTCTTATACCAATTGTTGCATAGGCAACTGTCATTGCACCATAAGATCAACATGTCAATGCCCGATACAACCACCAAATTTATACAAGATCCAAGATCCACGGGAGGTAGTTTAGCCATGTCACAAACCCAAGCATCATGTTTCACAACACAAGGAGACCAAGGGAAAAACTCTTGCAACACAAAATATTTGATGGAAAAGCTTGACCTATTTTGTCAAGCCTCGAGAGCAAGAGACACAGCCTAGTGTCTCACCGACATGCGACACAGTTTGAACGCCTTGACCGAATGTCTATCCTACATGGTTTGTTTTCGACCAATCAGAGAATCAAATGTAAACCATTAGTAGTTGGATTGTTGTGACCGTTCCTGTGTGGAAGGTGAACAGATTGTGAGGAGAATGACTATGCTCGGGCAATGGCAGATGATGATGGACAAAGAGTGAGATATCGAATTGTTGCTCGATTCAACACAGATTGATCTAAGTGAATTCTTTGGATGTTTCAGAGAGTTATTATGTACAAGATTGATCAGTGAATGTGCTATTGTAAATTGACATCAGAAAGTGAATTTTGTACTCTATATGTAATTTTGCTTACTATAATACAAAGAGGATTTTCTTGGTGTGGTGGGTTATTCTCCTATAAGGGTTTTCCCACGTAAATCTGGTGTTCAGTTGTGTATGTTCATTTCTTTGTTCTGTTATTCCTTTCAAGTGTATCTTAATTGAACTATAATTGTAAAATTTAAAGTCCTATCTGCATTCTTCCCTAATTTTTTGACGTTAGGAGAGTTTGTTCCACACCTAAGCTTTCCTTACAAGTGGTATCAGAGCCTAGAAAGTTATGTTATCCTTGTGGGTATGTTGAGTTTTTTGTGTCAATTATGTTCAGTGGGAGTCTTGTAGAAGTGTAGTAATTTGAATTATAGATTAAGATGGCAAGCACATCAGGAAAGATTGAAATTGAGAAATTCAATGGCAGCAATTTTGAGTTGTGAAAATTAAAATGGAAGATATGTTGGTTGATCATGATCTTTGGCTTGTTGTCTCTGGAATACAGGCATGAAGCAAGAGGATGGGGACCTTGCAGATCAAAAATCAAAGGGGCTGATAAGGCTACTTTAGCAGACTCTGTTCTTTTGAATGTTCATGAAGAAAAGACTGCATCTTCTTTGTGGAAAATACTGGGAGCTATTTATCAGGGCAAGTCCTTGTGAATAAGTTGTTCTTCCAAGAAGTTGTACGAGGGGAGCTATCTGCTGATCATTTGAATGCTTTCAACATGTTGATTGCTCTGATGAGAGAGGTGGGTGGAAGATTGGAAGGTGAAGAACTGCCTACACCTAGGCAAGCTCTAACTAGGCAGCGCTCACGACTTGAATGCAAGTTTAGCCTTGTGCAAGGCCAGCACCACATGTTGTCACAGGGTGCTTAAAAACCTAGATGCTAGGCTTCCGGCAACCTCAACAAATAAAATGATGAAACATTGTGCCATATAGGCAGGGGCCTATTGGTTGGAGACATCCACTGATGTGACAAATGATAAAGGTTCACTTAGTCTTTACGAGATGCTAAGAGTGGAGGAGTCAAAGGCTGATTAGTGTAAACCAAAGGTTCTCAGAAAATGAAATAGTTTGCAGCTCTAGTCAAAAAAAAAATAACAAAATGATTGGGGAGGTTGTGAGGTCATTGACCCAACCTCAAATGGTGGTGACCCTTCAGGGAGCTCCTGTCTTAGCCCAACAACTTGCAATGAAAAAAATAAAGGAAATGATCCAAGAGAATTTGTCAAACATGTATGGAAATAATGATTCCCAAATTGTGTTGGAGTTTCACTTCAACAGACCTCCTACTCAATCTTTCCTTGGAAAGTCGAGCATGCTAGGGATGAGATGAGGGCTTGTAATTTGCTTGTGAGTAGAAGTGATACACTATTGGAGTCAGTGGAAAAACCTAATGTTGTAAGTCCGGGGAAGGCTCTCAAATTCAAACCTTGAGTAAATCGCAAGTGTCTAAGGGTCCATCCAATGGTGATCCCACACTGGCAAACAGTGTGATTGAAGTGACCTTAGTTGAAGAGGTATCTCCAAATTCCCACAAACAAACTACCAACCCTAATCAAGCCCCTCGTGTTGAGGTTGGTTGTGAAATCCAATACCCTAGTGCGAATGGTGTTGCTAGTAATCTAGCTGACCTTAAAGAAAAAAGTGACCTGACAATTTCTCTTAACAAGAATAATTCAAAAGAAAGTAAAAATGAAAATGAAAATAAAATAGAAAATAAAGGCAAAAAAAAAATCCATGGCAAAGAGGGCATAATCGAGACCGTAAGGTGTAATGAAGAGGAGGGTGTCACTAAGGGATAGGGTGCCCATAACCTAAAGCCAAAATTTGGGCCAAGAAGGCCAAGAAAATATAGTAACACCCCTCTTGGGGGAAAGAAGGTGTTGATCTCCAAAAACAAAAGAAAAAAAACTAGTACAGTGATTCAGACCCCAGTTGCAAAATAATTGGAGGTAGATGATAAGCTACCCAAATGCTTTGAGTAGTTCAAAAGAAAGCAAGATGATTCACCTATGATGACTGAAAATGAATCTTAATTGTATATCTTAGAATGTCAGGGGGCTTGAGTCTCATGACAAAAAGTGTATTAAAGAAGGTTCTTAAACTTTGAAAAGAAAAAATATTTTGTGCTACTTCAAGAGACTAAGGCCACTAGCTTCACTCTAGAAATAAACTTGAAGTTTGAATGGTTCAATTTTTTTCTCCACTTCGCATGAAAGGGGAATGGGGGTGCTATTCTATTGTCCAATCAATGGGCTCAGTGGGTAATTGGTCATGAGACCTCCCCCTATAATAGATTGGTGTGGGTTACCCTGGAAAAGGATGGTGTGGCATGGTCTTCTTTGGGTTTGATGCATCCAATGATTATAGGGAAAGATGAGTATCATTTTGTACGAGATATGGTGGAGGATGGAAAGGTCTCTTTAGAAAAATTGGATACTCTAGAAAATGTTGCAGATGCATTGATGAAGCCAGTGAGCACAGACAAGTTCAGGTGGTGTGCCAGTTCGATGGGCCTTAGTGCCCATGAATTTCGGTAGTTTTGTTGTGCTCTGGAGGTGTCAGTAAGATCTTCGTCAAGTGGGAGATTGTTGGAAAATGTGCCTCAATCTTACTGGCATGTAAAATCATGTAAGGGAAAAGTCGGTGAGACCCTATGGAAGTCTTACCGACTAGCAGCTATGTTCTAAACTTCTGAAGTGCTCAGATTGCCGAGACTTTGTTTTTGTCTTGCCGACATCGGCAAGACATTTCGGTCGCTGTGAAAGTTCTAACTCTTTCCGCCCAGGCAAACCTCTTGTCGATGGGTTGTTTCCTTTTGGTTATCGGGGAGACTCATGGTGACAAAAGTCATCAGGGAGAGGAATGAACATTCGGAATGACTCATTCCGACAAAGTATGTCTCGCCAAGGTTTTACACATTGGCGACGGATGTCATTGGGGAGACTCTTGGCTGACAAGTTTGCATTTGGTAAGAATTCTTGTCGAAGGATGTGGTCTCGCCGACAGGATGGTGCATTCGATATGACCTCTTGGCGATAGTGTTTCTCTCTCTTATTGTTATGTGCTTGGTATGATGTCTCGCCGATAGAGCTACATGAGTTGAACATCGGTGTGAAGTCTTAGTGATATTTTTTGTGTCTCCGACGGGTATGTTTTCGGTATGAGCTTTTGCTGATAGCACTTGTCTCACCGATAGATTTGCACAAGATGGATTTGTGTTTGGTATGACCTCTCGCCGATAGAGATGGTCTGGCTAATGGTTCTGCAGTGGATATCGATGTGATGTCTTAGAGATAGAGTGAGTCTAGGGACAAGTTTGAACTCGATATGACTCTTGTCGATGATGGTGACTTTTTCCAATAACGATAGTTGGGCATTGTGGCATCGGGGAGACACGACCTAGTGTCTCACCGACATGCGACACAGTTTGAACACCTTGATCGAATGTCTATCCTACGTGGTTTATTTTTGGCCAATCAGAGAAGCGAAATGTAAACCGTTAGCAGTTGGATTGTTGCGACCGTTCCTGTGTGGAAGGTGAATAGATTGTGAGGAGAACGACTATGCTCGGGCAATTGCGGATGATGATGGACAGAGAGTGAGATAACGAATTATTGCTCGATTGAACACAGATTGATCTAAGTGAATTATTTGGATGTTTTAGAGAGTTATTTTGTACAAGATTGATTAGTGAATGTGCTGATGTAAATTGACATCAGAAAGTGAAGTCTGTACTCTGTATGTAATTTTGCTTACTATAATACTAAGAGGCTTTTCTTGGTGTGGTGGGTTTTTCTCCGTAAGGGTTTTCCCATGTAAATTTGGTGTTCAGTTGTGTATGTTCATTTCTTTGTTCTGTTATTCCTTTTAAGTGTATCTTAATTGAACTGTAATTGTAAAATTTAAAGTCCTATCTGCATTCTTCCTTGAGTTTTTGACATTAGGAGAGTTTGTTCCACACCTAAGCTTTCCTTTGAGAGGGACCACACATTCTCTCCCAAGATTAAAGGTATCAGGCTTCCTGATCACAATGAGCTAATTAATGTACAATTTTCTAATGACACCTCTATCATTGTGGAACTTGAACAAAGCAACTTGGTGTTGCATAGGCGATTGTTGTTGCACCAAAAGATTGACCTGTCAATGCCCGATACAACTGCTAGATTTATAAAAGATCCAAGATCCATAAGAGGTGGTTAAGCCATGTCATGAACCCAAGTGTCGCACTACATAGCACAACGAGACCAAGGGAAAAAGTCTTGCAACAATCCCCCCCAATGCAAGCGAGGGGTTTAAACCTATGACCTCGACTCTTATACCAATTGTTGCATAGGCAACTGTCATTGCACCATAAGATCAACATGTCAATGCCCGATACAACCACCAAATTTATACAAGATCCAAGATCCACGGGAGGTAGTTTAGCCATGTCACAAACCCAAGCATCATGTTTCACAACACAAGGAGACCAAGGGAAAAACTCTTGCAACACAAAATATTTGATGGAAAAGCTTGACCTATTTTGTCAAGCCTCGAGAGCAAGACTTTCCAAAGCTAAATCAACCTTTCTTGGGTGGAAATATACTCCCCCATATTGGTTAAGAAAGTATGGGTTTCAATGGGGTGGTCCCAATAAATTGGTAAAGTATTTGTGGATTCCTTTTATAGTTAGTTCAGATCTCAAAGAGATGTGGAATTGGGTCAGATCCAAAATTGAAAAAAATCTTGGGGGTGGAATAGGAAGTACCTCTCCTTAGCAGGTAGAATTCAAATCTACCAAAAGTTCCTTTCCTCTTATAGTCTCTACTTCGCATCTATGTGGTTCTTCTACAACTACCAAATCAATAAAATTCAAAAAAAATAAGGGACTTTTTATGCTCTGATGAGAAGGGTAAAAGGAAGAGGAACTTGGTGAAGTGGGAATGGTACTACCTAGGCAAGCTCTAGGGAGGCACTGGGTTGAAAGACCTAAGAATGCAAGGGATTGCATTGGTGGCCAAGTGGATACTAAAATCATTGAGTGGTAATGAACCTAGGAAGGTTCTGGTAAGAAACAATATTCAGATGGCAGTGCCTAAGTAGGCTAAGGCATGGAAATTGGTACCCCTGAGTGACATCCTCCTCAGTAACCACCCTATGATCTCGATAGGTTCCTTAGTCTTTAGAAGCATCTGGAGGGCTTGGGAGTTAACAAAGCATAATTCTCAGCTCAAAAATTACAATATAACTCTAAAAAAATAACCAGAAGTTTCAGCCTTCCATCTGGTGGAACCTGGATCACAACAATAAAGCTCTTGCATTGTTGCAAGGTTTTTCTACTAATAATTGGAACAAGAAAGGTATTAAAACTTTTGGGGATATTTTGATCAATGGGAAATTGAAACATGGAATAACCTAAGTGTTGAATTTGATCTTCTTGACTCTAATTTGAGAACCGAGGCATGTAGTGGTGCAGGCTTGTCCTTGAAAGTGGATAAAAATTTGGACCTTGCTAATGATATTTTTTGGAATGATGGTTCTAATGCTAGTAATATTAAAGAAAAAACAATTTGCAATGATCTTATAAACAATGTCTCAATTCTTGATCATATAAAAAGTTGTTGGGGGTTATCCCTGAATAATAAGGAATGGCATAAAAATCCATCTTTTGTTTGGCATAGTTCCATGGAACCTAAGAAGGCTTGTTTTAGATGGCTTGTTTTATTGCAAATAATCCCATTTAAATTTAACTCCTTTGATTTTAACATTTGTAGTATTTGTAGGACTCTCAAATTAGTTAAGCATAATTTAATTTGATTTCTTCTATGCACATGAAATTTGGAGGTTATTTTGTCATAACTTAGATATTTGGAATGGAAATGGTAAAATTCTATGGAAATATGTTCTATTTCTTGACTTGAACATTAATAAAGATTGCAAACTGTTCTGGAATTGTCTAACTAATGAAATCATGTGGCACATCTAGAAAGCGATAAATGATGATAAATTCAAGGGGACTAAGAGGAAGCTTACCGAATCTTTCAAAAGGCTCACATTTCTTAATATTGCTATGCAGGTCTCAGTATACCTCAAGATATTGAAGTTCAAGTTCATGCACCTCATAAGGGAAGGTACTATAACTGTCAACAAGGAGGAAGTGAGGTGCAACCATGCACATCACCGAAATAGTGAAGAAGCTGAAATTTTCCTAAGGGTACTAAATGAGCTCCAAAGAAAAGTCAATGAAGCAGCTAACCAAGGAAGACAAGAAGGTCCACAACAAGCTAATCCTCAAGAAGGGGAGGTTTCAACTTCAATTACTAGAGAAGTCATGTCCAATGCATAGGTACATGATGAGGAAAATGAGCAGGGAGGCGGTGAAGCCAACAACAATGGTAGTCAGGAACAATAGACATATAAACTGGGATTCATTTTTGTACATGTAAAAAGATTATAAATGTAACAAAATCCTTATGATTATACCATCCATACCTATAGATAGTTCTATTGTTATCTCCAAACAACTATAGTAAGATATTTTTTTTGTATAACATCTAACAGTTACTCTTCATGGCAAAAATTTGTGCTGACAGACTCATGTAAAGGTTATCAAACTATAATTAATACAAAAATTATATCATAATTACCATTATTCTATCCCGATTAATTAAATAAACCTTATTTATTTAATTGTGTCGTTAATTATCTTATTCCTCTATTCTTAATTAAATAATAATTATTAGCTTTTTAATTAACATTCACTACGTTCCTAAATTAAATGATTATATTTATTATTTAATTGACCACATTCACACTTCTAAGATTAAATAATTATTTAATTATCCCTTTTCATCTCAACATTATCCATTCACTATTAATAAATAAACATTTTATTTATTAATTAATCCTCACTTGCACGTTACTCTAATATTTAATTAATTATCATCTCATGCATAATTCCCTCAATCTTAACGACCACTCTCTTCCAGTTGAGTGGATAATCAATTCCACTTCACTAGGCAATTAAAATAGTTCACTCCCACTTAGTGAGAGTTAACAAGGCAATCAAATCTCTTAACTCTTCAATCAATTCCTCTTGTAAATAGCTAACTAAAATCCTACAACCAGTTGCATTCAGTTAACTCGTTCATTAATTCCTCTCAAGGATTCTTGATCATCCACCTCTTAATCCTGATCATCCATTCAAATCAGATAATTCTATAAAAGCAACCCTCATATATCTTTGATGGCTAACCACATTCTTTGATATTTTGATATATTACATCTACATTGAGCTTATTGTAGATTGGACACACTTCATATCTGAGAGAAAACAAGAAGAATTGAGAAGAGCAATCGAGGGGAATCAAATTTGACATAGAAGCTGAGGTATATCTGATTTATCATTTGATTTATATTGTCATCTTGTACTTCATTGTTAGATTAGGGTTTTTATGGCTTGAATTAGATATTTTTTTGGTTTCTATCGATGATACATGCCTTCCTCCTCATTTCTCTTGTCGACAACTTGGTGAACCTAATGTGAATGTACTAACTTCTTTTACTAACCTTGTTTGCAAGTTTCTGGTATTTTCTATCTTGCGAGTAACAGGTACTTTTAAGATATTTTGAAAATCACTTTTTAGGAGCCTTTTGAGGAAAAATAAACATCATGGTTGCATCTAGAAGGGCTGAGGGATGAATTTTAATATATTATACCCCCTATTTTGGCGCAGAATAACATTTTAAGCTAAAAAAATGCATTTTTCAAGCACTTTGTTAATCCATACATTTGTATGGATTTCTACTTTTAGATTGTAATATTATTGCTGCACATTTTTAAAATTATGTTAATAATAAATTTTATTTCATTTTCTGATTAGATAATTAATCCATAGAGATTTAGTTGCTTGGTGAGGCTGATTACTTCCCCTCTTTGCAATTTTTGAAAATACCAACTTGTAGTAAAACAGGCATAACTTTCAAACTGCTAATTAGATTGTCACATTTTTGTAGGCATTGGAAAGATGGTTCTAATGTGCATGTTGTGAATCAAGTCATTTCTTCAAATCAAAAACCAAAAATTAGGATAATCTTCGATTATCATTTGTTTATATATTTTTCAGATTACCTAACTTCTAATGTGTGTTTGTTTCTTGATCTTTTGGGCTAACATTTGCGTAGCTTGTGGCATTGGGAGAAGTCTAATATTTAATTTTAATGTTTTTAAAATGAACAAATTTCACATTTCTAATTAGTGCTCCTTAAATTTACCACAACTTGAACATTTCATTTGGGTGCACTAAAATTTACCACAACTTCAACAGTTCAATTTGGTGCATTAAAAAGAACCCACAACTTGAAAATTTTGTTTTGGTGCACAAAATTTACCACAACTTGAATATTTCATTTTGGTGCATAAAAAAGAACCTGCAACTATCATCTTTTGATTTGGGTTTTAAAAATGAACAAGACAATCTTCACGCTTTCAATTGGTGCTTTAAAATTGAACCACACATTTCAATCCTTGGTGTAATTAAAATTAACTTGTTTACCATGTTTTCCGTGTTTGGTAGACTAGAGTATACATATCTGTAATGTTGTAAAATTGCACCCCTTGCAATTTCACATACATTATTATATCCACTTTAGTGTCCACTCCCTTAGCACTTGTGTAGGCTCATTTTAGCCCTTGCATCAGCCTTTTTCCCCTCTTAGGATGCTCAGGACCCCTTTCAGCAACTACCCTTTGTGCGTCAACTTTGTGTCAAACCTTGTGATTTTCTCAATCTTGTTGTTTTGTAGTGTGATGTGTTTGGACACTAGCACGCTACGCAGACGTTTGTATGCTGCACTAGCATCCTACAAAATTTTGTCGTTCAAATGACCGTTTCTAAGTACCTTTCCACTTGTCAGTGACTTTTGTCGGTGGTGATGGCCTAAGATGCCTTATAATGGCTCGGGAAGCTTCTTTTCCCTCTTATTCTCTCTTTAAAATCTATCTTTTCAATCCAATGGTGCTTCTTCTTGGTCTTTCTATCTCGGAGATGCTCTATTCTCTCTTTCTCTCTTACTTGCACAACTCTCTTGCTTGCTACAATAATTTCAAGCTCTCAAATTCCCACAACACTCTTTGCAACTCTTTTGGCTCTCACAGCTTTGTCTCTCTCTTTGGCTTCCTCAAACCTTGCAGATGATATCTATCTTGTGCCTTGTATCTTTCAACATCTTGGGATTTCTCACATCCCCTTTCTAAGCATTTTACTATTTTTTCTATCTATCTATCTCATGATACGGGTTCTCCTCCTTGAGCAAGGATTGCTTTTATCACTCTGTATTTGCTTTCTTAGTTCACTTTTTGTATCTATCTGGTTGTCCATGGAGGTCGGAACACCGAAACAATGATTTGACTGCAACAAGCCCCTAAATAGCCCCAACATTTTTCCCTCAATCTCTTGTGTGCAGGTGTTGACGATATTCACTTGTTGGAGGCTTCATCGCTTGGTTCATTGTGAGAACTTTCTTTATCCTCTTTAGTCTTAACGTTTACTTTACTTTATTTCAATTCTATCATATTTTGTTACCTTCCCACATTTTGTAAGTTCTTAGTAATCAGATTGTTAGTAGTCACTTTGTTGTTTTATGTGATATTGATCTTGATTTTTGGTCTATATGAGATGCCAATGCGCCTCTGGGACTCCAGTGCACTACGCTATCATCCTTGTTCCGTATTGTCGTCCTTTGGTTGAGATCCCATCATCCTGTCTAGAAAACCTCTGTGACTTGTTCTTTCTAGTTCTAGAACTCTCACTCTATTCCTTGAGGTAGTTTAGGGAAGTCCATTCCCTAGGATTCTCTTGAGAATAAAGATACATGTGAGCAGCAAATCCCCTCTTCCCTACATTGAAACCAACATGAAAACACCCCTCCCAAAAAAATTTATTTCATACTGTCAAAGTGATACACCGGCCTTCAGCCGACTTGTCTATATCTCTATTTCAAAATGTACTTCCTATCTTTCTTCCTTCTATCTCTTTCTAGATTTATTAAGAAGCTTAAAGAAGTTTTCTTACAAGCATGTGAAAGTGAGTTCTTTTCTCCTTTCTTATTATTCTTTGTTGATCCCTCTCCTGAAGTTCCAAGGATATTTTGGCACAAGAGGATGAAATCATTGATGTCACTCTTCCTTCTCTTCATTCCAATGCACTCTCTTCTAGAGGCGTTGCATATATGAATGATGAATCTCTTCTCTATTCCAATGCATTCTCTTCTAGAGAGATGTTGCATTCTTGAATGATGAATCCCAACTTCATTCTAATGCACTCTCTTCTAGAGATGATGTATTATTGAATGATGAAACTCCTCTCACATCGAATCCTCCAAGGATAGATGTTGAGCACACTTCTTCAAATGATTCCTTTGTAAGTTTCAAGGAATCCATAAATATCATCTATGTATCTACCACCCCTAAAAGGCCTAAGAGACCTATCATTTATCTAACTCCAACTAGTCCTCCTAGAAGGATTTATTCTATTAATGGTGTTCCATTTGATAGTTATTCTCCTGATCTTTCTAAGGCTCCTCTTATAGAGTGGTAGCCCACACTTATAATACTAGAAAGAATAAAAAAATCTTAATCAATCTACTTCTTTACCACCTTCCCAACCAATCCTTCCTCAAGCACCTGAACCTACAACTAAATCAGCTAGTGATTACGATCTTGTCGAGCAACTTCGTGTTACTCTAACTAATATCTCACTATGGGACTTGCTTAAGTTTTCTTTGATTTATCAAGGTATGCTTCAGGAAGCCTCACAAAAGATCATATTGCCTTCTTCTGCCAGGCCAATAGATGTTAATGCGTTGATAGCTCATATTCATGCAGATTCATCGAATATCACATTCTATCCATAGGAACTTTCACCCTCGGATGTGCAGAAACAAGTGAACTCTTTAATGATCATAGTTAATGTTAATAGCATTGGTATTATATGTACCCTCATTGAGACCAATTCAACTCTCAACATTTGTGGTATGGATCTACTACCTAAGATTAAAGTTGATTCTTCTTATTTAGTTGCTTCTCTATATATTCATGGATTTGATCACGCTGGTTGACAAGCTATAGGCACGATAATCTTGCCTTTGTGGATCGTTACCTTACCCACTTTGGTTTATGTGATGCTTGGCCCTTTACCTTACAATATTCTTTTGGGAAGACCTTGGATTCATGCTATAGGTGATGTGACTTCTACTCTACATCAATCTCTAAAATTTGTAGCTAACAATCAAGTGGTCACGGTCAAGGCTAACCTTGAAGTTGTCCACCTTTGTGAGCTGGTAGCTGCTAGTTGGGCCTTGGTTATTTCTACTCTTAAGAACTATATTCCATCACTAACCTCTGATACGATGACATGATCCTTGGTGGTACCTTTCGTGGAGATTTTCCCTAAAGTGAATGTCCCTAAAGAGGAGCAACCTAAAGAATAAAGTCCTAAGTCTTCCCCAACTACTGCTACTTCTCAAAATAATGCATGTCTTGGTGATGATTGGGGTTCCTTAGAATTTATAGGCTCCTTTTTCAAGGAATATAAAGTCAACCTAATCCACTTAGACCTTCTGATAACATCAGATCCAAAACCGCTATCAAAGATGGCTATTCTTCTATATCGCAGGGTAATGTGAACAAAAAATTTAATGTTCTTAATGTTGTTCCTCCCCCTTCTGAGGAAGATGATCACACCTCTACTAAAGAGGCTAATGTTGGTAATCCTATCAATAAGGCCGATGGTGATCCCGTAGAGGAGTATAATCCCCATTGTTGGAATAATTCTCTCTATGAAGATCCACCTCCTTCTCTAGATTTGCAAACACGTTATGGCCCTAGCTTTAAACTTATCCCTAAATATGGCTATGGATGTAAAGATTGTGGGTGTAACAAACAAGGCATTCAAGTCCCTATAGAATGTACACCTCGTAAGTTTAATTTGGGGCTTGGTTGCTCAAATGAAAAATCTAAACATAAACCATGGTTGAATGGTGACATGATTTCCGCTCAATCTCGTTCAGTTGAATTGTTTCATCCACCATTATCTACTATCTTCATGTCTTTTTCTTGTAAGTAGTCAAACTCTTCTTCACAAGAGAAAGGGTCGCTTCCTGCTCCTCATCCTCTATCTGAGTAGGAGTTTATTTTGTTGAGGCTTCTTAAAGTAATAAATTTCATAAACATGATAAAGCAAAGCATTCTTTCTATGCATACCATCGAGTGTTTGGCCTTTCCACTAGTGAATATAAGGCCTTGAAAGATAAAATACAACAACTTCATGATTATAGTGCCATCACTCTTTCATTTTTTGATGCACCTTCTTCAAATGACAAGTGATATTGAGGTCTACCTCTATGCTTTCCATTTTAATCATTTTCTCATGAGGTTCTCACACCTCCCTTCTGTAGTATCTTGCATAGTTCTCCTCCCCTATATGCTAGGGGGCAGTGATAACTTATTTTGGAGATGTGCATCCTTCTTAAGGACCCCCTCTATTTTCTCTATCTTTCAATTGGAGTGTCCCTTGAATGGGTCCCTTTGTGTCTTGAAGGGTTCCCTTCTGAAGGAACCCCATTTGAAAGCTTCTCCTTCAAATGAATTCATTGGCATCTAGCTTGGGGGTAGCCTGACTAGACATGTCTTATATCTTGGTGCTTATTTTGGGGGTAGCCTGACTAGACCTATCTATTTTGTGACTATCCTACAATGCACCTTGCAGTAGATACAGGCTTATCTGATTAGTCTTGTTGTACAAGATCAAGAACCTGTAGAGCTCCTTTGCATCAAGATTGTCTTGTAGGACCGAGCACCTATGAGGACCAATTGGACTCTGCAAAGCCTCTCACATCGAGCTTTCCTTTGGATTGAGCACCTGGGGTGCCTCCTTTACAAGTCTAAGGACCTGTAAAGCACTTTCATCATGCGGGATCTCTTTGTTTCACTTGGTAGGATCAAACACCTGTAGAGCCTTTTGTTCACCTTTTCGTGGGTCTGAGGGCCTACGACACTTTTGTTCAAATCTCCATAGGATCAAGTACCTGTGGAGCCATCTCTCTCTTCTCTTCTCAATTGTGTATACTGGGTCGAAGACTTGCATCTTCTTCATCATAAGTATATACTTCTTCCTCTCTTAGACATTGGTTGCTTCCCTATCTTTTGTATGCATTTTGTTCTTGAAGCAATCAATGCTTACCTTCTCTTTGTTTAAGAATTCTTCTATATGTTATTTCTTAATTTGGGGATGACGCATAGTATTGAGACAACCTTTTACATTGAGGTCTCTTTCACTCTCCTAACTCAAATCCTTTACTTTTTTATGTGCTTTTGTGTGTGTTTTATACGTGTATATGTTCTAACCTCGTGATGTAATGGATTTTTATGTTCTAACCTTGTTGTCTTGTGTAGATCTTTCTTGTCTAATGCATTTGTTTTGTAGGTCTTCAACCTAGGGGCATGCTTCCTTGGTTTGAAGAGCTATCTACTTCCTCTACAATATCCTTTTGGTATCATCATGTTATTTATATTTAGTAGATTTCCTTTAGCATGTATGTTAGTGTAGATTCATATGCCCGCTAAAGTGGGGGAAAAATGTAATGTCATAAAATTGCACCCCTTGCAATTTCACATACATTCTTGTATCCAATCCCTTAGCATTTGTGTAGGCTCATTTTATCCCTTGCATCAAACCTTTTCCCCTCTTAGGATGCTCAAGACCCAAAGTATCTACCCTTTGTGTGTCAGCTTTGTGTCAAACCTTGTGATTTTCTTGTTCTTGTTGTTTCATAGCATGATGTGTCTAGACACTAGTGCATTGTGCAGACGTTCACGCGCCATGCTAGCATCCTACGATATTTTGACATTCAAATGACTGTTTCTGAGTTCCTTTCCACATGTCAGCTACTTTTGTCAGTGGTAATGGCTCGGGAAGCTTCTTTTCCCTCCTATTATCTATTTAAAAGCTATCTTTTCAATCCATTGGTGCTTCTTCTTGGTCTTTCTCTCCTGAAGATGCTTTATTCTCTCTTGCTCTCTTACTTGCACAACTCTCTTGCTTGCTACAATAGTTTCAAGCTCTCAAGTTCCCAAAACACTCTTTGCAACTATTTTGGATCTCACAACTTTGTCTCTCTTTGGCTTCCTCAAGCCCTACAGGTGATATCTATCCCATGCCTTGTATCTTTCAGCATCTTGGGATTTCTCACATCCCCTTTCTAAGAATTTTACTATTTTTTCTATCTATCTATCTCATGATATGTGTTCTCCTCCTTGAGCAGGGATTACTTTTATAACTTCGTATTTGCTTACTTTGTTCACTTTCTCTATCTATCTGGATATTTGTGGAGGTGGGAACACCAAAATGGGGGTTTGACTATGGCAAGCCCCTAAACAACCCCAACATTTTTCCCTTGGCCTCATGTGTGTAGGTGTTGAAGATATTCACTTGTTGGAGGCTTCATCACTTGGTTCATTGTGAGAACTTTCTTTATCCTATTTAGTCTTAACATTTACTTTACTTTATTTTAGTTCTATCATATTCTGTTACCTTCCCACATTTTGGAAGTTCTTAGGAATCCGACTTTTAGTAGTTGCTTTATTATTTTATGTGATATTCTTGGTTTTTTGTTTGTACGGGACACCAACATACCTCTAGGACTCCAACTTACCACACTGTCATCCTTGTTTTGTGCTACTATCCTTTGGTCGAGAGCTCTTCAGTCTGTCCAAAAAACCTTTGTGACCTGCTCTTTCTGGTTCTGGAACTCTCACTTTATTCCTTGAGGTATTTTAGGGTAGTTCATTCCCTAGGATTCTCTTGAGAATAAAGAGACTCATGAGCAACAAATCCTCCTTCTCTACAATATCCTCTCCCCTTGCACTTCATGTGATCTAGGGTGACAAGAAAATATGTCTAGTTTGCACTTGTTCTTGTTTTACACCAATGGATTTGAATACGTATACACTCCCCTTGTGCCTAGTGTGATCTTGAGTGAGGAGAAATAGCAACACTATTCCTTCCCTTTTTTTAGTAGGCCTTCCTAGGAGTTCATCACCTTAGGGTTTGACCTCACACATTTTTTTTGTAGGCTATATAAAGGGGGGGAAAATGAAAGTTGAGCTCAATCCACTCATGACTTGCTAGGTGTTCCTTCATGGCCTCAAGTGATTTCAAACATGGGGAGTTGAGATTTTGATCTTGTTCTTGTGTAGGCGGTGGTGTTTATGAAGCTCCTCCACTATGAACCAATTATTTTAGAATCCTAAAGTCCTTTTGGTCTTTATTTGTAGTGGTGCAAGGTATAAGTATTAATGCCTAAAGCTACTCACCATGTCCTCCCTTGAGTCAAGATAGAATCTTTTTGGGTTGCTAGCAATAGCCTCTCAAGGAGAGAAAGAAGGTGTGCCCATTCCATTGCGAGCATGTGTCACTATGAATTCTAGCTATTTGTTATAGTATAGAAAGGTATTGAACACTTATTTATAATTTTTTAACTATCCAATCTTTCAAAGTATTTATCACTTTACTATGAGGTGGGCCTACTACAAATTTACACACCTTCTTGATTAGATAAGATGTTCTTGCTTCTAACTGTCTTGAGTCTATTCTTACCAGTGTAACCATTGGGGCTTTGTCCCTTAAGACTTTTACCCAAGTATTGAAGATTCAACAGTCAAATCTATATTCTAAGTGTTTGTTGTGTTTTTTTCCTAAAACTAAAACTGTCCAAAATGAAAATTCACTTAGAAACCTTAGATTTTAGATCAAAAACTAGTAAAACAAATTTTTCAAGTACTGAACCACATATGTTAGACTTTACAATGCATTTGTTAGAAAACCCTAGGAAAATCTAGAAATACGCATCTATCTGAAACTAAGCCACTTTTGTCTATGGGCCACAATTACCCAGTACTGCACCACATTTGTCAATTCTTGAGCTATATCTATCAAAGACTAAAACATCATATTTTTTCCTTTTAGCATCGCATCTGTCAAAATTTTCTAATGCATCTTTTTGTACTACAAATTTTGAGTCAATTCTTGAGTATCCAATTTATAGTCCTAATTCAGATAGTGACCTCACATACAAAACAAAGACATGTCTAGTTTTTCATTTACCTCCAACACTTTTCCCATTTTCCTAGCATAGGTTAGATCCCTGAGCTTACCACTTGTCATACAACATCATAGATAGTCACCTTTATCTTTTGAAATTAGGAAACTTACTAGACCTTAATCAAACCAAATTCATCTATTTAAGTGTCTTGACCATGTCATCTTTTATCTATATTTTCCACAAGTTGAACATTAAACTCATAAGTCTATTTTAGGTTCACTTTTATCCAAACATTATCCTAGTTTTTTTCCTTCTTGATGTCTTGATATTTTGATCTATTACCTTGGTCCATCATTGTTTTTCTAGTATCCTTTTCAAAATCCAAAGTTAAAAATATAGCAAAAATCCCAAAATCTAAAAAAATCAAAGAAAAAGTCTTTAGTTTCTTAGAACCAAAAATCCACCAACTTATCCATCCAAACCAACCCATTATCCATCCTAATCCAAACTTACAACCATGTCTTCATTTTACCTTGATCTTCTCTGTATTCAATCTGAATACCAATCAATCCTTGGTAACACATCCATCGATCTTCAATATCAGCAAACCACAATCCTTGGTCATCCATCCATCTCTTTTCCATACCAACAACCCCAAACATTCCAACCTACTTACCAACAACCCATAATCTCTAGTCATCCATTCATCTATCCTCAATATCATCAACCAATTAACACAATCTATAACATTAATCCCCAACCAACATTCATTAGTCATCCTTATTCTAACCTTGATGATGGAAACGAATCTTCCATGCAAATCATTCCTCAACACCAAACCATATCACAAATCCCTATTTCCCATGCATATCCTAAATTTCCATCCCCATCACCAAACCAAGAAAGTCTTATAGCCTCTTCATCCTATTCTAATCCATCATCCACTAATTTGTTGCAATCCACTCCATCTCAATCCATAAAACCATACAATAAAACCTCATTTGTCGATGATCTCTTATGAAGTATTGCAAGGAATGGTCAACTTTAACATGAAAAAAAAGTTAGGAAATCCCATCATATGGCTAATCCTACATCATCCAACCCTCTTCCACCATCATTCCCTTCATCACCTATCAAGCTAAGTCAATAGATTCCTCTCCAAGATCCCATCCCATCCAATAATAACCACATAAAAAATATTTGTAGCTCATGTGATGAGAAATTAGACATGTATCAACATAATTTTCCCAACAAAGATTAAAACTAGTTACCTATGTCTAGCAATGGCCATAACATGTCCACCTCATTTGAATTCATGATAGGATGTCTTGAAGAATTGTTCCCACAAGAAATCTCCATCTCTCCTTCCATTCCTTCATCATTAGAACCTTTGCAACAACAACCTACATCATCCCCATCAACCAAAGCATCCACAAATAACACCTTCCAGGATTTTCCCCAAGAAATATCCAAGATAGATAATCCAATGTTTGATACAAATTCAATCCATAATCATAAAATTCTAGACCAAATACCATCGTGTATCTCATCCATCCCGTCACCCACTCTATATATTCCTATTCAAATTCCATTACCACCATCCCAACATATTGTAGCCTTCAAAGATCCCCTTATTCATGGTACATTATTAGAGCCTAGTTTATGTCAAGAACACAACCCAAAGCATCAAGAAGAAGTCCCTAAAACTAATCAAGATCAAGTTATTCAAATCCTGCAATGTCATCCTATCCTTGATCAAAATCCCATTATTCCTTTCCATATCATTCATGATCCAAAAAGTAACATTGACCCCATCCATATTCCAATCACCTCTACTTCTATAGATGAGACACTTGCTTCCACTAGACACATAGATGATCTTTGATGCAGGAGGATCCGGGTGAATCTACAATCTTGCATCATCCAAAAAAAAATTATTTCAGGAGTTTAATAAGATTTCATGAAAAAATTTCTTGTAGGAATAATTTTGAATCTATCATGGATTTGTTGGCCAAAGTTTTGAAGTCAAATTGATAATGATTTTGGAGAATTGAGTGTTTTCTAACTTTGGATGGTGACTTGGAAAAGTTTTAAAATTTCACAAACCATGAAGTTTGGGACTAAATGATTTGATGAGAAGCTTCAAAATGTTGAGTTACACACCTCTATAAGTTTTCATAAGTTTTTGAACTTCTAGGAATAAGTTATCACAAAATTTGGTTTTCAGTTGATGGATGCATCATGTTTGCTTCTTTTGTATTTTTTGATATGCCATCTAATGTGGAAGATGTAATTTTAACACCAACCCCAATTGGTTTCAAGATTAAATATGAGTATATTCTTTTGCAAAATATTATTTTTAATCAAATGTTTTGAAGAATACCAAAGGATCACAAATAATTTGAAAGTAATTCATTTATTGAGGTGGATCAATTCAAATATTATCCAAGAGGATACTCCACCTTCCAAATTCAATAGACATTATTTTAGACACATAGTATGAAAAATGAGTGGGTGGTGGTGGAAGGCAATAGGGGAAGAGGGCGGATGAAGTAGATGAATGTGCAGGAAACCCCCCTCAATTGTAAGGAAGCTAAGGTAGCGGAACAACTTCCTACACTAATCTTGAGAGGAGAATAGTGCAAAACTTTTACAGATCTTTAACAGTTACAGAAACTTAAACAAAAATAAATATAAATATCATGCATACCATGACATAGTGATTTACGTGGGGAAAACCCTTTCGAGAGAAAAAAAAACCCCACACTCCAAATTCGCCCAATATATTATTCAGTAAATCACAAAGATTGCAATATACTTGCAGAGCAAGCTTCTCACAGGAGTATCACCACCAGAGATCAAGAGACAAAATGACTGCTATCAAACTCTTAGAATACATCAGTCTCTCTCGCAATCATAATACAACACCCTCATAAAATAGAGTTACATTCTAGGGCAAGACAAGCCAACAACATATCCACCATTAGATCTAAAACCTAGTAATTAATGATCTATATTTATAATGTATCATTTATCTAATGTATGCCAGCCACTTTAGTAGTTTCTTGAAAAAGTTAACAAAAATTTGTTTACACTTATCCCACTCCTCCCCCTTGATGCCCATTGTATATTACACCTATCGGTGTAACTAGGAAATACATACATACATATATATATTTATCCTATCAACAATAACCTATATATAATTGCAAGGTTGAGACACATTTTCCCAACATCAATAGCCACACCAAGGTTTATAAAAGTTAAAAGTAATAATAGGTTTAACATTAGTGATTGATTGCATGAGAATAGAGGCAAAAAATAGAAGGAAATACTCTGTGTAGCCATAGAGGGCAGAGTTGATAAATTTGATGACAACTAAGGGAAGTCTGTGCCACCAAGGGAATCAAGGGTGGTTAAGAATGCCACACAAAAGAAAATGAAGAATCAACCAAGGGAAATTCATTGTAGGAAAACATAAATCAAAGGACATCTGAATGAAGGGAATGATGGAGTAGATTTTGAAGGGTGTGCAAAATGTTAAGGAGGACTCAAGAGCTATGAGTAAGTTTAAGTTAAATGCACAAATATATTGAAGGGGCATGCAAAAAAGGGAGAAATCATGGATTTAGAAGTGTTGTGAAGATAATTAAAGGCACACAAAAGTAATAGTAGAGGCACATGAGACATGACATGTTTGTTTCTTGTGTATTAAATAAGTGACAAGGTAGAGAGTTGTGTCAGATGTGTATATTAAGAGGTATTTAACTCGACAATTGAAAACAAAGTGATATTGTAGAATATGTAAACAAAGAGAGAGGAGATTGTTTAGAAAATTATAATGTATTCTTTAATGAAATCAAAATAAGTGAATTATTTGATTTGCTTTTAAATTTGAGTATATAGTTGTGCAATGGTGAATCGATTTAAACTGACACAAGTAATTGTTGTTTTTAGAATTAATCATTTATTGATTCTTTTGTAATCTAAGTTTTATAGAATTGGGTGAGAAGGTGGAAGGGTGAGTTCTTTCTTCATCAATGGAATTAGAGCCTGAGGTTCTGAGCGTGTGGATAGACCACTAACCGTGAGGCAATTCGCAGTAGGACCTATAGGTGGAGAGGGAAGTGAGAAGAAGTTTTGGGTGCATAAGTAGATCAACGAATGTGAGGAAGCTTATGACAAAACCTGTAGATAGTGGAAGTGTGATTGAGGAGCTCAAAATTATTGTTGTAGGTGTGTGAAGTACTGAGAGGTTGAGAGTTGGAAAGCATAAGGAAATTTGTTGTGGAAACGATAGATTATAGTAGACAAAATGGGATCTTTGTGAGGATCGAGGTATGATTACAAGTGATGCAATGTGAAGAGGTTGCAAGGGTTGAGTTGTAGTGAAGAAATGTCATGAGGAAGGTATGGAGGGAAGAAGAGGAAGCATTTGGCAAAGGAGGTTGGGCTATCAGCGATGGAGTTCAATGTAGATTGTTCACAATCTTTAAGGGTGATTCTATCACCCAACTCCACCTTTGTGAGCCCATGCTCACAAATTTCTTACCTTGTGTGTTTGATGTAGGAGCATTTGGGAAAATGCACAATCTTGCATCATCCAAAAAATATTATTTTAGAAGTTTGATAAGATTTCATGAAAAACTTTCTTGCTAGCAGAATTTTGACTCTATCCTAGATTTGTTGGCCAAAGTTTCAAAGTCAAATTGCTAATGATTTTAGAGAATTGAGTGTTTTCCGACTTTAGATGGTGACTTGGAAAAGTTTTAAAATTTCATAAACCATTAAGTTTGGTACCGAATTATTTGACGAGAAGCTTCAAAATGCTGAGTTACACACCTCTATAAGTTTTCATAAGTTTTCAAACTTTTGGGAATAAGTTATCACAAAATTCGATTTTCAATTGATGGATGCATCATGTTTGCTTCTTTTGTATTTTTTGATATGCCAAATAATGTGGAAGATGTATTTTTGACACCAACCTCAATTGGTTTCAAGATGGCATGGTGGAAAATAAATATGAGTATATTATTTTGCAAAATATGATTTTTAATCAAATGTTTTGAAGAATACCAAAGGATCGCAAAGCATTTGAAAGGAATTTATTTATTAAGGCTATTCGATTCGAATATTAGCCAAGAGGATGCTTCACCTTCCAAATTCAATAGAGGAACATTATTTTAGATATATAGTATGGAAAATGAGTGGGTGGTGGTGGAAGGCGACAGGGGTAGAGGGCGGATGAAGTAGATGAATGTACAAGAAACCCCCCTCAATAGCCACACCAATGGTTATACAAGTTAAAAGTAATAAGAGTTTTAACATTAGTGATTGATTACATGATAATAGAGGTAGTAGAGAGAAGGAAATACTTTGTGCAACCATAGAGGGAAGAGTTGATAAATTTGATGTTAGCTAAGGGAAGTATGTACCACCAAGGGAATCAAGGGTGGTTAAGAATGCCACACAAAAGAAAATAAAGAATCAACTAGGGAAATTTGTTGCGGGAAAACATAAATCAAAGGACATCTAAATGAAGGGAATGATGGAGTAGAGTTTGAAAGGTGCACAAAATGTTAAGGAAGGCTGGAAGAGCTGCAAGTAAGTTTAAGCTAGATACACAGAGATCTTGAAGGGGCATGCAATAGAGGGAGAAAGCATGTATGTAGAAGTGTTGTGAAGAGAATTAAAGTCACGTAGAAGTAATAGTAAAGGCACATGAGACATGACAAGTCCATGTCTTGTATAGTAAAGAAGTGGCAAGGAATAGAGGTGCATCGATTGTGTAGATTAAGAGGTATTTAACTCGACAATTGAAAACAAAGTGATATTGCAGAATATGTAAATAGAGAGAGGAGATTGTTTGGAAAATTGTAATGTATGTTTTAATGAAATCAAAATAAATGAGTTATTTGATTTGTTTTCAAATTTGAGTATATAGTTGTGCAATGGTGAATCAATTTAAATTGACACAAGTAATTGTCCATTTTAGAATTAATCGTTTACTAAGTCTTTTGTAATCTAAGTTTTATGGAATTGGGTGAGAAGTCAGAAGGGTGATCTCTTTCTTCATCAATCTTCCTCCAAAATAAGAGTCTCCTACTTTAGACATATTTGCAAATGATCAAGCTATAGTAGAATTCACAGGACTTTATGGTGACATTTCAGAAGATGACCATGAAGAAGGTTTTTAAATCGACTTTGAAGCACCGATATCTTTTGAAGAACCATCAAAATCCAATTTTATAAAATCAGGTCAAAGATATCGATCAGAAAGCTATCCCACATATCAATGAAGCACCAGTATCCTATCAACTAGGATCACTCACTTTTGTTAAAGTAAGCCTTCTTACTAATGAGAAGACAACAACCATTGATGATTCCCAAGAACATAAATAAGAGTTAGCATCTTGTTATCAAAACAAAAAAATATCCTATTGCAAAAAAGATTTGTCAAAGAATATAGTATAAAGGAAAAGGATTAGGCCTACATGAACAGGGTATTCTAGAACTAGTATAATTTTTTTATAATCCTAAATATCAAGGAATTTTTTATTCATCAATCAAGAAATCTAGGAATGTTAGTGGTACCTCCATGATTTTGGGGGCAACTACATCATTAGAAAATGTTAAAATAGGTGTATGAACATTCCTTATCATAAGGTTGTTGCCAATACTCCAATTCACATCATAGACCATCATTCCTTAATTATTCTATCCACTAATTGGTACCAATAAAAGAAAAATCCTTACAAAGAAAAATATCAAAGTCAAGATTTTCAAGCTAATAAATCTAAAAATCAAAGTGGACATATATAGTCAAAATGGATCTCAAATAAAATTGGATCATGGAAAGCAATTAATCAACATCCAAATCCAAATCCAATAGTCAATGAAACTATTGAGTCGCATCAAGAAAGGCCTTCAAACTATCAAAAGTGTTCACCCCTTCAAAGAAGAATTCAATGCGAACATACAAAGTGTATAAAAGTGTTGGTCCTAAACATACTCAAAATCTTACATCCACACTCCATCGTCCACCATCATAAGTTTGGAGAATAAAAGATCCACAATCCAAAATATCAAATAATTCATCTCCATCTCATATCCTCCATCAAAATCCACCATCCGACTTAAAATTCAAGATATCCAAATCCCACATTAAATGTGTCATGGCGGAAACTCTTTATCATAAGATATCCAAATCCCTTAACTCTTCAGTCAATTCCTCATGCAATGAAATCCTGCAGTCACTTAAAGTTAGTTAACTTGTTCATCAATTCCTCTTGAGGATTCTTGACCCTTGATCTTGGTCATCCACCTCTTAATCTCGTTCATCCATTCAAATCATACAATTTTATAAAAGCAGCCCTCATATCTCTTTGATAGCTAACCACATTCTTTGATATTTTTCTATCTTACATATACATTGAGCTTATTGCATATTGGGCACACTTCATATCTAAGATCAAACAAGAAAATTTGAGAAGAACAATGAAGGGGAATCAACTTTGACATATAATATGAGGTATATCTAATTTATCATTTGATTTTTATTGTCATCTTGTACTTCGTTGTTAGATTAGGGTCTTTATGGCTTGAATTAGATAGTTTTGTGGTTGCTATTGATGATACATGCCTTCCTCCTAATTTTCAATTCACTAGTAGAATTTGGAAAATAGATGACTACTAGTCACAACAACTAAAAAAGACTAAATTCTACTAATTTTTTACAACATAACTATAAATGACTAATTTGACGTCGGGTAAAAAAAACAACTAAATAATTAGTCACACAAATAAAAATTAGACAATATGATATTAAAGTGGATAATTAAAAAATATATTTTGAATTGGGAAATTATTGGTGGGAGTGGGTTGTATTGCACGTAGGGTTAATAGCGAATTGGGAAATTGTTGGCAGGAGTGGGGAGTACAATAGAGTACAGAATTCGATAGAGGTAATTTGATGGGGGAGTTGGGAGTACAATTGCCATTATTTGTGCAATGCACCTCTACAGATAGAAGGAGGGTTTGTTAATTATTAATGGAGCCAGAATCCACTAGAGAGGGTTTGTATACTAGTTTGATGGCATGAGGAATTTTGGGTTTTAGCATATAAGTATATAGCAGCTACTTGCATGGGTGATAAAGCTTGTTTGGAGAGGACCTGGAGACTTCTGAAAAGGTGTGCAAGGAATTCAGAGTTTGCTGCAATAAATTTGAAGTCAACGAGGCCCTCTTCAACGAAGTCGAATTTGGGGATGCCCTCTGCAGCGAATTCAAAGGTAATTCAGAACCCTCACCACATTAAACACAAGATCTAGAGCTTTCTGATTGGCAACTATATCTAGCTAGGAGAAAAAATTAGTGTATTATAAGAGATGAGTTACATAAATAGGAGGCTTTCTTGTCATAAGACATTGACTACCATGTAACAATTTGGAGTTCTTGAGATTGTGAAAGAATTGGATGTTTTTATTCATTGTATAATCAATACAATGTAGTGACCATATCTTGAAGTTGTCTATTTGTGTTCCATGTTATCATGCATGGGTATGGTATTAATTTCTAATTTTATAACCAATTCACCAACCTAATCCCTGAGGCTCCTTTTCACTAAGTCTTCATGGCATGGGTAGTGCATGCACATCATAATTAGTTTGTTATTGGTTGGTGTAACTTACAATAGTTACATAGGAAACTAAGTACCAGAACCATACATGCAATTCTAATTTTAGCAGACTATTTTTCATTAGTTTCCTCTATGCATTTTGGAGCATATGGGAATTTAACTTGTAACATGCATCCAAATTTCAATTCCTTTGATCACTTTTCCATTAAACCATGGGATCATGTCCCTATCCTAGACCTCAATGTTTGGGTAAAATTGTGTGTAAGCCTAATCTATTAATTGCATTGAATCCTAGAAGATGGCCTCATATGGCATAGTTGAAAGTTATGCTAGTTCATCAAATCAATGTGGTGACCAAGATATTTTAATTGATACTATATGTCCACACATGGGAGTATATCAAATTTTAGAAAAAATCATCTTATCTCAACATGTTAATAATTTATGCTAGTAAGTAATGCTCAAAGTTACAACAAAGAATTCATTAGTCTGTTTGTTAGTGTTTTTGTATTCATTAACATTAAAAAAATTGCCATATGTTTAAATGCTTGTGGTTCATCAATAAAACAAGCATAAATTTTGTGTTCCATTTCTAAATCATTTCTTTAATTATCATCTAGACATGGAAGGCCCTCAATAAAACATGGATAAAAATAACATGTATTTATTTCTAGTCATCACAGTCTTCAATTATGCACATTGTAGATGACATGTAAATTGAACATAAGTCTAGATGATCAGCAAGATTTTCATAATTACAACAAGCTCCTACAAATGCAAACAAATAGTATACAAACACCCCAAAGTTTCCTTATCTTTGTGTATTATAATTTGACCATTATTTCTTTTTTAATTGCAACGAATTTTTTTATTAGAAATATAAATGGAGAGGTGTCAGTAATAGATGGTTTATAGCATATACTTTTAATCTCTACCTCTTGCACATGGGCAACAAAATGAGGGCATAGTAGTTTCTATGTTTCCAGCTAATTAGCCATTGATAGTTGACAATTCTACAAGTAAAAAATGCACAAAACTAACCACAGAGATTTATGTAGAGGTAGAACATCTGATTCTGTAGAGTGATGCCCAGATGTATTTCTTGAATTTAAATTGTTGCGGAGTTCTTTGTATCCTATAGAGTGCTCTAATTCTAATTCTATAGAGTGCTTTGTATCCTAATTCTATGAAGTGATCTGAATTCTGGGTAAGTGCTGAAGAGTGCTAAAGAGAATGAGTTTACATGTATTAGATCTTGAGTAAGTTGAGTTTTTCAAATTTTAGATTTTTCTTGAAATGGGAAACTAAATTAATATTGGAATTCAAAACATTTAGATGGATCGATGTCAAACGTTGACTACAAATCAATACCATGCATATGATGAGAGAGTAGCCGATGAGAGGGACATGGACAAATATCCATGTCCATGTAATGGCTTTCTTGGTGGAAAGGTGAAAAAAAGAAATGTGATTTATCAACATATGATAAGATATGGGAATAGTGGTATAAGCCCTTGGGATTACAATTATTATGAAGATATGATAAAATTACAAAGTGTGAGAGATGAAGAGACAACAAACATAGATGAAGTGGCACCAAACATAGATGAAGAGGCAACAATGTTAGACGAAGGGCTTGAAGTTGATAGAATATTGAATGAGGGTCTAAATGATGATTGGGCCAAGTCGATGGAGGATGCTTTTTAGCTTTTGTATGCTAATTGCAAGTTAAGTCATTTGACAACAATCCTTCAAATTCTTAACTTGCAAGTGGTGCTTGGTTGGACAAATGAGAGTGTAGATCTTTTATTGACATTATTAAGTTCATTGTTACCACCTGACTCCACATTTCCAAAAAAATGAAGTCAATGTAAAAAGAAAATCACTAAGATAGAATTAGGGTATGAAAACATCCACACATGTGTGAATGGTTTTGTATTATTTTGCAATAATCTTGCAAGTGAGAGTGAATGTCTAAAATGTCATGAAGTGAGGTATAGACAAGGGTTGAAATCAATTGTGGTTCCTAGAAATGTTATTCGCCACTTTTTGATAATCCCATGATTACTCTGAATGTATAGGTGTAGAGACATTCTTGAACTTATGCAATGACATGCCCAAAATAAGAGCACTAATGGAAAACAACTACATGTGTCTGATTCTAAGATGTGGATGAAATTTGATAACAGATGGCCTGATTTTTCTCAAGATCCTCATAATATAAGGTTAGGTTTGGCGCTAGATGGGGTGAACCCATTCTCAGATCAAAGTACTAAATGGTCAACTTGGCCAATGTTTTTAATAAATTATAACTTTCCTCCATGGTTAGCAACTAAACCATTTTTCTTAATGCTATCATTGATTATACCAGGAAAGAAAGGTGTGACTTTAGATAATCAATGCTTATCTAGAGCCATTATATGATGAGCTAATGGAATTATGGAAATTAATTGAAGTAATTTAATCTCTAAGGGATGGTCATTCAATAAAATTCACTTTAAGAGCTTCCTTATTATTTACGATTCATGATCTTCCTACATATGGCACATTGTCTGGTCTCACTGTTCATGGATACCATGGATTTCTAGCTTGCAACTTTAAGGATTTTGTGAGGAACTCAAGAATTTTGTGTAAGTGTATTTATTGTGGACATTGTGCTTACCTTAAAATGGATCCATATCATAAAAAAAACATGTTTCAATGGTCAAGAAGAGAATCGTGAAGCACCATTGCTAATAACAGGTGATTACATTATTGAGAATGCACAAAAAATAATGTCATTTATAATTGAAAATGATGGGATTGTCAATAGTAGATATGATCCAAGTAATGAAAGCAATGTAAAATGGTTGTGCATATTCTATGTGTTGCCATACTTTAATGATATAGCCATTAGGAATGTTGTTGACTTTAAGCATACTGAGAAAAATATAGCCTATGCTATTATAGAAACTCCTTTTGGTGCTTTTGATACCATTTCATCACGTGAAGACTTTTGACAACTAAAGATTCATCGAAATCTTTGAGTTAAAAAATATGATGATGAAAAATATAGAAAACCTAGTGCTCCTTATGTCTAGACAAAGGAACAACGTGCACAATTCTTATAGTTGATGTCTTAGACTTGCTTTCCCACTAGATATGTAAGTAGTAGTATTAGAAGCCAAACTGACATTAATATCTTAAGAGGCCTCAAGACCCATGACTATCATGTCATAATCAAGAATATTTTACCTATTGTGGTAAATATATCAAGTTTGGAAAAGGGGCCAAGATTGGAAATTATAAGGTTGGGCCTAATATTAAAGAGAATGAGTTTACATGTATTAGATCCTTCAAACTTTGATAGTTTGAGGGAGGAGGTTGTTGAAGTCCTTTGTCTTTTGGAACAAGAATTTCCACCAACAATCTTTAACATTTCTATGCATCTTTTGATACATCTAGAATATGAACTAGAGCATTGTGGCCCAGTAAGAATGAGATGGATGTATCCTATAGAACGATATATGAAGGTTTTGAAAAAAATTGTTCGTACTAGGGAAAAATTGGAAGGCAACATGTCTGAGGGATATTCAATGCAAGAGGCCATGGGGTTTTGTATAGAATATATGAAGGATTTTAAAAATGTCAATCGACATGTATGGGATGATGACGAAGATGAGAGAGTTGCAAGTGAAGTATTAGAAGGAAATGGATGTCACTTCAAGCTATCACACCAAGAAAGAAGTGTGATACATGGCTATATTCTTCAAAACAAATCTTCATTTGATAAGTGGCATAGGTAAAAAAAATTACACAATAATTTATTTAATCAATTGCATTTACACATTTATATTATTAATCTTACTATTTTTAAGTTAATATTATATGTATAAAATATCAAGAAGAGAATTGAACTTGGATGCAACATCGACCTCAAAAGCGCATATGTCATGATTTGATTGGAGGTAATTCTTTTCCAAAATTTGAAGAATGGATTGCTTAATGCAGTTGATGATGCAAAAGAAGAAGGTCAAGATACAACAATAGAGGAAAGTGAGCTTTCAAAATCTCCACATTTATGGGCTATGCATTTTAGTGGAATGTGGGCCTATGGTAGTCATTTAAGAGTGGAAGAAAAAGACAAAGGAAAGAAAAATTGTGATTGTGTTGTTAGTGCTGAATTTCTTCACGAAAATGAGAAGAAATTTTATGTTGGATTCATCCAAGAAATTATTCAAGTGGATTTTGGTGAAAATAGTTCTATATTATTAAAATCTAAGTGGATCCAACCATCCGCAATACAATTTGATGAGTATGGATTTGTATACACAAATACATGACAATTTTTATCAAAGACAGATGAGCCATATGTTTCCCCTCTTCAAATTAACTAATCATTTCTAATTGATGATGTAAGAATCCCAAGATGGTTGTATGTCATTCAAATAGAGTCTCGTTTGAAATAAAAATTCATGGAAGCTATCGATATAATGCTTGATGGGAAATATGTTAATTTACAAGAAACTTTCGAAGAAGTGGATGAAGATGATGATGGGGTGTTTGAAGAAGAGATTTTGATTACCAACGAAGAGATTGGGAGAGATAATTTATTGCATGTCATATATGAGGATGAGGAAGAAAATAAAGTAGATTCTGACATGAGTGATAAATATTTTGATCTTGTTGGCAATGCAGATGATTATGATGATGTTTTGTCACCTTAACTTGTTAGCTTATCACCTAAACTTTGGTTATATGTAATGGTGTAATTTATTATTGAATGTAATAAAGATCTGAGTATAGGTGTGCTTATTCACTATTGTTTTATTGCTACATTTTTTAATGTAATCATCATTATTCTACTAGTACATCGTATACAAAACCTGAGATGTTCACTGCTGATTTGAAGTGCATTTAGAGTTAGGTTCAATCATTCTTCTTAGTTTTCTTACTTTGGTTGAAATTAATTTTGTTTAGTTAGAATATAATTTCTTGTATGTCCTATATGTTTTCTAGATGCTAGACTTTTCTAACTTCTCTAGAACTGCTAGATATGAAAAGAAGCAAGCAAGGTCTAAAGGTATCAAATAATGCAACAAGATACCTTTGAAAGTAAACAACTCTTTAAAATTTTGGCAATAAATTTAGTCATTTCTTTGATATTTGGATAGCTTTAGTTTGTAATAAAACATCTAGCCTCCACATGCATTGAATATTCTTGTGTGAAGGAAACAACAATGAACACCTATGATTTAATAATACATATAGATATCTTAACATTAGGTGAACAAAATATTTAACCTATACTATTAAACAATTTGTGTGAAAAGACAAGTAGAATTCCCTATCATGATCCCCCTTACTGTTATGCTCACCCTAACTTTAGTACTATCATGTTGTTCTGGATCATGCTATGTTTTACTCCTTCAATTCTCCCCCTTTGACATCAATGGAAAAGGTGTTGGTCAATTAACCCCTTGACTTAAATCTCCTCATCAACTTGTAGTGTTGCTCCCCTTCTCTACTATTTTCTCTGGCTTAATCATACTTCAAGGTTTATAAGTTCAAAATTCTTTTGACCCTTTCCACCATGATCAATTTCAAATTTTCTTCTTTTTTGCTATGCATTCTATGATAAAAACAATGATTACCAATATGTCCACTAATTTTCTTCTTCTTTGGATTGAAAATGCAATTCCTGAATTACCAAATTTGGTAATATAAATTAACTGCTTTTTAGATCACAAGTATGTTACAACTAGGGATTTTTCCCTTGACTCCAAGTTTTGAAGGAGTATGAGCATGAGTTAACCATAGCATAGGGTTGACTTGTTTCTTTTTTCAGTTTGAATCATACTGGAACTCCTTGTTGGAGTCCAACTGAATTTTGTCAGTTGATATCCAATTGAGAACAAGTGATGTTCGGTTGATTGTTCCACATGCCTTTTGTCCTTTCTACACCCTAAACCCTAAACTCTAAACCATGGCTACATTCCTTGTCTCTTTCTTTTCCTGATACTCAAGAATTTTCAAGACCAAATAAACTAGGATTTGGTTTATAATTGATTTGTCTCTAGTTCAAAAATGTCACCTAATGCCAACTTTCCTATCATCAGAAGTATCATTAATGTTTTTGAATATCTGCCATTGATTAATCTATCATTGTTGCCAATTGTCTCCTCGAAATATTGTTGTCATGTCAATAAGGCGAGGAGGTGGCTTCGTTGTGTCGAAGGGACCAACATTTTTTCTACCGATATTTATCTATCTCCCTAATTAATTCCTTGAATCAATCATATTCCCTTTCTATCTTTTGTTACATCAAAGGGACTTAAAACAACTCACTATGATATATAGAAGTCCCTTTGATCTTTCCATCGAAGAAGTCACAAAACTATCTCTTTGAATTCCCATTATCACATCGATGTATCTATGGGCCCACTTTATATTAAATCATATCTTTTTGATTTTGGACGATAAATGTTATGTTTTTTTTTAATGCAGATCATTTCATTGAAGGGACTCTAAAGCATCTTCGCTCGATATGTTGTAGTGTCTTCGATGATGTTTTATGTTCTTTCATGCAAACGGTTTTATCGAAGGTACTTTAAGGTAACTCCTACAGATATGGTGTAGTCTCCCCAATATAGGTTATTTCACTAGAACCCAATAATAAGTATAAGCTTAAGATCAAGATGACTATTTAAAGTGGAAAATCTATATGACATATGGCCAATTTCAATGAATTAAAAGAGAAAACCTTAGGAAATTGAATCAAAGGCTTATATGAAGATTCTTTTGATTAAAATTGAGCATGAACATAGAGCAAAAGGTAACCAGAAGATGAAAATAGATTCAAATCAAAGGGCTAGTCACTTCATGAATAAAAGGGGCTCAAAGCGAGAACTTTAAAAGACTGGAACTGGAACAAGCGGTCAACAATGAATTATAAGAAAAATCCTCAAGGTACAAAGGTTCCATACTTAGGGAAAATTTTGAAAAATGACAACCCCTAGGACCAAGTCAAAAAAGTAGAACTCTCCTTCTAAAGACTAGAAAACTAAGAAATCCCAACAGTGTTACCAAAGTCATCATGTCTTCTGATCATTCTATGGTTTTATGTTTTATTTCCCAAACAACCATTTCTTGAATGTTGAATGCGGATGTTTCTAATCCCTTAGAAATGGTCACTTTTAATGAGTTTTTCTAAAAGGAAAATCCCATTCGATGTCCAAAATCTGAGATATTTATGTATATAAGACATAATATGATTTTTTATTTTTTTTATAGGCAAGAAAAAGAGTGCAAAGAAAATGTGGAGGAAAATAAAAAGGGAAAAAAGATATAGTGCTTCCAACTCATAGAGCCAACACATTTGTGATTCAACAAATATAGTTGGTGAAAAGAATAGTTGTGATAATGTGCAGTCTGATATAGCACATGGTGATGTGTAGCCTAATATAGCACATGGTGATATGCAGCTTGATATAGCACATGGTGATGTGCAACGTTGTGATGATCTCTTAGCACAAAGTCTAAGAGAGATTGTTGAAAAGCATGAGAGTAAAGGAATAGTAAGTCTGCAATTGATTTATTCAAGATTAAAGGATGTGTTTGAAGTGATATTTGTAGAGACCAGTATTGATCTACCTACTCATGACACACCTGATGTGGCCAAGGAGCATGAAGTTCTAATTAATGAAAGTCATGAAGAGAGACTGCTTGTATTTGGTGTGCCTCAGAGTGCATCTGTTGCATCTACAAATTTTGATGGAACTAGTGGATCAACCAAAAATATTGGTAGTGGTTTAATAGAATATGTGTTTGCTTTTGTCAAAAGACAAAGATTGAGTCAAGATTTGTACAAATCTACAGAGAGGAATGCAAAAGAAAGAAAATTTGAAGGAAAGAAGCCATTCTTGGTTGAGTTATCGAGAGATGGTGAGCCCATTAGGCCAAATGTTGCAAGGTGGGCCTTCGAGTTGGGTATAAGATGTAGGGCCCATTTGGATATTTGTAAATCAAATTTTGCAGAGCAAGATCCACGAAGTGTGGAAAATCTTATACAAAAAATGGAAAATGCTTTTGAGACTACTGGTGGACAAATCTTTAGAAAATATTACAAGAAAAAGATGAGACTTTTGATGAACAATTTTAGATACAATTGTAGAAAAACAAGCATGGAGGGAAAAGAGAGGTTAGACTCCACTCTATCTCCCAAATAGTGGGAGGCATTGAAAGAAATTATGCATTCTGAAAAATATTTGACAAAGAGTAACAGAGGCAAGAGAGCAAGAGATAATGTGAGGGCTGGATATACATTTGGCCGAGGCGGGTTGTAGGCCAAAATGGAAAAATTTGGAGTAATTTTATGGCTTTTTGGTTCAATTTATGTTGTGTTATTTATTTCTACTTTTTATTGAACTGATTATATGTTGAAATTGACATTGTATTTTAGGTGGAAAACAGTAATAGAGAAGCAGGTGCAGAAGATATTGTCAATTATATGGCAGCACTAGATCCTAGTAAATCTAAGAGTAGGATGAAGTGGAAATCTAGTTCGTCAACAAAGATTTCACAACCATCTATTAGATGCCCAGTAAGAGCTTCTCTAAATCATGTCAACTCAAATGAAGGGTACCAACATGTAATGAGTTGCATATACGGTCTCACTAAGAATGTTTTGTAGTTGGTTGCCTTTGTTAAGCCTATAGTTTCTACATGGAATGAGCATAATTCCATGGATTCATATGAGGTAAGAGGCTCTATTGATTTCATTTCTTCTTGTTTGGAAATTTTGTATACAAATGCCTCTTGATATGTAGATTGAAATCTAAGTGTAGAAGAATCCAACCTATTTTCTTTATTGTTGGATTGATCCAAAAAATCTTCTTTTGGAAAAATTTATAGCTTACATTCTTTACTTGACTATTGAATGCTTTGTATATTTTTTTGCATGTTGGGTAAACCACAATAGAGCAATTTTATCAAAGCAGCATGAAAATGAAAATGCCTTGATGTCAACAGAGCTGTCAATATTGACAATGATCATGATGAACTAGACAAGAATGAGCAACATAGTCATAGTTGTGTTGAAGTTGAGGTAATATAATAGTTTTTTTCAGTTATCTATCCCAATGTTTTGTCATTCTTCATGCTTAAAATATTATTTTGGACAAAAATTTATAGCTTTTGCATTCTTTAAGTTGTAAGTTAATTTGTCCCAAATTTTTTTCATTCTTCATGCTTAAAATGTTCTTTTGGACAACAAATTCTAGCTTTTGCATTCTTTACTTGACTTATATTAATTTTTTCATGATGATTAAACCATATTATTTTTTTAACAACATCAAGTTTCCACAGTCCATGATAATCAAGTGCTATTATTTTTGGATTAAAACTATGTGAATTTTTGTATCAATGTTTTGGATCACACTCCATGATCCATCATCAGGATGATATTTGGATATCATCCTGATGATGGATCATGGAGTGTGATCTGAAATGTTGGTACAAAAATTCACACAGGTTTAATCCAGAAATAATAGCACTTGCATATTATTATTTTTTGAAGTTGAGGTAATATAATAGTTCTTTTCAGTTATATGTCCCAATTTTTTGTCATTCTTCATGCTTAAAATGTTCTTTTGGACAAAAAATTATAGCTTTTGCATTCTTTAAGTTGTAAGTTAATCTATCCCAATGTTTTGTCTTTCTTCTTTTGGACAAAAATTCATAGCTTTTGCATTCTTTAAGTTGTAAGTTAATCTGTCCCAATGTTTTGTCATTCTTCATGCTCAAAATTATATGAAATTAGAACGAAAAGAAAAAGGCCCTATTAATAGAGCTCTCTACAAAGCTACACAACTTCATGTCAATGTTGAAAGTGATTATGTTGAACTCGACGAGCACGTGCATGTTGTTCATAGTAGTAGTGATGCTAAACTCAAGGTGAGTGTTATGAAACCACATGCAAGTAAGTACTATTCAAGTAAGTAATGGTTGTTTTATTATGTAAATAAGGGTAATCATTACCTATGTGATAGAATTTGATTAGAATAGTAGTGAAGTGTAATTAGCTAGTATACAAAGATTATGGAAATCAGGGAGAACATATAACTTACATATGGAATCTTAGAGCTTAGTTGTAATAGAGTTCATACATAGATTTTGACAATGCATTAGTGCATTGTGTTCAGGGATGTCAAGGTCCTCAGTTGGGGGGACTTCATTGCCAATCCATGTCTCTATTTGGAGTACTCATACATTCTAGCACTATTGTAGTCTTGCCCTCCATTTTTTTGTACCTTGCAATGGGTTAATTTTTTTCTAGAGTAAAAAGTTGCTTCTTTGTTATTCAACAAAATAAAAATAAAAAACACACAAAAACTGATTTGTTCCAAGACATAAGACATTAAATACAGTTGTCAAAAACAAAAGACAACACTTTTCCACTAATGTCAAAAACTGATTTTTATAGTAGACACCACTTTGAGAGAAGGAAAATACAACCAGATGACATTAACACTAACCCTCAAAAGCATAACAAGTCCATATCAGAGTTAATCAAAACTTTTTTACTCTTTTCAAACATTTCAACCAGAAGTACCATTACTATCACATTATGACCCAACTTCATTTTTAGTTCATCAAGGGATTATATCTCCAACCACTTTGGTTGTTCCAGGAAAAATTAAGAATGTATTAGAAAATTTATTTTTGAGTAAAGGACTCCTGTCAAAAGCAAATCGTAGGTGGAATTAATTACCATAACTAAAATATCAGACCTTGTGTATATAGATTTAAAATGATGGGACAAATATAGCTAATACAAATATCAAAAAAGTTGTAAGACTACTCATGAGAAAACATCCCCTATTAGCTTAGATAAGTTAAGGTTTTTTATGCATGAAATTTCTTAGCTTTGTTTGTGAAAAACAAATTCATTTTTTTCTGTAAAGAAGTTGAATCCTTACCTATTGAGGCACAAACTCATATATTGGTGTTTCTGGCATTTTTAGGAATGGAGTTTCCTTGCAAACCTATTGTTAGATTGATATAACTGACCAAGAATGATATTTTTTGTAACACCCCTGAGAGGCTCTCCTTTTGCAAAAACAACAACATCCAAAAGGATATCCATAGTCTCCTCAAATGAACATCTCATCATTGGCCCTGTATCATTATGATTGATACCATATCGAGTAATAGCCATCAAATGACCTCAATATGTCATTGTGTCACATAGAATAGCTAAATTCCAATAGTTCACATATGACCCATCAAAATATATCACAACTCGAAGCTCATCTAGAAGAGCTTTTCTTAGAGCCTCTATTCCAAGAACTTCAATAACAATAATCAAGTGATTACTTGTTTTCCTTGTAGCATCCACAACTTCATGGCACGTGACTACTAACATATTGACACCTTTTGTATCTAACATCCATTCTATATCAAATAGTGGGAAGTTATTTTTTGTTTAATATGTCAGGTGCATGGTTTCAAGTTTCCTATCGTCATTTTCTAGTTTCTTATGAATATTTATCGAATGTTTATCTGTGTGAACTATTGAATGTTATATCTCAATATAATGTGTATTTTTTTTGTTTTTACATAAATGTATTGATAAACTCCAAGAACAGGATAAAGTTGGGGTGTTGGATCTATTTGATGGTGTTGATGTGGGAATTGGGCGGATTCACTCACTATTTATTGTACATGGAGTCAAATTGAAAGGAACAGGAGAAGCAAATGTAAATATTTTAAAGGTCACAAGTAACATACCCCTTTCTTATGAAAAAAAAATAGATGGAGCTATCTGTTAGAAAGAGAAAGAAGGAACCTTCACATGGTGGCCACTAACATATTTGCAAAAAATGGCATAGTTGATGTTTATCATGTACTAGTTGTTAAACAGCTTGGCCCACAACTTTATGCAGTAGTTTGAATATGTTGTTCAAGTATCTTTATCATGATGTATTTTCAAGAGTTGGAAACTCTTAGACTTTAACATTTTTTATTACATATATATAAACATCTTACAACTCATCAAAATTGCATTATATTTTTTATTGCAAATTACCTTTTTTTATCATGATGTGTAATATTTTTATTTGCTTTTATGTTTTAATTCACATTTAATAATATGCTTATTTTTGCATTATACAATTTATGGTATTTAATAAATTATTCATATCATATAAATGAAAATTTACTACTAAACTAGTAGTAAATATAATGATTATGCAATTAATAAACAATGTATCAATATACTACCAATTGACAAAAATCAATGAACAAAAACAATTAAATAAACTACCAAATGATAGCAATTAAAAATTAAAATGACTAAATTTACTACCAATTAATGGAAATCAATCAATTAAAATGACTAAATATACTACTAATTGACGTCAATTAATAATTAAATTGACTAAATATACTACCAATTGATAGAAATCGGTGAATAAATATGACTAAATATATGACCAATTGATGACAAAATAATGATTAAACTGACCAAATATACTACCAATGGATGAAAATCAGTTAATACAAATGACTAAGTATACCACCAATGGACAAAAATTAGTGAATGAAAATGACTAAATATACTACCAATTGACGGCAATTAATTATTACAATGACTAAATAAATGACTACCATGACTAAATAAATGACCAATTAACAACAATCAATAACTAAATTAATGACTAAATATACTACCAAATTGATCAATCAAAACAACCAATAAATGACTAAAAATGGTTTAGTCATAAATTTGGTCATGTTATAAATGACCGACAATAAACTACTAATGCTCATGTGATCAAGATTAGTCATTTATATGCAATTTTTAGTAGTTTTTTTAGTCATTTATTGTTGTTTTTCTACTAGTGATTGCAGTCAATCACTCGTTCATCAATTCCTCCCAAGGATTCTTGACCCTTGATCTTGATCATCCACCTCTTAATCTAGATTGTTCATCCAAACCAGACAGTTCTATAAAATTATCTCACATCTCATTGATGACTAACCATGAACTTTGGCATTTTGCATACATTGATCCCATTCACACACTTGAAATTGAAGCAAAGAAGTGCATAAATAATCTAAGAGAAAAGAAAGGAAAAGAAGAATAATGGAGGTAAATCACATTGACATGATGAAGCTAATTGCAATGCTTTATTAATTCATTTATTTGTGTTGATTGTACTCCATTGGTTGATTTGGATTGTGTTTGGTTTTGAATTGAATTTTTTGTGGTTTTTTATTAGAGGTAAATAGGTTTTGAAGGGGTCCCAAAACCCTTTACAAAAAAGAACAGCTGAAGCAAAAGATAACTACATAACACAAACAATAGCCAAAACACAACAAGCCATTAGCATGATAGCAACCAAAAAGGAAGGAAAAAAGTAGCAGAACTACATATTCTTCAGGATACTTGCAGCTTCCATGTCACATGCCACAATCTTCTAATTGTCATCCATAACTTTAGACATATCTTTAGCAGGGACCCTAGCCCACCCTTTGGTTTTATTGCGTGTTATATCTCCAAGCCCACCCACATTTACCTCAGTAATCAAAACATTCTGCACCCCACCAACCTTGTCAACAGAAACCTCCTCCTCCATATGCCTTTCACTAGCACTAGCTTCCTCACCAAGAGCAATCTCCTTTCGATGCTTTGCCATTTCAATAGGAGTACAAATTCCCACAGACTCAAACTTCACAACTGATTTAGTCCCCACCTCACCCTTCTCCAAATTAGCACTAATCCTTTCCAACTGGTCTTCAAGGGTTAGGATTCTTTGTTCAAGCATCTGTTTCATCTTCAGTGTTTCGTCAGCAACAATCTTCAAGGATTCAAACAGCTCATCAATTTGATTCTGAACCGATGAATCACCCACTTTTCTCACTGCACCCCTTACCCTGACATTTTTCATGTTGATCTCATGGAACACCCATTTTAGTAATTTAAACAAAGAGATGGTGCCCTCCTTGGCCAATCCCAAAACATCGAGTACATCCTCCCAATCAAAATTAAAAAAATCCTTAACCTTACTATCATCCTCCTGGGAGGAGCTAATCTTTTCCTGACTAACAAAAACCTTCTTACCTTTACCAACAATAGCCGAAAATTGAATTTTGTGAATGGAGTCAACAATTTCCTTAGCAACAAACCTCCTTTTTTGTACCTCCAAGTCCACACCCGAAGAGTCTAAATCACCTTGCTCACCATCCAACTTTAGGGGAGAAGTAACTTGCATCTCAACTAGCTAGCTAGCAACCCTAGTAGTTGTTTTCTTATTACTGGCCTCCTTCGAACCCTGCTTTCTCTTGGTCCCCAAAATAGGGGATGGCATAGACACATCTCCAGCAGTAACAATCCTCTCCTTCAGGATAGTGGAAGCATCGGGCTGAGTTGTAGTCGGCTTATCAACAGCCTTTTCCTCACTACAGGTTTCATAACCCATCTGGTTAGGACCCAAATCCATTTTTCCAGACTTACCCACATCATGAGGTTGTGAGATCACTTCCATGGAAGCCTAAGAGTCTGGTACATAATCTATGTCCTCCTCTGAATCCAAATTCTCCTCCAAGACTTTTCTCTTCCTATTCCCTTTCATAGTGGTCGTCTCATCTTTCAACATTGTTTCATATTCCTCAGCCAACCTCTATTGTTTACCCTTAGAGATAGCAAGTGGCATAGAGACTTCAAAAGCTTTAGCATAGTCCAAAATTAATAGAATAAGACTAACATGCAGCATCGGATTCTTGGGGTTCCTTTTGTGATCCTTCAAACCAAACTCCAAAGAAGCCAAGAGGTAAAAAGGAAAATAAATTTTCTTCCTATGTCGGAAATGATTCAAGAGAACAAAATGATAGGCATTTACCGTAGAAAAATAGCCCTCAAGAGTAATGTACCTCATTAGTTCCTCTGCAATGTCCCCCCAAAGAGCTTTGAGTAAACCACGCTGGTACCCACCACTCTTGGCCAGCTTCAGGTTTTGTTCTTCGGTCCCTTTGAAGAAAATATGCACCACCTCCTTAGATTCTTTCCCGTCCCTGTAAACCTTTTTACCCTCCATAGAAAGTTTGGTGATCTTAGCAATAAAATCCTCATTAACATCAAATTTTGTGCCACCTAGTTTCAAAACCCTGTTGTTCCAACCTTTAGCAAACAAGGTTGTAGCTTGTGGGTTGTTGCCATGTAACCTCTCTAGATAAGGTGTAAGCCCTCCTTTTTCCAATATACCCCACACCTCCTTTTTCCTAATAGCATCATAGGAGAAAGGCTTGACATGATTTCTTCCGCATCCTATAGCCCCTGAATTAGCAATTAGAAGCTTGAGAACCTTGCAAGAGATGAGTAGAAACCTCGAGAAGGAGAACCAAAAAATTCCCACAATCTCTGTCACAACGGTATTACGACAGAGAGAAATAATGATCCTAGAATGTCGCCCCATACAGAGACCAACCAAGGTACCATCAACACAATAAAAATATAGCTTTCCTTCACTCCAAATGATTACCTGCCACGTGATAATAGTCATACGAATCCGTAGCATAATGAGGCAAACATCCAAGCTAGCAATTTTGAAAATCATGGTTTAAACACGCAATAGCCTCAATGGGAAGGGGGTTGTTAACATCCCACTCCCTAGAACCCCTAACACCGTTAGCAAAAACATCAACTAATCCATTCCCTTCCCTAAATATATGAGATATATAACACTCATCAAAGGAATTTAGGATTCCAATAGCATCCATGATCATTGATTCAATACTACATGAAGGGGTAGAAGACTGCTTCAAATTGTTGATAATGTTGAGAGAGCCCCCTCAAGCCAAACCTTCTTATAACCTCTTGATTGTGCCATTTTCAAGCCATGATAGGTTGTAGCCACTTTCACAAAGTGGTTTTTTTGGGTTCCCAAAGGGAGCGCCACAACAGAAATGAACCTACCATTAGAATTTCTTAACACTCCCCCACAACTAGCAGGTCCCGGATTACCTTTAGCAGCTCCATCAAAGTTAACTTTCACCCATCTAGCAAGGGGAGATTTCCAAACAACGTCATTTCTATAGGCTTTCCCTTTAGTGAGGGGGAAGGAAATATCACAGGGAAACTTCCAATTATTCACAATAGAAATGTCAACCAGGCTGAGTGTTAACCTCGGGCCATTCTGAAAAGAAACCCCATTGGAAAAATTATCTTTTGACTTCTCCCCTCCATCTTAGCCGATGAAGATATTTGCTAACAATTTTGGCCCATTCACTCTTAGCCAAGATAAGGTTCCACAATTGTTTACCAACAAGGGCCAAATTAAATTCTCTGATTTTATGAATTCCTAGCCCCCCCACCTTTTTAGGCCTACAAACATCGTCCTAGGAAACCAAATGGATTCTTTTCTTATCCTCAACACTAGACTAGAGGATTTTTTTTTGAATTCCCTCCAGCTTATCCACAATTTTCCTTGAAATATAAAACAAGCTGAGAGCATAAACAGGAAGATTCTGAAAAGTTGACTTGATCAGCTGCACTTTCCCGACTTGTCTTAACAAAGCACCCTTCCATCCAACCAATTTGGAATTGAATTTATCAATCAACCCCCAACAAAAGGACTCAGGGATCACATTGGAGCATAGGGGGAGACCCAAATAAGATGTGGGAAGCTCACTAATATGACACTGCAAGATTCTAGCAATTTTAATCTGCTTGTGGTCAGGAGTGTTAAAGAAGAAAATGACACTCTTGGGTAAGCTAACCTTCTACCCCGAAGCAGCCTTGTATCTTTGCAAAATAAGTTTAATAGCTTTAGCTTCCTTAATAGATGACTCCCCAAGCATTAGAGAAACATCAAAAAACTATTGATGGGAACAAACAAGATTACTAGAGGAAGGATTCAACCCATCCATTAAGCTAGAATTAATAAATCTCTAGATGAGGCGACCCATCAATTCTACCATGATAATAAAAATAAAAGGAGATATAGGATCTCCTTGTCTCAACCCCCTCGAACAATCAAAGAGAGGCAATAGAGAGCCATTAACAAGGACAGAGAACCTAGGGGTGGAGATAAGATGGTTAGTAAGAGCCACCATTTTCTCCCTAAAACCAAAGGCTTTGAAGATCTTAGAAAGAAAGCCCCAATCAACTCTATCATAAGCTTTGAGCAGATCAAGCTTCAGGACAAAACCAACATGCTTATTAACATTTAAGGAGTGAATATTCTCATGGACAGTAAGGATGGAATCCAAAATTTTCCTTCCTACCACAAAGCCATTTTGCTGAGGAGAAATGATAAGAGGAAGAAATTTTTGCAATCTTACTGCCAACACCTTGGAAAAGATCTTGTAAATCGAATTACACAGGCTGATAGGGAAAAAATCATCAAAGGAGGTAGCACCTAGTTTCTTAGGCACAAGAACAATAAAAGAGAAATTTAGTTCCTTCAAGAGATTTCCACTACCAAAAAATTCCTTAGTAGCTTCCACAACATCCTTGGCAATAATATCCCAAATACACTAAAAAAAGGACATCAGAAAACCATTCGGCCCTGTCGCCTTATTACCCTCAAAAGAGAGGACAACACTTCTAATCTCATCCACCAATGGAATAGACACTAGCTACCTGTTAATGTCTTCAGAGATGACATGAGGGATGTCCCTAAGAAGATCCTTCTGACAATCAAGATCCAACTCCCCTTCCATCGAAAGAAGGTTAGCAAAGCAAGAAGAAGACGCCTACTACAAATCAACATCCTTCTCTAACACCTAATTGTTATAATTGATAGCATTAATACGATTAGAAGCCCTGTGTTTCAAAGTAGAGAGGTGAAAAAACCTTGTGTTTTTGTCCCCACTTTTTAACCACATAATACAAGATCTTTGCTTTCAAAATTCATCCTCCTTCACAACAATATTATGCAATCTAGAAAGGACATTCTCCTTCAAGGCCAAAGCTTGATTATACCCTATCACTTGGATAGATTGTTGCACAATAAGAAGCTCCCAATTCACCTCCTCTTTTTCCAAAAAAAATGTGACCAAAAGAAGTCCTATTCCATTTCCTAACATTTTTCTTCACATTAGCAAGCTTCTTGGCCACTCTATACATAGCCAACCCATCCACCTGAATGTTCCACCAACCCTGAATCAGATTTTTGAGGTCAAGATGATAGGTCCACATTTTCTCAAATTTGAACAGAAAATTTTTTCTTTCGACCCAACAAATCCACTGATAAAGACAAAGGAAAGTGATCCAATCCTAGCTTGGTCAAAGTGGAGAGCGAACAAGAATAAGAGACAATACAATTAGGTGTGATAAGGGCACAATCAAGCTTAACCTAGATAAGAGCATCACCCACACGCTGATTAGACTAGGTGAAAGAGGCCCCTTTAAGATCCAAATCTAAGAGAGCATTATCATTGATGAGGTTCATGAGATCATATCTACTATCATCCACAATCTACGAACCACCCAACTTATCAGTATCATGTAGGGGTGTATTAAAATCCCCCATAACCAACCAGTTAACAATGGGATGTGACAATTTGAAGGAGCCAAGATTTTCCCAAAAAAAATTCTATCACTCTTACTATTAGGAGCATAGATATTCGAAAGGGTCCAAGAGAACTTATCCCACATATTAATAAATGAAGTGGCCGCATGGTTGCAATCATGAAACATTTTAATCCCCCGAACCAACTTAAGATTCCAAAAAGTAACTATCCCTCCTAAGGCACTAGCCGTATTAAAGAAATGCATACCATAGTCCTTAAAAAGCTTATGCTTAAGTCTAGATAATTTATCCATACCCATTTTAGTTTCTTGAATTAAGAAAATATTAGGTCTATGATATCTTACCAAATTAGCAAGAAGATAATGCTTATGAGGGTGATTTAACCCTCTCATATCCCAGGAAATGATCTTCATGAGAGCTTATGGGAGGTGCTCTTGGAGCACATCTCCAACAACATTCTTTGAGTTCCATCAGCAATGTCCATTTGGCTTTCCTTATCCCTGGTTACATTTGAAGGAGGTCAACCTCTACCTCTCGGCTTTGACCCATAGTCTAACCTTTTCCTATTTCTAGTGACAACTCCCGAAGATGGAGAGTGCTTATTTTTGTTCCTACCTCTCATTGGAATGAAAGGAGGATTATCAGGATCATCCAACTCCCCATTATCCTTTGATTCAGATAAAACCTCCAATCCCTCATCCTTCGAACATTCCTCCTATGGCGGTTTGACAACCCCACTACCAAGAACCTTCGATGTGGGTGAGCCCAGACTCTCATCCACAGACACCTTGTCTTCTGTTAGAGCCTCATACCTAGTCTCTTTAAAAGTCTCCACAGTATTAAGAGTAGGGGGAGGAATAATCACCTCACCTCCTCGCTCCAACTACACATTATACATTTCCATATCAACCTGGCCCTCAAGAATCCCAAGATTCTCATCAGCAACCATATCCATTTCCACCAGTTTCTCAAACACCAAGACCGCCTCACCACCAGGGTCAGACCCCCCTTTTTCCATAGACTCCAAACAGAGCACTTCAAGAGCCTTCTCCTTTTCTTTCCATTGTTTAGTCACCTACTTTAGCATGTTAAGAGGACATTTATTTTCCCAGTGGCCAACTTTCTTACAATGGAAGCAAGTGAATGAGATAGACTCAAATTCCACCACTTGTTCCCATACCCCAAACTTGGAGTTGATCTTCACCAAAGAGGGCAGGTCAGCTGATTGTTCCACATTCACACAAAATATGGCATAAACAAGACACTTCCTGGACACTGTCATTTGATCAATTGACAGCGAACTCCCAAAAGTACACACTATCCCTTTGAACACTTCCTCATCCTAGAACTCGAGAGGGAGACTTGGAAATCACACCCAAACTATTGCAGCCGAAAAGGAGCACAAGTTAGGATTGAAGCCTAGTTCCCACCTTTTCAACATCAAAGAGGACTTCCCTATGAACCAGGGGCCACCCGTAAGAGCTACCGATAATTCATCTTCATAGTTGAATGTGAAGGTGAAGAATACTTTGGCCAATATAGCCACATCAACTTGTCCCTTAGGTCTCCTTCAATTCAGGGAAAACTTACGAACTAGCTCAATGTGAGGCCACAGTCCAACAAATCTAACCAGCAAAGAAATGTCTATATTTGAAACACTTTTCTCAACAATGCAATCCGAGACTGAAATAGAGTATTGTCCAGTCTTAGTATTCACAACAAAAGCCATAGGAGAGGAACTTTTACCTTTGGGCTTCACACCGAATAGATTTGACCATTTAAGAGATGAGTCTAAGAAGAAAACAACCCTAGTCTTATCAACCCCAAGGCCCAAACCTTTAGACATCACATCTTGTCCATTAGAAGACAAGTCGGGCCCAGACTTTTCAGCACCATGATTCCCCTTTTCAGAGGACACCGGAGAAAGTGAACAAGCAACCTTTGGAGCACCTTTCCCACTAAAATATTCACTTTCCACAATAGGGGACCCACACCGCTCACCTGAAGCAAAGGACCTAACTGACATCACCTTTCCATTAGCAAGTTGTATGCCATTAATGCCTACAACACCACCAAGATTTCCCACCTTTTCAAATTTTGAAATTGCACCACTGCCCGAGGAGAGATCCATTATTTTTATTTCCCACAATTTTTGTGGTTACTGTGTTAGTTCATTATCTATTATGATTAATCCCAACTTTTTGATCGATGGAGGGAATATAAGAAGATAAAATTTGGAATATTAATATTGATTTTTAATTATTTAATTTCATTTGCATAGATTTTTTTCATTATTCCTCTTTCACCCAAGCCAAATCCCACTTCTACAAGTGAATATGAAAGGTCTATAAAGGAATCAAATGTGACACAAATCAAGAAGAATTTGGAATATGCAAGCAAGGAGACATGGTAATGAATGATATTTCCAAGTGCAATTGATTTGGAGGAACCTAAACTACCTATTTATTGATGGGGAAAAGTGAAAGACACTGAAATGTAGGAGTTTATGGTGAACTCAACACCCCAAGATCACCTGCAAGACAAATTAACTTCCACAAGAGAGAAATGGTAGAAGTATCATGCTATGATTATAAATGCAAGATTTCCCGATTGAATTATTGATGTTATATTGTTACAATGTACATATTATGCCTTGCTTATATAGGCAAGTTGTGATGATGTACAATCATTAAATGACCGTGTCATAATTAAATGACATGGGCCACATTAAATGAACTAGGACACAAGCATTAAATCATAGCCAACTAGATAAGTGACAACTAATTCTTAAGTACAAAGATTCCCTCCTAGGACCTAAGTGGACTTAACTTGTAAATAAGACCTAGATAGGTAAAAAACCTATTTACACCAACACCCCTCCTTAAATACAACTTCGGGAGTACTTATTCAAATTTCACAAAGATGGTTCACAACTAGGAAGCCATGTTAGGTACCCATGTACATATACAAATGCAATCTCTCACAAATAGAGAAAAGTAGAAAACCCAGTAGGAAACAACTCCTCCCTAGAAGAGAGATGAAATACAAAATACTCTCAATGATGCAGGAGAAGTAAAAAACCCCATTCAAGGAAAAAAACCCTCCCATAAGAGAGAAGAAGAGTGACCATGCAACCCTCCCTCGATATGTAATATCCTACAAAAATGGTAAGTGTTTGAAGACAAAACATGATTTAATACCTACAAATAATGTTTCACCCCTTGGGAAGAATATATACCAAGTAAAAATGCAGGAATGCTTTCCATTCCGAATAGGAAGATGCCGGAAGAAGGATGAAATGTGATTTCTCTGAAGAATATTCAAGTGTCTCCATATCCAAGGTAGATGAAGATGTCATAATAAAATCTATTATAATTGTGAAAAACATGAGCCACTGGATCAAACAATGAACAAAGACACCTTCCACATAAGAGAGCACAATATCCTTAACAAGAAAAAGCTACATGATGAACCTAAAGAGTTTTCAAGGAGATCATGAGTTCTCCAAAGGTTGTCAAAAAATTATGATAATACAATGAGGGTTGAGTGCTTTATATGAGCAAACATAAATGATAAAGGGATTAGATCATGACAAGTGTCAACATATCATGCAATGCAATAGAATGATCTAATAATAGCTCACATTAGCTAACATAAAATAGCACTCTCAATTTTATCTTAAGTGCATGAGAATAAATTAGAATAATAATCAATTTAAGATTAATTAATTATTGGTGAATGCATGGTTACTCAACACCCCCCTTAAGATGAACTTAGGGAGTAGCTATATACCTAAAAAGAGAATGCATGATGGGTCCTGACAAACAAGGTCTGGTGAGGAACCCATGTACAAATAATCTAATATCTTACAACTAGAGAAAAGGAGAAAACCACATGGTAAAAAATCCTCTCCAAAAGAGAGAAAGGTGGATGAAGGACTTAAAATTCTCGAAAGCAATGTGAAGGACTAAGAAGCCTCCAACCAAAACAATGTCCCAAAAAAGAGGAACATGAAGAACATCTTGAAGAACAAAGAAGTTATAGGCAACTGTCACAAGATGAATGAAATAGTGCTAAAATAAATAAAATCCTCTTAAAAAATGATGATTAGGATCAAGATGACAAGAATCTACATGAGTACCCTCAAAAATACTACTTGAATCATATGGTAAACAAAGGTAAACATCTAGAACTTGAAGATATAAATGTCAGGCTCAAGAAAACAATAATTCACATGAGTTCCCCTAATGACACTACTTGAATCAGATGGAAAACAAAGGCAAACATCTGGAAGTCAAATGGAAAACAAAGGAAAACATCTAGAAGTCAAAGATACAGATGATACATGAATCTACACGAGTGACCCGAATGACACTACTCAACATGCAAGATGCAAGTCAAAAATATAGATACCAATAGTCTAAAGAATGTTGATCAAGTGAAAGCAATAATCTACATGAGTGTCCCTAATGACACTACTCAAATCAAATGGAAAATAAAGGAAAACATCTAGAACTCGAAGATACAAATGGCACATGAATTTTCACGAGTGACCCCAATGACACTATTCAACATGCAAGATGCAAGTTGAAAATATAGGCACTAATAGTGAGAAGAACACTGATCAAATGATAATAGAAGTTTTCCTCTAAAAATAGGAATCAAAGAATTTATATATGGTAAATGGTCTATCTCACCAAAATTCATGGATAACCAATCGATGCATCCGTTTAGTACATAGGAACAAGAACTAGATATATAGATCACTCGAAAAATGAAAACCAAGGAAGAATTAGCACCAACAGTAGAAAAACCCCATAATGATGAGAAGGGAGAGCCAAGAAAAGTACATTGATACTGTGTGAAACCAAGAATTCATGTAGGAGAAACAAGAACATATGAACGTGCACAAAAGAGTACCTACAAAGAAAAGGGTGGGAAAAGTAAGGCATACACACATGAGGCAAGAATCACTGGGATTTGATGTTGTCATGGAAGGGACACTCACTTGATAAAGGTTTGATGGAAAAAAAATACCTACGCAACCCCCTGATGACACTTTATATCATAGTACGAGTACAAAAGGCACAATAGGATGTTCAAAATCCCCCAAAAGATACACCAGAATGGCACTTTATCTCAATGTGTCTACAAAAGAGAATGTGCTTACAAAACATTTCTACAAAATCCAAATAGGATAGAAAGCTAAAAATACATGTAGAACAACCTAAAACAAGTCATCCCACGTAAATAGGAAGTTTCCAGGAGCTTAAACGTCCAAGTAATTCACTAGTGTGAAAACACAAAAAACTGAATAAAATGTACTTGGAGAAAATTATAGAAAAATAGCATGGATGGCTATGAAGAGCTCTGAAGGACTATCCTAATGTCATTGGAATCACAAGAAATAGGTCATAATTTATGAGCTCGAGAGTGAAAACAACACCTCTAACTTTGAATGACTATAGAATATAGCAACAACAAAAAATGGTGATAAGATCCACACCATTGAAAATTTGATGAAACCAGATTTTTGATGATATCTTGTTTGACTAATTTTGATATCATACACCCAAGTTATAGCCAAAAGAAAAAATATCTCCTTTAGGGCCAAAGGGGGACTTTCCCTATGGTTGTACTGTTGATGTCAACATGATGTCATGTTAACATCAGCATAATATTCATAAAATATTCCCTAGTTATCAAAAAAATTAGCCCCTAAGAAAAAGATGTTGAAATATTCCTCCAGCCTCATCGAAATATGCAAAAATATTCCCTATACTATGAAAAATATTGAAGTTGACAGTTGCCTAAAACTTTTGGGGCGACGTCAAATTTTTTGAAGTGGTCGAAAAAGTTGGAAGGCTACTAGCTAGGGCAGAACTAACTGCCACCGGGCCTGTAGCTGCCGCTAAGTGGTTAAAAAGTGTTGTCAGTAGGGCTTAGTGGCTGTTGGCAATGCCCATTTAGGTGGTAGGTACCCTACCACAAGGGTACATAGAGCACCCTACGTGCAGGGATTTAATGAACCTATTTTTTAATTTTTTTTATAAAAAACCTTTAAAAACTAATCTTTTTCTAAATACTGCTTTAAAATTTAAAAAAAAAACACTGTACTTGGTCATACAGGGGCTATACTACCAGGCTTGTACAATAAAAAATGACTCAGAAGCTTTTGACAAGGAATATGGGAAAATTTATAGTCAAAATTTGTTGAATTGACCTCTTAAATGCAATAGTGAGGTCATTTTTGCATTAAAATGCACTTGAAAATTGCCAAACTCCTAAAATTACAAAAAAAAATGGAGATTCCAAATATGAAACCTTATAACCCTTGTTGAAGAAAAAAATTAGAAATCGAGAAGGGGTTCACTGAATCCATGCTATGATACCATGTTAGAATTGTGAAAAACATGAGCCACATGATCAAACAACAAACAAAGACACCTTCCACACAAGAGAGTTGTAAACAATAATATGCAATATTCTCAACAAAAAAACTATAGAATAAATCTCAAGAATCTTCAAGGAGATCATGAGTTCTCCAAAGGTTCTCAAAAGGTTGTGATAATACAATGAGGGTTGAGTTATTTATTAGAGCAACCCTAAATGATAAGGGGATTATACCATGACAAGTGTCAACATCTCATGCAATAAGACAAAATGATCTAATAATAGCTCACTTCAATTAACATAAAAATTACTCCCAAGTTTAGCTTAAGTGCATGAGAATAAATTAGACTAATAATCAAATAAAGATTAATTAATTATTAGCTAATGCATGATTAATCTAATAAAATTAGGTGCATGCTCAATCAAAGAAGAAGGTGACAAACCAGGACCTCCTAGAAACGATTGTAGAACATAATCAAAAAACAAAGATACCTCCTCGAAAGAAAAAGATGCCTCCTCCAAATGTTATCCAAAAGAATCCACACTCATGTCAAACTGCAAAGGATGATCATGCAAAGAATGAACAAGAGGGTTAGAGTGTTCCTCACAACAACTGAAGAAGGATCGTCTTCATCAAAGAGAAGATGAATGCAATAAATGGTGTCTCCCAAATCTAAAATGCGAGACTCACAAAACAAACCACCAATGTCTATCAAGTACTCATCCTAGGTAGCCATCTCTGGAAGATGATGTATGTCCTATTTCACTAAATCACAAGGAGCCAAAACAATAGAATCACAAGCATCCTCAGGTACAACAGTAGATGAAGGAGATGAGATCTTAGTGTATGTCATTTGACTACACTTATGATTCCCCATTGTGTCCTCAACATATGATGAAGTAAGAACGCAAGATGATTCAATTGATGCTGGTTCAAGAGAATTAGGAAAACTAATTCCATTGGAAATGCAAAGCTACTACAATTGATGAATTTCATAAAGTTTCAAATCATCAAGTTCTTTCTACAAACATTCATCTATTGCATGCCTTTTCTTCCTACATTAATCACATTTTACTCTCCATTATTTAGAAGACATGATTACAACCAACAACAACACAATACAAGATTACCCCCCACAAAATTACTCAATCAATAAACACCCCAAAAAATATGAGGTTGGAACTTTATTCTTAATGTGATTATAGGTGCCACTTTCCAACAACAATGAACTGGATTTGATCTTAGTGCTTATAGATTACCAAATCTGGCCAAAAGCTTAAAGTAAAAATCTTACAAAAGATGAGATAAATATAATCCCAAGTCACTAGAAAGTATACAAAAAATATTATGCACTTTCAAAAAAAATCACCCAAAAATGTTACCTTAGGAGCAAGAACGGAGCCCCAGAAGTTCCCAAAAAAAGGACTTAGTAACACTAGAATCTGCAATTTTTGAAAAAATAAGGCACCAAAATCAAACACAATTGCACTAATACAAAGAGCACAAAATTCTTCCCCAAATAAAAATAAATTCTTGAAAATAAAATAAAATTACATGACCAAGTTATGAACCCGCAAAGTTGGACTACAAAATCAAAACTACTAATGAAGAGGGGGCATATTGGAGCAACTTGTTGATGGTCATTTGGTTGTCAAATTTAACACAATAAACAATAATGGCCATTTAACTATAAAATTTAATATAGTTCTTTTGATGGTTATTTGGTCATCAAATTTAAGCCATTATATGATGATGGTCGTTTGGATGTCAAATTTGGGATAGTCAAAAAATAAAAAATTGCTAAAATTTTTCTAATGTCAAAAATGAAGTGTTATATATCAAAATAGGGGTTTTGGGGCCTTTTGAGTGTAATGGCAAGGTCATATTTGACCCAAAATGATCCAAAATTATGGCTCCTTGCTAGATCTAGCAACGAACCTCCCACATTAAATCCCCATAGATATTGCCTCAGATGTTTGATTTGGATGACACAAAAGGAAAAAATGACTTTCTTGGACTCTTTCAATTCAATGGAGAGCTTAGATCTACACCATCAAGATCCAAAATAAACCTACAATAAAAATTCACAAAGAGGAAACCCTCACAGTTGCACCCAACAAAATCTTCAAGCCAAGATTGGTCCCTCAGATCTAGGAAGAAGTCTACAACACTAAAGCTTTGATACCATGTAGGAGTTTATGGTGAACTCCTCAACACCCCAGGATCACCTACAAGACAAAAAAACTTCCACAAGAGATAAATGGAAAAAATATCATGCTATGACTATGGATGCAAGATTGTTAGATTGAATTATTGATGTTGTTGGATTGTTATAATGTACATATGATGCCTTTCTTATATAAGCAAGGTGTGATTGTGTATCAACATTAAATGATCATTTCATAATTAAATAACATGAGTCAACATTAAATGACCTAGAACACAAGCATTAAATAAAATCCAACTAGATAAGTGAAAACTAATGCTTAACTAGAAAGATTCCCTCCTAGGACCTAAGTGGACTTAACATGTAAATAGGACCTAGATAGGTAAAACACCTATTTACACCAACATGAAATACATAAAGATAAATTTATAAAAGTCATGAGAGATTCAAGAAACTATTTGATAATAATGGAATGAAATGAACTATCTTTGTAGATAAAAAAATAACTAGAGAGAATAATGGAAGAGAAAGAACTATCTCTATATATTAAATAACTATGTTATATGAGCATGAACAAAATTCCTCCTCATAGAAAAGTGCATATTGAATAAACCTTTTCTAAGGGGCCCCAAATGATAAAAGGGAAGCATTAAAAATTAATTTTAAGCTATATATTTGTAAGCAAATAATATGTTATCATAATATTAACAAATTAAGTCCATATAAAAGTGTTATGAATTACTTTTGAATTTTTATTTAAAATATTGGAGAAACAAGCCATTCTGTTGTTGCAAGAGTTTCGCCCTTGGTCTCCTTGTGCTATGCAGCACGACGCTTGGGTTCATGACATGGCTTAACCACCTCTTATGGATCTTGGATCTTGTATAAATCTGGTGGTTGTATCGAGCATTGACAGGTCGATCTTTTGGTGCAATGACAACTGCCTATGCAACAATTGGTATCAAAGCCAAGGTCACAAGTTTGAACCCCTCGGTTGCATTGGGGGGATTATTGTAAGATTTTTTCCCTTGGTTTCCTTGTGATGTGCAGTGCGGTGCTCGAGTTCGCGACATTGTTTAACCACCTCCTGTGGATCTTGTATAAATTTAGCGGTTGTATCAAGAATTAATAGGTTGATCTTTTGGTGTAACAATAGCCGCCTGTGTAACATCTATTATTTTTTAATATATTAAGATGGGAAAAAATGTCTCACTCCCTTGAAATAAATTTTAAATAAACATATAAGAATCAAAGTTCAGAATATCAAGAGACAACAACATCGAACTACACCTAGGTAATAGACAAACAATAAAACTAACTTAAAACTAATCTATAGAGAAAAATAAATAAAGCAACCACTTAGGATGTCTTGACATATTGGAGGCTCACTAGAGTACTCCACTCATCTAAAATAAGGTTGATCTTCTTTCTCCATTCTGTAAGATCTGCTTCATCATTATCCTTTGCTACCTTGATTATTTTCAGCTTCTTTTTTGCTTTATCTTTCTTTTTCTCTAGTCTTTTTTTTTTTTTATCTCTCCTTGTAGGATTTCCATGTTGATGGTCAAACAATTTATCAGTTCCTTTGAAGTTTTTAGAATTATTCACATTTTTCCCTCCAAATATATTAGGTACCTTATTGTCCATTTTTTATTTTCTTTCTATTTTTCCCTAATTTTTAAACTATTTTCTCTTTGTTTCCCCTAACCCTTTTATTGTTAAGGTCTTCATTCTATTTCTCAATGTGCTTTAGATCCTCCTTTTACTACTCATTATAATCAATCTAAAAAGACACTAATATATGATCTAATTACAAGACTAGGTATTGAACACCCAAAATACTAAGAGGGGGGTGAACTAGTATTCCATTAAACTTTTTAATCATAACCCATCCACATAACATAACATATCCAACAACAATAATGAATGAAAGCATGAAATATTCACAAGATCACACAACACATGAACATTAGGATTTTTACATGAAAAACCCAAAAAGGGAAAAACCATGGTGAGGGTTAGCTCACAATATATTATATCCAGATATGGTATATTACAAAAGCGCTCACTACTAGGACACATTGTCCAATAGGGCTCACAACCTCAGAATGTTTAAAAAAATAAGAAAAGAGTGGCTACATAACCTATTTAAACTAATATAATAACATCTACCATATGTTGGATTACAATTCCAATGAAGTACAAAACCAACTTATGTTATGATCTGAATCCACACTCAGCTCTGCTCTGAATCTTCACTCTTTCCACAACTTAGATTATATTTGGATCACACACATGTAGGTGGAACACCATACATGTCATATGTCACACATAATTCCCACTATCACCTCTGTACACTCGCATACCTCACACATCCATCATCATCCTCTCTTCTCTATATCTCTTTATAAAAAATAATCCACTATATATATATTTTTTAAGCGAAACTTCAATTAGGTCAGCCTAATTAGAAGTACCACACAAAATTAAACATGTCATCCTCAAGAGCTTTCTTCCTTTTTAAACTATCTCAAGATAGATTGAGAAGGACCTAATAGAGATCCCATGTAACATAAAGTGATTCGCTTATCCTCTACAAAACATCAAATGTGTTAGGTCGGCCCAAAAATAATACCTAAACACAAAACCTTCATATGTACATACAATTCACCAAGCATGCAACTTAAAAACTTTATCTCTTTGGATTCCCATCTAGTTGGCATCTAATAACTTATCTTCAACATCACAGAGCAAAACTATTATCCGCGAAGAAATGTGGAATCTCCCACACTGATGCACTGTATAGGGAATAACTACTAAATACAGGGTTGAACTCTGTCATACATATCTTTCGTATTACTCGACCAAGTGTCACAAAAACTTGAATGTAACTTCATCTAAAGATCTCAAAACCATAGTTCAAATCACAAAGTGATATATCTCCGTGCAGCAAAGTGTAGACCCAAAAATTGTCAAACTAAGCCACATAATATTTAGAGGAAGTACTTAGCCAATTTCCTAATAATTCATACTTTTCAGACCAACTTGAATTGTACATAAGTTACCAAAAGTTCTTGCACACTATCATAACAATGTTGACATCAATGACACCACTGGATCAAACAGTATATATATACACTTCATGCTCATGTTTCCAAACAATATCATCAATGACATACTTCCAATTTCCAACACTAGGGACATAGTCTTCCTTTGGGATTTCCTCTTGGGACTATTCTTTAGAAGATTTAGGGTTGTTTCTCAAGGAATCAGTGTCACCACAACTCTTAATTTTCTCAGATGGGTTGAAAGTAGGGTCATAATCCTTAGAGTCACTAGCTTTACCTTTCTCAAATTTTGAAGGCATCTCCTAGATGCTTATATCCTTTTTAGTGTCTTTCTTACTTTTATTTTTGGAGGGGTCCACAATTTTAATAATTTCTAGTCTTACTGACCTTCTTTTGGAGTTATCTTCTTTGATCACCTTATTTTTGTTCTTTCTTTTTTCCATTTTAATCTCATCCCCTATAATTTTTTGTTTCCTAGGGTGATCTATTTTCTCAAAGTTTCTCTAGGAAAAATTTGTATTGATATTTTTTTCTTCCTCATCTCTAGTTTTATCCTTTGAAGATTATGAAACAAAGGATTTTTTTAATTTATATATTTCTTGGTTTGAAACTATTATCACCTCTTGAAGGGTTCCCTTTCTTTTATCAACATTTTAAGGCTAGGGAAAGGATTTTCATGGGATTTTATAAGGGATGGGTTTATATTTTTTGAATGGTTTCCTCAAATTAGTTACAGTGTCCTTTAGAAAGTTAGAATTTGGAATCTAAGCATTGAGTTCTTCTTGGTTATCCCTAACTTTCCCTACATTTCTATCAATAGTCACATATTGATTTATCATGTGTGGAGGGATTTATATAGGTTGAATTGATAGAGGCACATGATCAAATCTTGATGCAAGGGGTTTTCTTCATTTAGGATTGACATTTTCATTGAGGACAATGCATAAAATGGGAAACTTATAATATTTTGGTGCCTTAAATGAGTAATAAGTGGGAAATGATAAGTATTCACAATAATAAATCTTCCTTCAAGAGTAAAGTATATTATGAGATACTAGATTACCTCATCCCACGATGTTGGTAAGTTGTCCCTTTTATATTAGTTATAGAATCTAGTTAGACTCATGTCTTTATTGAGGAAGGCATCAATGAATTATTTCTCCTTTATTTTAGATATATTCTTCACACTTAGCACTTCTTATGCAAGAGTTGCTAATATTTTCTAAAATTGCATCACATATTGAATAGCTTAGTTGTTGGGGGTTTTTATTTTTTCTCAAAAAAATATAGTTATTTCTCTCTTTCTAGATTCCCCAAGTCTCATGTGGGGGAATTTGGATATATATTTCTGTCAATGTTTGGCTTTTATAATGAGAATCCAATATTGAATAAATTCTATCAAGTCTTTAGATAAAATCCACTTAACTTTCATTTTTTATAGGATAATTGATGCAGGAGCATCCTTGGTTGTAAAGCAATCCTATATCAACCAAAAATAGTTTTTTTCTTGCATTGCATTTAGTAGCAGTTTCAGTAGTTCATTCTACATTTTACCACATCGTTGTTTCTCAGCTCATGAAGTAGGATATATAACATCTACACATCAACATCTATCACATATCCATATTTCACATCATTTGTAGTTGTCTATTGAAAGTTATTGCTCTCAAAATTTTACTATGTTACCAGTCAAAGCATTTGAGGCTGACCTGGCTCAATTTCTTAGTGCGGACCTATTCTAGATCATGTGGAGCTTAATGGAACATCACACAAGCATCTTGGGTTCATTGGGACCTATCTTGGAGATTCACAAGTCATATCTTTTCGCGTGGAGTTATCTCTTCATACTTTGAGGCTGACACCTATATGTGATCATTCATCGGGTTATTAACCCTTGTGGCTGACGTGGACCTATATTGGAGCTTGAGAAGAATATTTATAATCATTTGTAATCATTTAGGATTCATTCATTCGGTAGTAGTTTAGAGATAATATTTGGATCATTACATTTTCACATAAACCCTTTAGGGGCATGTAATAAGGCCTGTTGGCCAATTGCAAGTATGTAAGCTCTTGAGGCAGGCTTGTGAGCCCTTTATATTTTCCCTTGTGGCTAATGTTGCATGTAACCATTCTATATTAATGAAGATTCATGTTTGCATATCAATTTGTGTGTATATTTTTGTTGTGTGGACTCACTGTTGCATGTTCCAGACTGTTCCTTCTCGAACCCTCCTACCATGACTACACCAAGTGGTATCAAAGTGAGTTTTGATTCCTAAAGTAATTCCTTGAGGTGAATAGATCATCGACCTGAGGAAGACTGCATTTTTTTTCAACCGATCATCGATTGTGAGGCAGTTGAAAACCTTGTAGCCAGATTGTCGAATTGAGGCAGTTCTACGAATTTGAGGGGAGATATGCCGCCAAGGAGAGCACCTGCTATGGTGAATGTTGCTAGAAGAATGGATGAAATGTTAGAGATGATGTGCGAGATGCAAGTTAGGTTAGATGTTGTTGAAGAAGACCGAAGGTGAGGCCTAAACCCTAGGTAGAATGATGAAAGTGATGATGAAGCAAAACATGCAAATTAATTTGTAGAAGCCCTAGGCGAAGAAGAAGAAGAATCGGATCAAGTAAAGATGTTGAAAGCGATCTCAAAGATTGGGAAAAGACCTAGAGTTGAAAATCAAAATTACGCAAGAAATTTGAATCCTGAAGAATTGATTGATTGGATCAATGAAATGGAAGAATACTTTGAATAAGAAGAAATTGAAGATCCAAAAAGAGTTATGTTTGCGAAAAAAAGTTGAAAGGACATACTGCATTATGGTGGAAAGAAGTTCAATTGCATAGAAATAGAAGAGGCAAAGAAAGAATCATCAAGTGGGATAGAATGGTGACAAAGTTGAAGAATCAATTCATACCAGCAGATTATGAACTTGAATTGTTGAAAATATTGTAGAACTTGAGACAAAAGGATAAATCTGTGAAGGAGTATACTGAAGAATTCTACCAGATGATAATCAGAACCAGTCATAGTGAAGCAAGCAAATAAAATTTTGCAAGATACATCAATGGATTGAGAACAAGCATTCAAGAAGAATTGAGTTTGGTGAAGATGACATCTATTGAAGAAGCATATCAATTTACATTGAAAGTGGAAGAGAAATTGAAAAAGAAGTTTAAATAAAGACAGAGAAGTGCAAGAGGAAGATTTCAAAAGAATGGACCCCAGTCTGGAGAAACAAGACCTTATACAGAACAAAACAAAGATCCAAAACCCTACTAGAGTGAAGAAAAAGATGCTAGAGGTAAAGAAGATAGAAATTTCTATTGCAATAATTGAGGAGGTCATAATTCTTACCAAAACAATGGATACCAAAATGATGAAGGAATATTTGAGAGAATACCATTTAGAGGAACCTATTTCAAGTGTGGAGGTGAAGGAAATAGAGCATTTGAGTGTCATAAAGGAAGTACAAGAAAGAAACTTGAGCATACCAAAAGAGTAGCTTATGAAGATGAGGAACCTGTTGAATCCTCTAGATCAGTTGGGAAACCAAAGAAAGGTGAATCATTGGTGATGAGGAGAGCTTTGATGCATGAAGAAGTGACCGAGGAGCCACCGTAAAGGAAAATTTTGTTTAGAACCAAATGTAAGTCCAGAGGAAAGGTATGTAAAGTTATCATTAATAGTGGTAGCACTAATAACCTAGTTTTAGAAGAGATGGTAACCAAGTTGAATTTGAAGAGACTGAAACATCCAAACCCCTATAGGATAGCATGGATTCAAGATGATCATAGGATATTGGTAAATGAGCAATGTTTGGTGAAATTTCATATATATTGGATCATATAGGGATGAAGTATCGTGTGATGTTATTGTTACCTATTTTTAGCTACAACTCAAAACAGGTAGAGCTGGATTGCACTTTTTATTGAAAGGTACAAAATTTTTGCTTAAGTATTCATTCTATCTAGAGTCTGATTACTTGTGAATTTCCAGTGTGATTATGCAAAAGTTTGTAACAAAAGAAATCATTAAAATTTGCATATTAATGTTGTTTTATTCATATTGTAAAAACCAAGCCATGGGAGTAACTTAATTTGATTTTCTTAATCAAATAACAAATACAAAGTAGGATGTATACTACACTACTGAAGATAATATAAACATGAAGGAGGGGAATGATTCATCACTGCCTGTAATGATGAATCGTTTTTACTTGATGTCTTCAAGATTGTTGTCTCCAATGCCTCAAGGTTGTTTTTCGATTCCACGCTCCATGCATTTGCAAGATTGTAAGAGGATGGTGTTAGAGCAATGATAAATCACATCCTACTTCATGCCTACACTACCAATAGGAATGTAATATATATCCAATTAGGCATTCACCAGATAATTAAGTCATAAAAATTTTGATATTCAAGGAGCATGAAGTTCAATGGAAGCTTTGAGCTTCAATTATTTTTGCTAACTTGTTTGTTTAAATGTGCAGGAATAGGTCCATTATGTTCGTGATCATTTTCATCAGATATGTGGGAAAAAACGGGCTCCCACAAGGGTTGAGCTAGGCATATCAGGAGGACACCTCTCATTCACATCATACATGAGAGTCATTGATATCAATTACAGTCATGAAATAAGAAAGCTATCATAAAAGAAACTCATAGCAACAATTTTCAATTTAGCATGTTTAAAATAGTTGGACAGTTTCATAATGATCACATTGCCCCATTAGGTGTGTTATTCATAATACAATGGTTTTTCAAGCACAAATACTATTCCATGAACTTCAAAGAAATAAAAGTTTGATAAACTATGAAGAGCATTAAAAGAAGACAAAGAAAAATTAGTGCTCCACTTAGAATACCATAATGTATTCATAGCTACAAGGTCTGAACAAATGAATGCTTCTAGACAGAGATCACATCAACTTAATACTCACAGCATCAACAGAGATCTTTCATCAAGTCAAGGAGGGAAAGGACATAAGCACTGTCAAGTACACCAAAGCTTGATGAGAACAGTGACTCAGAATAATGGAAAAGCTATAGGTATAATCAGCATGACAGGAAATTTATCAAATATAGTTGATTGAACAACAGAGACAATAAGTCATGCAATGGTTGAGTGAGTAGCATATAATATCACAGTCTTTGCAGGACAGCAAACATCAACATGATGACAAAATTCAGCATTGAAGGAGAGAATTTATAATGAGGGTTTATTTTAGAAATGCAAGAAATGTTGTGGGAGACCACCATGGATTGAGCCCAAGAGAGGAAGAAATACCATGCTTTCATAGCTTCATTTTTTTTTGAGTTCAAACACGAGAATAATGAAAATACAATGTTTTTCTAATACCCAGTTTGAGCATAGAGTGGCGTGGCCTAAAGGAGGGTTTTTTTTATTCACAAACATTCATCAAAGTCAAACATCATTAGAGTTTGTTATCAAAACCTAAAAGGAATAATAAGAAATGAATATTATACAAGGTTTCTATGTGAAGATTCAATGTCAAGAATACACATGGTGTGGCCTTCATTCTTTCACATAAATAAACCTTTATGTTTTGTTTTGACAGAAAAATACAAAGAAAGGAGAGGTTACCCTTTTGTGGTTGTAGAAAAGCTCAGTGATGGCAGCCAAAGATCTCAACAAAGCTTCCAAGTAAAGCTCGAGCTCACAATAATGGCGGCCAGGAAAAGTGGAATGAGTTCAAAGTGAAATGAAGTTTAAAAAATCAGAGATATAATAAGTTGAAGACGCGACCTTAATGGCCATTCTTTTTTTCTTTCAAAACACAAAGGAAAGCACCAAAATACGTTGATGACAACTTACCAAGCCTGTGCATAGAGGAAATCCACCAAGTTTAAGGAAAAATCTGAAAAATCATGAAGCTTCGAACCAGAAACCTAACTCACATGGCGGCGCTCTTTCTCAACAGAGCCTTCTCCAGCAAAGTAGTCAAAGTGCAAAATGATAATAGATTAGGGTTCGGTGACTTTTGTTTCCATGCCCTAATTCGATAGTCACTTTTGACTATATTTTACAAAATAGTGAAGTTATTTAATATTGCAAATTAATTGTAAGTGTGGAGTGGTCGGCCAATATACTTGGAATGGTGAATGCATATTTGAAATATATGCTAAGTATGATGTATGAAAACCTGTGAGGTGGTGAATTAAACTTTCTGATTTGACATTACCCTCCAATATTATTTGCATTATTCAATATAAGTTAATTAATTAAATGATGGATTATAAATCATTTAATTAATTCAGCCATCTTAAAATGCAAATATAAGACGTTAAGAGAAGTTAGAGTTGTGACTATAGCCACAAGTATGGAGATACATGCAAAGTGCTAATTTTAGATTGTGCAAGGAGGAGATAAACATCGAAAATGCTATAAAAAAATTCGCTCATGCACAAGTGGAGCTTCAAGTTCAGTTATTCAGTTCATGCAGATAGTGAGACACTGCTTTTAGTTTCACGTCAATTCACAAGATATTTTGGTCATGCGCATGGAGAGGTGGAGTTTTCTAGGCACAGAGAGCAGTTTGCTTCATTTTTGAGCTATTTTTGTCAGGGTTTTCTCTTCTGCTCGGATTTCACATTGGAAATGTTGTTTTCACTCCAGTTCTCATTCAATTATATTATTGGTTGCCTTGTGCATGTCTTTTGTATATATTGGAAAAATTTAGCCTTTTTCCTCTAGTTCTTGTTTTTCAGCCTTTGCATTCTACAAAGAGAAATATCATGTAACTCAATTTTTTCAGTTTTTAGATTAATACAACAACAGGTTTACAGGTTCATTTTGTGTCATTTTGCAAAGATTCCTTCGATTTCAGTGAAATCAAAAGTCTACCTTGTCATTATGATGTTTTTATGAGTGATTTGATGAAGTTTTACTGTGTTTAATATCAAAACCTTTAAAATTATTGTCTCATTTATATTTGCATGCATTCAAAATAGTGAAAATCATAGGTCTAGGGTTGTGTAACAGAATAATCTATTCTTCTTTGCTGAGAAAACTCTATTTTCCTTCAAAGGTGGTTTATTCAGGCCTTCCTTAGAATCATTTTTGTGGTCAAACTATCGAATTGACTTGTGTGGATAGTTTTTCTAAAGTTAATTATGAATTGTAGTTGCAAGTCTATCAATTAGGTGTATCATCGTCAATTTACAGTTTTACGTGCATTTATTACAATCATTCTATCCCTTTTCTAGGACAAGTTACCCAGTTATCAATTTGAGAATCATATAGGAACCAGCCTAGAATCTGGAGGTTTATCTTCACCATAGGAATACCCACAGCCTAAAGATAGTTCCCATATTTCAATAGATTGCTAAATTTAGTCATTCAAGCATTCGGGTGCAATCTGTTTGACAACAGTTGTGCCCATGGATGCATGCCATTTACTATTAGGAAGACCATGGTAATATGATAGGAAAGCAATTCATGATGGAAGAAGAAATACCTACATTGTAACATCAAATGGAAGAAGAATCAAGTTGATACCTTTGGAGGAAGAGGAGAAGACTAAATTTTGTGGCACTACCAGAGTATGTTTAGTAGATGGAAGGAAATTTCTTGATGGACTAAGGCATGAAAATACGTGTTTTGCGTTGATTCCAAAGAAAGGGGGTAGTCTGGAAGCAACAAAATATGAAGATCCAGCGCAGAAAAAATTAGCAAAGCTATTGATAGATACAAAGACATCATATCAAAGAATGCATCAAAGGGATTGCCACCAGTCTAGAGTATCATTCATCACATATATCTCATACTGGGAGCAATTTTTCCAAACAAAGCAACACATAGAATGACACTGAAAGAGAATGCAAAGTTGAATTGACAGATACAAGAGTTGTTGAGGTAGGGATTGATTAGATAAATTTGAGTCCATGTGTGGTACTTGTTGTACTTGCACCTAAGCAAGATGGAGAGTGGAGAATGTGTACAGATTCAAGAGCAATTAATAGGATCATTGTCAAGTATAGATTCCCATTGCCAAGGATGGATGACATTATGGATTGTTTGAGTGGAGAAAAGTATTTTACAAAGATTGATCTCAAGAGTGGATATCATTAGATCAAAATTAGAGAAGGAGATGAATGGAAAACTACATTTAAAACTAATGAAGTATTGTATGAGTGGTTAGTAATGCCTTTTGGATTGACTAATGCATCGATCACTTTCATGAGATTGATGAATGAGGTATTGAAGAAATTCTTTGGTAAGTTTGTCATTGTTTACTTAGATGATATTCTAATTTTTAGTAAGACTAGAGAACATTTGTAGCACATCTTACAAGTATTGCAGAGGTTGAGAGAAGAGAAATTGTTGATTAATGTTAAGAAGTGTAGTTTCATGAAGACAGAGTTGGTATACTTGGGATTTGTTATTTTTGTTGAAGGATTGAAGATGGATCTAGAGAAAGTGAAAGAAATTTTAGATTGGCCTACACCACCGGTAAACATTGGAGAAGTAAGATCATTCCATGGATTAGCTAGTTTCTACCCAAAGTTTATTAGAAATTTTAGTAGTATTTGTAACCCCATGACAGAGACAATGAGAGGAGACAAGGACTTTAAGTGGACATCTGGAGCACAAAGGAGATTTGAATTGTTGAAATAAAAGGTGACAGAGCAACTAGTGTAAAATCTTGCAAGGACGTGCGATAATGTTATGAAAGGTTTCATAACCTTGCAAATTAATGTTGATAACTCTAAAATGTATTTTATAGGTTATAAAGGTCATTTTTTACTCCATAAATGATCAAAATGATATATAACTAGATAAAGTTACAATAACATGAAGATATTTTGTATCTTTAATTAAAATGGTATTGGTTGGCTTTCTAGATTAAAATTTAGAGCCTCAACATTAGAAATGTAAGAGCATCTATGATGCATAAAAAACTTGTACGAGGGAGTTACACATTTTGACCAAGAACATTCACCAACCTATGACATGTCATTATGATTACCATAAATCATCTTTGAAGGATTTGAAAAATACAAATTGGAGTGCCCAAGTTGGAAGGATAACTATGACATGTTACAGTAGATATTAATGATTGGTGTAAACAATATGTTATATTTAGCATAGGTACTTTTGTTGGGACTTGGGTGCCTCTTTTTTGTGGTATTATATCATGGTTTTGTGATTCCCCTTTGATAGTTTCATGTATCAATTTCTCTATTATTAGGTGCTTAGGATGGATGTTTCATATTATATTTTGTAATTATTTCTATGCTACTAGTATTTCTCCAAATATGAGTGTTAGTGTTGTCTACTTTGAATGCTCCTTGTTTGAATTATATATTAACCAATATTGTTGCTCAATAATACATTTATTCTAATGTTAGAGCTTGGGATTTTTCCTAAAATGGTTTTATCAGGATACATCATTATGTTATGGTGAATGATTTTATTGTGTTATTACTTTCTTGGAAATTATTTTAGATCATATTTTATGTTCATATCTTTACTTATATTGGTGTAGAAAACATTTTTTCATCTTATCTTCCTTTCACCAACCATAGAAATTCAAATTTCTCATTATTTCCTTTTAATTTGTGATGTTTATCCCAAATGAAGATGATATATCCAACTTGGAAAATCCTTTGGCTAGATTTATTGTTGAAAATCCTCTTGATGCAAATAAATCATATCAACAAGATTAAACTTTTATTCTTCTATTTTCATCAAATATATGATTATTTTATTAATGGTCCCTTCAATTCCCCATCCACAATTGAAGAATTCATCTACAATGCTAAAAATTATAGAGTGATGCATAGGATAACATCAATTCCATACATGAATACAAAAAAAAGATGTGTCAATTACCCATTTTGGATCTAATCTTCCCTTTAGGAATCTTATAATTTTTTAGGCCAATTATTTTGAATAGTATCAATTAGTTTCTAGATTATCAAGATGATATTATTATTGGATAACTTGCCCCAATCATTGTCTTGTGTCTAATAATTTGATGAATGAGACAAGGTGATTTGATACTCATAAAATGTAATAGTTTCTATAATGAGAAACTAGTGGTATTTTTTGTAATAATTTTTTTAGGCGGTAGAAAGAGAAAGAATAACCTCCTTCAAAAAATCACAAACCATTTTTAAGTACCTCTTTTGGTTAGGATTGCCTCCACACACTTTAAAATATTTATAATACTAAGGACATAAGTTACATGAACTTTCATTGAGTTTAGATTAAGAGGTCCAATGAAGTCCAATCTCTATTGTTGAAAAGTAGATTCAATTAATTACAACTAATTTAATTAAGTTGTTGTGAACTTAATCTTGCCAACAAATTGTTGGAATACTTGACACTTTTGAACCCAATTGTAAGAATCCTTAATTATTTTAAGAAAATAATAGTATTACTTCATAATTTTAAGCTTTTTTATCCTTGAAGAAAAGTGAGCATCACATACCTTGACATGGAAAGATTATAGTAATCCTAATAGTTGGTATTTGCTAAGTTCTAAAAAATGCACCATCCAAACCTTGCTTATATAAAATATCTTTCAACATAAAATAATTAAGTTCATTTAATTTAAAGGTATTTTTTTCTTATTGTTATTCATATGACCAGGGAAATCCCCATAAGTTAGGTAGAAGGAAATATCAATATAGCATTCATCAATTGATCTTATAAATAGTATCAATGGTTGTTTAGTCTTGTCTTCACTATATTACTTCTTATCTCATCGTTTATCATCTTTAGTAACAATTAACACAATCCACTACTAAAAATTAGCTTATTGGTACTAATCTCCAATAATATTCCTAAACCTTGGTGATTTAGCCTCCTCTTTTAGATCCTAACTCCTACTAAGTTAATATTGTTTTAATTAAAATTTCTAGAACCATCATAATAATGTGATAGATCAATATGTAAAACTAGAAGTTCTTAACATCTCTTACTACCGTTTAAGATTTATTTTGAAACTATCAATTACTTCATCTTTTGATCTTTGAAATTTCAATTCATAAACTCAACATTATCCTTAATTTTATAGGTGAAGAAAGCTAAAAAAAATTGTAGCATAGATATAGATTATAAACTATTTATAATGGTTACAAAACACTAATATTAGATCTCAAAACATGATTATTTTATTTCGTTATGCTTGTGCTTGATTGTATTAGTTTCAAGCAGCACAATATATATAGCACCTAGCTATAGATAGCTTGTATATTCTTTTGTAACATGCATAAGTGTATGAAAAATATAAATAATTCAAATAATGCATTTAAGGACAACATGTATTGTTGGAAATAGGATGTCATTTAATTGCAATCCTAAACATTATTTCATGTATCTCCTAAGTCCTTGGAAAGTGTTCCCCAACACTAGGATTAGAAATAGATTAATATTGAATGAAATAATCATGTTAATTGACATTTGTAATTGATTCTAAATGATTAGAACATGTGAGGGCATCCAATATGAGTTCCTAAATAATAGGAGCACATGGGGCACCCACATGGAATGTGGAACCCACCTTGAGTTTAGTTAACTATTTGGAGAAAAAGATAACACTTTTGTAATGCATTTAAAGATCCTAGAAGTTAAGGATTGATGTTTACATGCATGAAGTTCAGTTCAGTTCAGTTCAGATCAGTTCAGTTCAGATCAGTCAGTTCAGTTCAGTTCATTTAGTTCAGTTCAGTTCAGTTTAGTTTAGTTCAGTTCAATTCAGTTCAATTCAATTCAGTTATCTCTAGTTGCATGTAGTTAGTTTCAATTGAATGCTAGTTGACTTGGAATGCATGACTAATGACTTGAGTTGCATGACAAATAATAGGTGACCACTTTCAGTTAACAAGGGATGATCAATCATGGATGGTATTTGCGTAAATGGTGGAAGAGATATGTTTCAATTAATAGAGATTGACTTGGACCCACTTTGGGTGCCCAAGTTGGCATTTTGGAGTTAACACTTTTGCATGTTAAGATATTTTATAAGGATGAGTTAAGTGGGCCCATTCTTGGGTGCCTACTTTGAGGATAGGCTTAGAAGATATCTTTGAAATAAAGGTTGAGTTATGACTTCAATTTGGGATGCCCAAATGGATGGAGTTGATTTGACATTATTCTTCACGGTAGAACTCTACTTGCAAGAGATAGGCATAGGTTTTGTGAGATAAGCATTGAGCTTTGTAATTATAACTCTTTGGAGTTTACAAGGTTGATTATTGCCTATTTATCTCGAGCAAGTTGAAGAGAGTTTGTATTAGTTTTTATTGCAGGTTGTGAAGAAGATTTGTTGAAGGCAAAAGAAGCATCTCAAGCAAGGATTGGAATTATTGTAATCTTATTCTGAGATTAAATAATACATTGATTCTTAGTGGAGTTTTTTCCCGAAAGGGTTTCTCCATGATATATGTTGAGTATCTTCTAATATTTTGTCTAATTATTCTACAACCTTCTGTCTTCATTCTACAAATGGTAAAATGAATCTAACCATATAATCATCCACAAAGAATATGTAACAAAGAATACATATTTAGATCAGTAATCATAAATTTTTACAAAGTATTAAGCTACATAATCACCTCAATTTTCATTATTTGGTATTAGAGCTGAGGTTGGGTAGAGTTTGGGATGCCTTTCTCTTAAAAGATTGAAGGTTTTTTGGCTGTAGCGGGGGAGCTTTTACTATTTTTGTTATTGTTGATTTTGGAAAATAAGTTTGTTACAATGAATTCTCATTTAGATATTGAAAGGTTCAATGGATCTAATTATGAAATGTGGAAACTAAAAATGGAGGATCTCCTTGAAGAAAGAGATCAGTGGTTAGTTGTTAATAATCAGAAAAAGTCACCTATAACTATGTCAAATGAGGATTGGGCTGAGCTTGATAAGAAGGCAAGAGGAACCATAAGATTATGTCTTGTTGATGCAGTTCTCTTGAATGTTTCAGATGAAAATATTGCATATAAACTATGGAAGAGAATAGGTGATATCTATCAAACCAAAATTATTACTAATAAGTTGTATCTGAAAAGGCAGTTGTATTCTTTAAAAATGAAAGATGGTGATTCTATTGCAAATAATTTAAATGCTTTTAATTTGATTTTAAGTCTGTTAGCATCAGTTGATGTAAAGATAGAAGATGAGGATAAATGCATTTTGTTACTTTGTTCTTTACCAGGGTCTTGGGAAAATATAATTATTGTTATCAGTGGTAGTGGTGCAGATCCAAAGATGGACAATATAATTCCTACTCTCCTATCAGAGGAGATGAGGAGGAAGTCTAAAACTGGCTCCCAAGATCCCTTGTTTGTAAGAGGTAGGCCTAAAGAAAAGGAATCTAAGGCAGACAAGAAAGGAAAGGGTAAGTCAAAAGGATGGTCTAAAACCCCTGGTAAGAGTAAGGTAAAGTGTTGGAATTGTGAATAACCTAGACATATAAAGAAGGATTGTAAGAGAAAGAAAAAGAGTTTTGATGCTTCTACAGAGAAATCCATAGATGACAGTAATGATGCATTAGTCATTTCTTCTAATATTGTTGTTGATAACTCTTGGCTTATTGATTCAGGTTGCTCCTATCATATGACTCCTAACAAGGAGTGGTTCACTAAGTATACTACATATGATGGAGGGAATGTCTTCTTTGGAGACAACAACACAACAAAGGTTGTTGGCAAAGGAGAGGTAAAGTTGTGTTTCAGTGATGGTAGGGTTAAGACCCTTAATGATGTTTTACATATTCCAGGACTTGCTAGAAATATACTTTCTATCTCTAAGTTCAATTATTCGGATATGCATGTGACATTTGACAAAGGTGGTTGCAGATTGGTGAAAGGGAAATGGTGGTTGCTAAAGGATCTTGGATTAGGACTTTATTTAAATTGAATGCCTCCAATACAAATAATTTATCCAATGTAACTGAAGCTAAAAATACATGTATGTTGTGGCACCATAGATTGGGCCACATTGGTGAAAAGGGTCTTAGGACCATTCTTAATAAGAAATTGGTTGACAGTATTCATGATTATAATATTGGAAAAAATGACTTTTGTGAGCACTGTGTGTTTGGAAAGCAATCTAGATCTAAATTTCCTAGTGGAACAAATAAAGCTAAAAGATTATTAGAGATTATTCATTCATATGTAATGGGCCCTATGGATATTGACTCTATTGGAAAATCTAGATATTATGTCACATTTATTGATGATGTCTCAAGATACACTTGGATCTATTTTATGCATAACAAATCTGATGTGTTTAATAAGTTTAGGGAATTTAAAGCTTTGGTTGAGAAACAATCAAATCATAAGATAAAAGTGTTGAGATCAGATAATGGTGGTGAATATTATTCTAGGGAATTTGATGATTATTGTACGCATGCAAGAGTTGTGAGATAGAAAACTACTCCATATACACCTCAACAAAATGGAGTAGCAGAAAGGATGAACCGAACCTTAATGGAAAGAGCTAGGAGTATGTTAAGTAGTGCTAAGCTAGATTGGTCCCTTTGGGATCAGGTTGTAAGTACTTGTTATTTGATCAATAGATCCCCTAGTTCATCTATTGAAGATAAAACTCCTTATGAAATGTGGTTAGGTAGGAAGCCTAGTGTTGCACATTTAAGGATCTTTGGTTGTGAGGCTTTTGTTCATGTGCCTCAAGAAAAGCAATCTAAATTGGATCCTAAAGCACAGAAATGCATATTCATAGGTTATGGTGAAAATGTAAAAGGTTACAAGCTTTGGAATCCTCTAACTCAAAAAATTTATTTATCTATAGATGTGATTTTTAGGGAATTTAGAGCTTATTTAGGAGAAGAACAACCAAAGGAATAGGATACTTCTCGAACAATGCATTTTGAGATAAATAATGAGAAGCAAGAAGATACACATGTTGAAGAACAATTGGATGGATTGGATGAGGAGAGTTCATAGAGTTCTTATGAGATAGATGCTCAAGATGAGCATATTGAGGAACAAGTAGAAACCCCTTTGAGAAGATCCACAAGACAACAAAATCTCGTTGATAAGTATAGCCCACCTAATTTTTGTTGTATATTTTCTTTAATGAGTACTAATGATGAACCCAGTTCTTATAGGGAAGATTTGTCTTCAGATGAGAACAAGCTTTGGTCACAAACCATGCATGAGGAAATGGAATCCTTAGAAACTTGTGGCACATGGGGATCTTGAGAGTTTTCCCAAAGGAAGAAAGGCCATTGGTTGTAAATGGATCTTTAAAAATAAAATTGGAGCAGATGGTAATCTCGAAAGGTACAAGGCTAGATTAGTAGCCAAGGGCTACTCCCAGAGAGATGGAGTTGACTTTAATGAAATGTTCTCTCCTATTACTTATAGACACGTAAAATATATCAATTGACATTGTGCATCTAATCCCGACCTACTAACATCGTTTCGTCCTGAATCATCCATCGGTCTAACCATTTAATCAAATTCCCTTATTTGATTAAATTCATCAAATATTCCTCTCTTAATTAAATAAATCATTTTATCTAATTAAGTCACTCTCCTTTGTTAATTAAATCAATCAATTTGATCTAATTATGCCTATTTAATTAAATAATCAATTTTATTTGATAAATCTCTAAAGTCTATCCATTAAATTAAATAAATTAAAACATTATTTGATTTAATCTAACACCATCTCTTTTAATTAAATAAATCAAAATCCTTATTTAATTATTGTCTTATCATATTCCTCTCTTATTTGATTTAAATAAATCCATAAATTTGAGTCAAATAGGTCACATCATCTAACATCTCCTATTAAATTAATTAACCCTTGATTAATTTAATCTCTTATCATGTCCCATCCTCTAGATTTTGCAAGTTGCACATGAAAATAGATTTAATTCGTTTATTAAATCTCTATTTTCCTCACAAGGCATCTTTTGGAATATTCTCTCAAATTTGAATTCAAAAATTCCAAGTCAACATGTACATCCAACAAGGCAATAACTTCATCTTGCATGTCCTTTGCCTTGAGCCAAGTGGCATTTATTGCATTTTTCCTTCCCTCTTACAAGTCATTTCAACAAATTTAAAATTCAAAAACATGCATTTATTGGCACATTTCTCAAATCTTGCACATCCTCCATCCATTCATAGATTATTCAAACCGCCACGCCAGCCCCGAGCTCAGCGTCGAAGTTTTCAAACTCCAAACTGCACCGTTGCGGCTCAATATCACACTGAGCGACGCAGTTTGATTTCCGAGTGGCGTTATATAGTGCCGCTGTAGATAGACCAACCTTTAAAAGCATTAAATGAAGCAATAAATAAAAAATGAAGCTCAAGTAAGGATCACTTACCGGTGCCCCGATGCCAGTGGCTGCTGGTACGTCTGAACTCGATCAGAAATGTGCAGGGGAAGTTGTCGTTGTGTCATAGCGTCAGGAGGTTAGAGCTTGAATCTCAAGGTTGCTATTGGAGGTGTTTGAAAATGACTTGAAAGTGACCCCTCGGGCCCCTTTTAAGCCTGAAAATTAGGGTTTTTTCACCCTGATTGGCTATCCTGCTAGGGTTTTGGACCCCCGAACCTATTCCTATCTAGTTGAGGCTTGTTTTATATCATTTTATTGCGTTTAGACACATTTTTAGCCTCCTGGAGCCTTTTCGGACCTATCAAGCACCTTGTCTTCTTTTTTCGCGAAATCACCCAAAAAATTGAAATTTTCGTCCAATCTCTCGAGGGGGAATTATATTGGCATGTTTTCTCTCACCAGGCAACATTGGGGCAAGTTTTTAAATAAAGAAAAAAATTCAGCTTTGATCGAGATCATTTATTTTTTGAACCAATGCAACAATTGCATTGCTTCAAAGAGGGGCAAAATGTAGACACGTAAAATATACCGATTGACATTGTGCATTTGATCCCGACCTACTAACATCGTTTCATCCTAAATCATCCCTCGGTCTAACCATTTAATCAAATTCCCTTATTTGATTAAATTCATCAAATATTCCTCTCTTAATTAAATAAATCATTTTATCTAATTAAGTCACTCTCCTTTGTTAATTAAATCAATCAATTTGATCTAATTATCCCTATTTAATTAAATAATCAATTTTATTTGATTAAATCTCTAAAGTCTATCCATTAAATTAAATAAATTAAAACATTATTTGATTTAATCTAACACCATCTCTTTTAATTAAATAAATCAAAATCTTTATTTAATTATTGTCTTATCATATTCCTCTCTTATTTGATTTAAATAAATCCATAAATTTGAGTCAAATAGGTCACATCATCTAACATCTCCTATTAAATTAATTAACCCTTGATTAATTTAATCTCTTATCATGTCCCATCCTCTAGATTTTGCAAGTTGCACATGAAAATAGATTTAATTTGTTTATTAAATCTCTATTTTCCTCACAAGGCATCTTTTGGAATATTCTCTCAAATTTGAATTCAAAAATTCCAAGTCAACATGTACATCCAACAGGGCAATAACTTCATCTTACATGTCCTTGAGCCAAGTGGCATTTATTTCATTTTCCCTTCCCTCTTACAAGTCATTTCAACAAATTTAAAATTCAAAAATATGCATTTATTAGCACATTTCTCAAATCTTGCACATCCTCCATCCATTCATAGATTGACAAGTGGCATCATGCCATTGGATGAATGTTAGTCCCACATTGCTCAAATTTGGACATTCATCCATCTTGGAATTATATAAATAAAGAGCTCATATCCTCATTTTAGCATCCACAACTTATGCAAAGTTACCATGCTCGAATATCCATCAAATCTCATCCATTACCATTGAGTTCTTAGCTAGGTTTTTTGCAGATTTTTGGCTTCGAGCTCTCATTCTTCATCAACAAAGTGGATTAAATTTCTTCAACAAGCTTGCATCTTAGGGATTGGGAAAGGGCCAATTTTCACATCAAATTGGCACCAATTCCCCCATGGGATCATATGTTTGCTATTCTAATTAGGATTGAATCCATTTTTTCTTGTTTCATTGTGTTCTTCATTGTTTTCTTTCCTAATTTGGGATTTGTAAATGGATTTCATGGGGAATCCTTGTTCATGCTTGTAATTGATTGACTAATGTGTTTATTTGTTGTGTTTTTCAGGTATTAGGATTGGGGTTCGCACATTACTAAATTAACTTCAATTAGATTATTTTTGTCTATTGTTGTTGCTTATGATTTTGAGATAGAGCAAATGGATGTGAAAATTGTTTTTTTGCATGGGAATCTTGATGAGGAGATTTATATGAAGCAACCTGATGGTTTTGTTGTAAAAGGAAAAGAAGAATTGGTTTGCAGGTTAAAAAGATCTTTATATGGATTGAAACAGTCACCCAGAATGTGGTACTAGAAGTTTGATGCTTTTGCATTGAAAATTGGTTATGTGAGGAGTGAGGAAGATCATTGTGTTTCCATAAAAGTTATTGATGATCAACATTTAATTATTATCTTATATGTTGATGGCATGTTGTTTATTGGTAATAGCAAGGTAATGATCAAAGAATTGAAAGCGCAACTCTCGAACACATTTGAGATGAAAGATTTAGGGGCTGCAAAATATATCTTTGGTATGGAGATCAGCAGAGATAGAGGTAATAGAAAGCTTTGATTAAACCAGAGCAATTATGTTGATACTATTTTGAAATAGTTTAACATGTAGGAGAGTAAACCAATTAATATTCCTTTACCAGTTGGCACGAAGTTAAGTTTAGACATGAGTTCTAAATCTTATTTTGATTGTGAGGAAATGTCTGAAATTTCATATGCTAGTGCAATTGGTAGTTTAATGTATGCAATGGTTTGTACGAGGCCAGATATAGCCCAAGCAGTTGGAGTTCTTAGTAGGTTTATGTCTAACCCTGGTAAAGAACATTGGACTTATGTTAAGAGGGTGTTTAGATATTTATGAGGTACTTCTTATTACTATTCGGTTTATCATGGTGCTAATGACAATGATATTATGCATAGATCATTGGACATTTATGGTTTTGTTGATTCAAATTGTGTTGGAGATCTGGACAGTCAGAGGTTGACAAGTGGCTATGTGTTTACTTTATTTGGAGTTGCGGTTAGTTGGATAAGTAAGAGGCAGCCCACGGTTGCTTTGTCCACCACAAAAGTAGAGAACATGGCTACTACACATGCCTCTAAAGAGGAAGTTTGGTTACAGAGATTTTGGAAAGGTATTGGTTTTAATTGCAAGCAAGTTAGACTTGAATGTGATAGTCAGAGTGATATTTGTTTAGCCAAAAATCCTATGTATCATGCTCGTACTAAGCATGTTGATGTACAGTATCACTTTGTGAGAGAAATGGTTGAGAGTGGAAAGGTATTAATTGAGAAAGTTGACACTTTGATTAATGCTATAGATTATCTTACGAAACCAGTTCCTACAGATAAGTTCTCTTGGTGCAGGAAGGCCATTGGCCTTGAGTCTTGTACTTGATTTATAATAATTATTCCTTGTTTAGAATAATTTCAATGTATAATGTCAAGTGGGAGAATGTTGGAAATAGGATGCCATTTAATTGCAATCCTAAACATTATTTCATGTATCTCCTAAGTCCTTGGAAAGTGTTCCCCAACACTAGGATAAGAAAGAGATTAATATTGAATGAAATAATCATGTTAATTGACATTTGTAATTAATTCTAAATGATAGGAAAATGTGAGGGTGTCCAATTATGAGTTCCTAAATAATAGGAGCACATGGAGCGCCCACATGGAAGGTAGAACCCACATTGAGTTTAGTTAACTGTTTGGAGAAAAAGATAACACTTATGTAATGCATGTAAAGATCCTAGAAGTTAGGGATTGATGTTCACATACATGAAGTTCAGTTCATTTTAGTTCATATCAGTTTAATTCAATTCAATTCAATTTAGTTCAATTCAGTATCAGTTCAGTTCAGTTTAATTCAATTCAGTTCAATTATGGTTCAGTTATCTTCAGTTGCATGTAGTTAGTTTCAATTGAATGCTAGTTGACTTGGAATGCATGACTAATGACTACTTTTAGTTAACAGGGGATGATCAATCATGCATGGTATTTGTATGAATGGTGGAAGAGATATGTTTTAGTTAACAGAGATTGACTTGGACCAACTTTGGGCACCCAAGTTGGCATCTTGGAGTTAACACTTTTGCATGTAAAGATATTTTATAAGGCTGAGTTAAGTGGGCCCATTCTTGGGCGCCTATTTTGAGGATAAACTTAGAGGATATCTTCAGAATAAAGGTTGAGTTATGAATTCAGTTTGGGATGCCCAAATGGATGAAGGAGTTGATTTGACATTGTTCTTCACGGCAAAACTCTACTTGCAAGAGATAGGCGTAGGTTTTGTGAGATAAGCATTGAGCTTTGTAATTGTAACTCTTTGGAGTTTACAAGGCTGATTATTGTCTATTTATCTCAAGCAAGTTGAAAAGAGTTTGTATTAGTTTTTATTGCAAGTTGTGAAAAATATTTTTTGAAGGAAAAAGAAGTGTCTCGAGCAAGGATTGGAATTATTGTAATCTTATTATGAGATTAAATAATACATTGATTCTTGGTGGAGTTTTTTCCCGAAAGGGTTTCTCCACGGTATATGTTGCGTATCTTCTAATATTCTATCTAATTCTTCTACAACCTTCTTTATTCATTCTACAAATGGTAAAATGAATCTAACCAAATAATCATCCACAAAGAATACATATTTAGATCAACAATCATAAAGTTTTACAAAGTATTAAGTTACATAATCACCTCAATTTTCAATATGTATTTCTAGATTCATATAAGTCATAGTTGGATTTAAATAAAATATGCTTTGAAGGTTAAATAAGAATTATTATTTAATTAGTCTAAGTAGCACTAAGGCACAAACATCTATATATACCCCTAACACCATACTAGATAGATAAATAGATATGCATGCATGATGTAGAGAGAGAGAAGAGTATTGTCATGCCCACAATTTTTTGCTAGGAAAACCCAACTATTTTTTTAATTTTTTTTTAAAAAAAAAAACACTAATTACACTTATTAACACTCTAAGAGTTAGGGTGAAGCACTAAACAAGATGGGAAGATAACCCTAGTAGTAAAAACTACTTCCTGAGCCACAGTCAACATGGCCCAACAAGCTAACATGGTTGCATTGGCTTGATTGATGTTGATTCATCATTAATAACCCCACAGTTTTGTACCCATAATTTGTTTCCACTCTGATTGTATATAACGAAAGTGGGTAACCTCGGTGAATAATTATTCTCTCAAATAAATTAGATTCTTAAAGAGAAAGCAATGTGTACACCATGTGAGATAAAAGAGATTGTGACAACGACTCTCTTCCAAGAAGATTAAGATATCTTATTAATATTCACTAGCCAATACTAACATTATTATATTATTATTTTTATGTGTGGAGGAGAGAGATGCCATAATTCATTACTACTTTAAGCCATCCTGACAATAATAATGAAATTCTCCCTTAACAAATCGCTTTGGTTTCCTAATACGAGAGGGGGGATAGGTTATTTATAATTTGGTTTATTTTAAATTCCATTGATATTATTATCCATTATTCTATTTTATTTTAATTAACATCCCAATGCAACTAATGTCCAACTCCTCAACTCTTTTCTTTTCTCAGAAGTCCATACTTGAAAGATCCCAAGTTCATTAATCTCATATGCAAAAATTTAAAAGATCAAGACTATTTGAATATAGATAAAATGCATATGTGCATACCTAATAAATAACTCTGAAATTATTAATAATATAATAATAATTTTTTTTTAATTCATTTGTTGTTTCCAATATAAATTATTGTTTACATATTTATTTATGATTAACTATTATTTAATTAATTGATTAAATATCCTTATATATAACTTAAAAGATAATTTAAATTTAATAAGAATAAGAGGTTGCATATACTAATAACTATATTAATTCCTAAATATACACATATTTTATTTTGGAAGGAGAAAATAAGAGATATTTTCCCTTCTAAAGAATCCTAGTAATAATAAACTTTATCTATGTACATAATTTTATTCTAGTTTAATAGACTCTCCTTTTTTGAGAATATGGGAATATATTCCCCTTTATTTATTTATGGAATACCTTAACATAAGAATTACTACGAAATGCTCTATGTGTTGATGTGGATTCTTGAACACTAGATGCATATATTGCATGTTTAACTATTATGTCTTTAAAATCTCATGTCTTCTTCCGATTTTAAATAGTGGGAGATAATCTCATGGTATTACCATTTGCGGACGCTTATATTTTAATCAGACTATTATTAAATTTTAGTATCAAATTTCATGAGAAAAATATGACTGTAATTCAGTTAACTTCATTTCTCGCTACTAGTAGCAATGGCTATTTTTTTTGAAACATAAATAAATCAATAAAAAGGATAATATTAGCAAATGGCATAGCCTATGGTTTACTATATATATATTTTGATACAACTGACATGCAAATTAATAATGATGAAAGACATCAGCTTTCTATTTGTCTGTGAAAAGAGCCTAAATCTGCTTGTATAGTCCTGACATGACCTACTCCAGGCTGCACGCAAACTGCTTAAGTAGATGAAAGAGTAATAAAGGTGTAACATAGATTTACCGTAGATCTTGTAAGGAGGGTCTACAGGTAACAGTAACACCAACGTGTTTGTGCAAAAAGCTGAGGTACGTTATTTGCCATGGTTTCAGTTTTTATTTTGCAATATATATATATATTATGTCTGTTACATGAATCTCTTATTTATTTAGACGATAAAACTAGACAGGAAGTTGCACAAACATTAGTATCTCTAAAGGTATTAGTTGAAATCATAACATAGTACTGTAGACATGACATGATATGCTCAGAGTTAAGATTAAGGGGTCAGATGTGAAGGAGTACTTCATTAATAGAGATGAACAAGTTGGATTATCGATGTCATGCCCAGATCACATCTCCTGAGACATTGAATCTGGCCTCGACTAGCTACCTAGCCTAAGTCTGTGTTTGTACATTTATTGTTCCTCCTGCTAGCACAACTTAGCAGTTATTTCATACGGTTGACTACTCAACCGCTAGCGTTCGAACTTCGCAAAGAAAGCACCAATGAAATCAACTTAGCATTTACATTAGAACATCTATTGTATTTCCATTTCGTTACTTGAGAGATTCATTAGATAACTTATTATTATTATTTTATTCTCAATGGCACCTTTTCTTTCGAGATATTGTGCAGAGGTGAACAATGCTTTAAAATGTTTATGGATAGAGCACCGGTTATTCTGACTTCCCTCAAGGTCGATACAGATTTAGATGCATATTAGTTTTTATTTTATTTTGTTCCCTTTATTCCTAGATCGAAATCTTCAGCTATACATTTCATTTCAACTATTTGTTTTAATGATTCCAGTATCTGACATTGCCTAGGAAACAAGCTGGCATTGGATTGGGATTCTAGCTCAAGTTTTCTCCTGTGGTGCTTTGTTTTCATTTTATTCTATTGTTAGCATACCATATGCTGAGTATTTTCAGTTTAGCAGGGTTTGGGTATTATATGCTGAGTTTAAGATAGCTGGAGAAACACTGCCAAGCAGAATATCATACGGGAGGCTTTAATCTGATGAAACTTACATGGAAGTTGGAGGAGAGGCGACAGCAGCCCTATGAGAGGCCACACTCCCTGGGGAGGGGAAACTCAGTCCCTTCCCATATTTTCTATTATCTTTTCCAAAATTAAATTGCATTACGTTAATTAATTTTATTTTATTTTAGAAAAAACAATCATACTTTCTTTCCATGAGCAATATATCTACCTGACAAACCTAGTTCGAAATTGTGCTTCCCAAATCTCTTTTTGAAAGTTCTATTTTAACTCACGGTTTTTTTTCTTTTTTCTTTTTTCCTTGCATATTACAAATTTTTTTGTGCCCTACTGTGACATTAAGGTTGTAGTAGACGTGAAACCCCTTTGTGATCATTATCACAGGCCAAGTTAGTTCCGAAGGGAGCATAAAAATAATTTAGGGTAAATAGCCAATATCTTGGGTGATATCATTCTACAGCTTATATACAGGCCAGAATATATTTTCTACTTCCATAAGCCATAGATCGAAAGGTGTATTTGAAAGTAGATTACCCCCTTTTTAGTTTCATGCATATACATCTATTGGTAAACTCTGTAACAACGAAATATGTATAGATGGAAAAATTTGGAGAACTCATTTATTTTTATAATAATTATTATTTTAAAATCTCAATGCATCTTAATTTTCTACTAGAATATACCTACACTACCATTCCTCGGTTATAGTCTGTTGTTCTTTGAGCTTGAACAGGGTATGGTATAGATTGAATCCCAAAAAAAAAACTACTATATTCACTGGTTAAACTTTAAACCCACGCATTTTCTCATTTATTCAAAACAAGAGAGGATTACATGTTCAACCCTCCACTTTCTTTCACAAAAATTACGTTGCAACAAATATTTTTAGTAATAAGAAAAATGTTTATTTTCCTTTTAGTAATTTCAAAGGACAAATTTTAAGAACTAAATGAAATATCATTTTCATGTAAGGAAACTCTCAATTTCTTCTTTCTTTTCTCTTTTTTTTTTCTTTTTAACAAGAAATGAAATTCATTCCTCAAACTTGAAATATTACATTAATGATGAGTACAACTAATTTTACATGTCAAAAAAAAAAACCAACATTACTCTTCTCCATATTTCCTTATCTAAACCTCTTTACAACTTTACACATAATGGAGCGAGTAACAACACGATGCATTAGAGCTTGCTCTTTTCATGTCAACATTTAAGAAAATATTACATTCATCTCTTTAAAATTTCAATATTACTACAACATTTGAAAGAACATATGACTCACATACCCCTAAACAAGGTCTTGCTTTCCACCCTACCGTAATGGCGTCATGGAGCCTCGTGGGCTCTAGCCATACCCCCGAGCAAGGAATTATTTTAGCTCCATGTTGATAAATGGAGTCTTCTCTCATCTTTACAAAAAGGATAAGACTACATAGCACAATTTCCATGCATCCACATTTTCTACCTTCTATTTCTGACCATAATCCATACACTATGTTACCTACTTACAACTATTAACAAGGGTAAATGAAAATCAGAAGAACTTATCTCTTTTCTTTTAGGTGAAGAAATCAATCTCTTTCAACCATCTTTTCTCTCTAAGCCAAGCCATCTGGGTCATTCTCTCTTCCCAAGAGTTGAACTCCTATCCTCTTCTCATTCTTTCTACTCTCCCCACTCAAGTTCTCCAAGAGGAGAAGTGGGTAACACCCAAATCTTCCATCTTCTTGAGATATATAGGGATCCTCCAAACCTACACTCTTTTCGACAAGTGCTCACACATGTGTGAGTCTTGTGCCAACTCCAAGAACTTTTGGGGAGTAGAAGGTTGAGAGTGACAAGTCACTCTTCCCAAGCCCCAACACTTTTTGAATTTGTCACATCCATGAATGTGGAATTTTGAGGGGTCTTTTCACATCCCAAGGACAAGTTCACATGTGTCAAAAAGGTTCCAAACCCATAGGTATAGGTCCTAGGGGTCTATTCTTGTTAAAAAACCAAGGAAATTGATTCAGTTATCCCTTTTTAAAACCCACACAAAAATCCATACGAATTTTGATCTTAACCAAGGGTTCCAAGCCCAACCAAACTCACATCACATGTCCTACAATTGGATTCTACTCAAACATAATCACCCAACCAATAATAAAACCTCAAACCCTTCTAAGTCAAATAGGGCTACACTTAGAACTTCCCAAAGATGTATTTGATTTGATTCCAACATTTATCTATCCTCCTATTTGCATATTCGATTCTCGACCTTAAATGTTAATCCCACATCGACTCAATTAATTTCCCTCATGAAGAAGTCTTTTGATACACTCTTGATGGTTCTCCCTTCTCATGATAAAATCATAGCCTTCCTGCACATTACCAAGGCAATCATAAGTATCAGTTGTGTATCACATTAATCTATTAGCTGAACATTATAAGATTTAACTCTATAATAATCCATTTAGAATCTCAATTTTCATTCCACAGTATACGATTGCATTCCACCTTCATGGTAGTGACAATAAAACATAATGTCCAATGATATGGAAAAATATTGCCAAGGGATCATCATATTTATTATCCACCATATATTAATTCAAGAAAAGCATATAACAAATTAGATTGGTATTAAGTACATACAAGGTGGGGTCTTACAAGTATACAAAGATGTAATAGATTATTGATGCTAGAATAATATACATGTTAGTGTTTCATTAAGTGTTATATTTGTGGATGTTTATGATTTTATGGTATGTATAAGATCTGTAATTGGCATCACATTGAGCAAAGGAAAGGGTAAAAGACTTCACATGCTTTATGTGTTATATAGGAATATTGTAGTCCAAGTTCTTAGATATTGGTCTTTAGCACACAATCAAATTATGGCTAACATTTGGGTTTGTTATTAGGATCCTCTTAAACTCAATGTTTTCTCTATAAGCATGTTATGGTAGATCACACTCATATATACTTATCATTTATGGATGAGTTCATGTAGAAGGAAATTCCAATAGGTGAAAAGATTATGCAGTGGCATGGAATGTTGTTTTTTATCACTTTATAAATAATTTTTATAGTTTCTAGGAAAACACTTTAATTAGATTTTAGCATGGCTAGAGTAGAGGGAAAAGAAGTATTAGGGCCAATTAGAGTAGACAACCAACATGTTTTCCCATATACATTTCTTGGATCCAACATAGAAAAGAGAAATAAAAGATTTATGCAAGGAGCTATAATAGCCATGTATTGTAGTTCACCATCTCAACTTATAGCTTAGTTGATTAGGCTAAATAGAATTTCATTTAGTAATTAGAAATAAGTTGTTACCAAAACAATGTTCTTGGGTGAATATGTTTCTCATAGAAAAGTGAATCAAATCCCCCGCCATGGAGTAGTTATTCCCTAAACATTAAGATTTGTGGTAGAGGGGGTGATTGACTCATAGGTAAGGTGTATCAAAGTGTAGAAATGATAAGTGATAGTTTTAGATTGTACATGTGGGATGTGCCAAGATATGGATTAAAGAAAAGGAGGTTGTAACTATGGCCATGCATTGGGATCAAACTATAAGGAAATAGCATTCATAGGGGAGGTGGTGCATAATCAAAGGCATTAATGAAAAATCATACACATGTGCTAGATGCATAAAAAGAGGATATTCATAGTAGAAATACAAAGAAGGTGTTGAAATAGGAGTATAACCACCCATGTTTCAATGAGTAGACACAATTTTTGTAGTGTACTAAAAATAATAATTTGACCATTGACATATTAATACCATCTAATGTGAATTTACCATTATCATATTAACCAATAAAATTAATTATTATAAGGTAGGTGGAAGAGAAACAACACAATTAAGAATTAATTTAAGAAAAGGACAATCTTCAATAGTGAGGAATGGTTGGTATAATAGTGGTAAATCCCACTTCAACAAAAACTAAAACATTAATGGGGAAGGAGAGGCCCCCATCACTAAAACTACTATGAGACATCTTGGTAGGTGAAGAAAATCATGCACCCTAATTGTAAGATAAATCTCTTGGCTACCACTTTGGGATGTTGCATGCAGGACCAATACACAAAGTATGACCTAGATATTCTTAACAATGATTTTGAGATGCATAAAAAGGTTGCCTAAATTATTTGCATAATAAATTATATGTCAAAACATATAGCACAACTGCATAATTCTATCCAGCTTAACACACACAATGGTGCTTAAATTTCTAATGATGCACAAGTTAGTTTACACTTAAGGAAGCAATCTTGATACAAGGATGTGGTCCCAATGGAAAATAAGATGAGGTTCACTTACCTATTAGAATGGTACAAGTTATTTTATGATGTTGTACACTTATTTTCATATGCCAAAGAGGAGATTATAGCTAAATTACACTAAAGGATGAAACAAAAATTAGCTATAGTATTTTGTATTGATTATGCCAAGGAGTGCTCCCAAGTTTAAAGTAATTGTTTGAATAGTTGGATTTTTGGTGGGGAAGAATTAGTTAACTAAAAAGAATGAAGGTTTTTTCCATAATGGATCTCATGCTCATTAATTATTATTGAAATTGAAAATGAATGGGTTTTGGTTGCATAATATAGTGATTCACTCAAGGTATAAAATAAATGTATTGACATGCGATGTATGGGTGGCCATGAGCCAACCCACATTTGGTTCCCTCCCCACATATATTTTATATTAGAAATAACAAGCACAGGTGCTCAGTATGATTGCTTAGATATGTATACATTTGAATTCAATGTTTAGGTCATTGATATGGTAGGAGTTGACTGGAAACCAACAATATAAGGCTTATCTTTTTGTTTCAATAGGCACACATGTGAATTTTACAAAGAAAACCATGAGCTTCAAGAATAAAGAGAAACAAATCATCATTCCCTTGGATCTTATTTGTGGATCATAATATGTAGAGCCATTCCACATTGAGGAAAGTGATGTTGAAGAGCCACATAGGGTTACTATTGATGAATAGGATAAGATTTTATTTGTTAGTACTTATGATTTTCCTCGATTGCGAAGGATCCTTAGAGATTGATTCTTATATGTCACTTGAATAATGGATGATAAGAGATCATGAGATAATAGGGAAGTCATATTCCAATGTGTGTAATATACCTATATGTGCTACCATACAAGTTCTTCCAACATAGGTCAAGTGGCTTGAGTACCAATTGTATGGAACCATAAATAGAAATTTACACTAGTGAAGAAAAAACATAGATTAGTGAAGATGGAACAAGTTTGAAGGGTAACAATGATGCAAAATTGGGTGCTTGTTTCCAAACCCATTTTAATGTACATGTTTTTTATCTTCATAGTGAAAAAAATATTGTATGGGGATTTTGGCCCCAAGGATTATTGTGCAAACATAGAAAATAATTTTCTTCAAGAATGGGAATACCCTCAAGCTTTTACCATATACTTTTAGGAAGATCCTAATGCAATGGTGGATGATATTAAATTGTTAGAAATATAGAATGATAAAAACTAAGTGATGATTGCACAAAGATAACATCAAATAATATGTAGATAAAATTAATGCTCATTAGAATAGATTACAACATAATACAATGGATTTTATAAATCCTTCACTTTTTAACTTCTTATGCAACTAATTGAACCAAATAAGTCCCCACTAGAAACTATTCTTGTACAACTAACCACTAGCAAGTATGTATTTGCTAGAGTTTATTTATTAACATATTAGCATGTTAATTTATTGTTTACTAAATTGATAAGATAAGATGTAATACAACTCACAACATTCCCCACTTCTTTAATTAATGTGAACAAAGGATGAAACATTATATGAACCAAACACAACAACTCATCTAGAAATTTGATGGTGTCCCTACAAAATCTCTTTATTAACCTAAAACACACCAAACTAAACATATATGTGGATGTCTTGACTATCAAATAATACTTGTGACTTGAGACATACTAACTACTCACAAATACACCATTCCTTGTGTGAATAAATGCATTCTCAACTATCCACAAGAACACCACCCTGCATGTTAATGGAGGCATACTGAACTATTTATAATGCAATAATCTAGTTGAAAATCAAGACATACTCAATTATCCATAGCAATATTCCTCCTTATGTGAATCAATACATACTCAACTATCCATATGTACACACCTCCAATTCTATAAATCAATACATACTCAAATATCCATAGATACAACATAAGATTTGCCAAGGCCCCTTGTTCCAACAATGGACACAAGTGAAAAAATGGTGCCTCTCATGAAATATACCATCTTTAAGCAAGAAGCTAACTTAAAATGGGGAAATTACTCCAACTTCTAGTGCCTCTAGCCTCTTCTTTCGATCTATTACACTCTATTCACTTGATTACCCAAAAATTATATTATATGAAAATTGAAACTATAAACCTCCTTAAAATTCCTACCAAGCCTTTGTGGGTTTTAAACCTATGACTACCCTTAATTTGAGAAATGACCCTTAAGTCATAAACCATACATGTTGTAAATATTTACATGTCACTTTGTTGTCTTTTATTTATACAATGTTAATGAATGAACACAAATATATCAACACGAAGATTGAATCTCAAAACCACTCAACTACAATTTGATTTTTTTAACCAAATTTACTAAATATCACTCAAAAATTCTTCAATTGATACATCAAAATACATAAAAAAATATATATTTTTTCCACAAAATTTGATCTAAAATCTAACTCTATAAATTATTTCCATATTGCTTCAAATAAATAAAATTCATTGCTTGACTTGAATTATTTATCTTTAGAATAGTACTCTTGATTTGATACCATGAATAGTCCTCATTCAACATTTTATAGGTAGGCTAGATTTTTTTTTGTCCAAATTATAAGATCAACAATAAAATAGATCACGACCTTGGATGATTACACAATATCATGCTTGGAAAATACAATAATTTTTTAAACACTCATATGACATAATCTTTGTCTAGTTTTTGTAAGGTGTTGTCTAGGCATGGGAAATGCATTGTCTATGCCACAAAAGGAAACAATAAAATTGTTATCACCTAGAAGTGCACCCTCGCCGAGTTAAAAAAAACTCAGTCTACTAGTGAAACATGGGATCTTTTCCAGGCTGTGGGTCATCGAAAGTGGAAAGGAACCTCTAGAGATGGTTGGTTCCCTTGGTACTCACCTATCCTAACTTATACTATTGTTGCTATTGATGAAAAAGGATAGAAGGATGACATGAATTGAACCTAACTATGTGGGTGATGCACAAGAAATATTTTGTTTAGGCTTGAACTACTATTTTCTCACATAAGTAACCAATAATTCAATTGTTTGTGCACAAAATTAGTGTTTGATTTATCTATGTATTAGTGTTTTATTAAAAGGACTATATTTTTTGTGATTTTAGACAGAAGAAAATATGGTGTTCTTCACAACTAACATATGTTTTTACAGTGACACAAGCAATAACCTACACAAATATACCTTTTTCTATTTTAAAAATGATAGAAATAAGACATTCATTTGAGGATTTGTATATGAAAATCATAAAAAATTATATCAATTACCTCGTAAAACATAGAAAAAGTGAAACCCTAAGATTTGACCCTAGGGTTTAGGTGCTTTTTTCTAAATGTTTCATTTAAGATTTGAAAGGTGGTAACTTGGTTTGATGAATTTGAACAAGATATATGATTGAATTACAACCTGATAGGTGAGTCAACCAACCCTTCACAAAATCTAAAAAATGTCCTAAGGATGAAATGAAATGATTTAATTGTCCTAATGATGCAAATTATTATTTTAACATAAAAACAATAGATCTTAAATGTCACAATAAAAATTGAACTGTAGGAATAGACTGAGTAGGACATTGTGCACCTATGTTATAAATTTGAGCCTAATTTTTCAGGACATTTCCTCTGGGGGTGCCACTATCCTAGTAGGTATTTTTTGGATCTATTTTTGTAGTCCTCTGATGTTGGATCTGAACTTTCATTTCCCGTCTATAAGCTTGTCGAATCACTGTCAGATAATTCTGTAACTAAGTTTTTGTTTGTTCTCAAGGTGTAGGGTTTCAATTGCAATAATAAATAATTGACCTTTAATCTTCCTTCAATCTTCTTCATATATGAAACTTGCACATTCAAAGTGAGAAGAAAGGTTGTGCCATTTAGGGGCTTGCCTTAGTCAAACCCCATGTTAGTGTTTCCACTTCCACAATGGAAATGTCAATGATAAAACAATATGAAGGAATGATGAATCAACAAAGTGTTGCAACTCACCACCCTTTAATGGATTCCTTGAAGGATTAAATTCATTCACATCACCTCAAGGTTTGAATATTTATTTCTTGATTTTCTTGAATGGATTGAATTTCTTGGAGACCTACAAAGATTTAGCCTTCACAAACAATATGAAAACATAAACATGAACACACTCACATAAATTTTGACATGATGTTAGATCTTGAATCGCTGCAATAAATCCTTAAATGAATTCTCTTGAATTTCTGAATAATACTCTTGAGAATAATCTTTGCTCTTGATGCTCACCTCTTGCTTGTTAATTTCACTTAATGTTAAAATGATGCAATAAATAGGTATTTATATGTTATTGTTCTAATTTCCCAAAAATTAAATCTCAACAACTAACTTTAGAAATTTGAATTTGAAGCCAAAATAGGGCGACATAGGCACCCTAGGCACCAGTGTCCCAGCCTTATTTTTCAAAAATTAAAGTGTCAAGGAAAAAGTATTAAATGAGAGCATTTGCTTTATGCTTGCAAATTGTCGAAAAATAATTTAAAATAAGTTGTGAAATACATAATTTTAGAAATTAAGTGCTTAATTAGGTCCAATAACTTAAATGGGAGCAAAAAATAGTGTGAGATTATCAAGGGTGACAATTTACAACTCTACATTTAGCCCCCACTTTAGTGAGAGTATGAACTTATGCTCATACTCACACTAAAGTAGAGAAATATATGTCAAGAGGGGTCCAAATGTATAAATTTTTAAGAGATAGGATGACTAAGGATCAAGGGGGAGCTTGCAAGCCTGCAGGATCCAAGATCCCATGACAAGACAACATAAATACAAAGGAACACACATGTATGAAATACAGCAAGATAACATACCCAAACATGCATGTTGAAAAACACGAAGCATACATGATGAAAACATATAGCATAACATAACATATAAATGGAAATGAAATGAACATAAAAATGATGTAAAAATAGAGAAAACATGAGGAAAACACACACAAGAAACACAACAAAACACAAGGTTGGTACTAAAAGATTTGAGTCAGAAAGGCAAAGAGACCTTTGTTTTAAATTGTCTCAAATACCAAATGTCATCCATTGAATAAAGGAATGATCCCATGAGGACTAGCAAGTTGTGTTATGCCACATCACTCATGAGCTACATGGATGTACTGGCTAGCAAGTTGTGTTATGATAGGTGTCCATACAATGTGATGAGTTTCACAAGGCTAGCAAGGTGTTTTATGTTAAACACTCATGAAATACATGGCTCCACTGGCAAGAAGGGTGTGTTATGCTAGGTGGCCATGTTAAAAAGCGGTGCTCAAGTTCATGACCCAACAAGCTTTGTTATGTTCAATTCATGAACTATCTTGCAAAATATCACTTTAGGGAGCGCATAAAAATCATCTTAGGGGGTGCACAAATTTTAACATCACGAGGGATGAATAAAGCTCACCTCAAGTAGTGCATAAAGTTTAACATCATGGGGGACAAACTAAACTCACCTCAGGGGGTGCATAAAGTTTAACTTCATGGGGGACAAACAAAACTCACCTCAGGGGGTGCATAAACCATAACAAAATAAGGCCAAAACCTCCAGGGGTGTTATAACAATACCACCACAAAAGGTGATTTACAAAAAAAGGGGGCTTTTCTCAATATATGAAAGGTCACACCTTAGGGAACATTACACATGCCATCACCACTAAGAGAGGACATGTCAAGGAATAAAAACATCACACCTTAGGGAATACTAGCCACAGTATTACCACCAAAGGTAACATCATATGCCAAGAAATGTCACACTCTTAGAGGAAATCAAGCCCAATATCACCACCAAAGAGACACTCACATAGATCAAGAAGGCCACACTTTGGTTTCCAAGGTCACACTTCCTAGGAGAAGTATACCATCATCACTAAAAGGGACCATTTTCTTATGCAAACAATAAGCAGGGGACTATATGCCCCCCTTAAAATGTTAGTGTACTTCCTATACTAATGTTTCAATGAGATACAAAGGGATCCCTTGCTGGAAGGAATGCACCTAACACAAGGCTACCTAACCCCTTCCCCCCCAAGTTTAGGGACAAAGATGAGCCCAAAATGGATGATGATATGCTGCTCCTAGGAGCAACAACTAATGTTATTGATTAAGTGAAGGTCTTTTTGATGGATTTTTTATTTTTGAAGTACAATAGCTAAACATCTTATTATTTCTTGTGTGTTAGGCTCTATGGGGACATGGATACCTTGCTCTTTTACACAACATTCTTTTCCATTATAGCCAAGTTGTTTTAAAAGTTCATAATCTCTTCCATAAATGGCTTCCATTTCTTTCAAAGAAGGTGGTTTTTCATAATCACCTTCATCATATGTAGATGTGTAATTTGTGTTTTCCTCTTTGCTAGAAGTTGTGGATGATTCAGGTGCTTTTGATGACTCAATAAAAGACTATATTGATATTATTGCAGCTTCTTTCTCTTTTCTTGATTTTGATTGTGTAATCTTGTATTCCCCCATGAATGTAGGTGTGAAATATAATGAACCCCAATCATCTTTTAACAATTTTTTCACGGATTAAAGACACTCATCTTTGTCCTCAATTTGTAAAGGTTCCACTTTTGTAGTTGGTATCAATGTGCTAAGAGGATACTTCATTCCTGTTTTAGTTTGTAAACAATGTTTAGATTTAGGATCAACTTTTAGCATGTAAACCTTATTGTTGTAAGTGTATTTCATTAAACAATGAAGTGTTGAAGGAACTCCATTCATTTCATGAATCCATGTTCTACCCAAGAGAAGATCATATGAAAGATCATGAGGCATGACATGGATAGGAGTTTATAACATAACCTTACCAACTTTGATAGGTAAGGTTATTACACCAAGTGGTTGTATTCCCACATTGTCAAAACCAAGGATGGATAAATTATCTTATTGAATTTTAGTCGTTTCCACCCCAATTCTATCCAAAAGATTCACACTAAAAACATTAAGCCCCAAACCATTGTCAACAAGGGTAAACCTAATTCTAACCTTGTTAATAACAACCAATATCATCAAAACATCATTTTATTTTTGTGTTTCCAAAGGGGTAGTTCACTTTGATGAAAGATAATATCCCTCAATTAAGGCTGCTACATTGTTTGGTTGCGCACTAGGAGCGATAACAACTTTTTGTAAATCATTTTGAAGCATACCATGATAAACAAGTGATGTTTGAATCAAATCCCACAAAGATATCTTAGTAGGAGTGTTACGAAGTTGCTCAACAAGATTAAATTATTTACCACTATGTTGCAAAATGTTAGGTGTGGGTGGGAGATATGGTTGAGGCAATGGAATGGATGTTGAAGTTTGTTTTGGTTGCTTATTGTTTCTAGTGTTATATGTGTGAGCTACAATGTGATAACTTGGTTGATGTGAAATATGATTACTAGTAAGTTATTTTGGAAAGTTTAGGATATGGCCAGGAGGTTTAGGAGGTCCTGTAATGAGAGGTGCCTTAGGAGGTCCAAAAATTTAGAGGAATTTTAGGAGGTCCAATCATTAAAGGAGATCTAATAGCCACTTGTACGTTCATAACCTCAACAGATTTAACTTCTTGTTGATGATCTTCTATCGATGGGAATCTAATGTCACTTTAGCATCTTCATCTATGTAATTCCTCTTACTGTCTTTTGAAAGAAATTTATTAATAATTTCATCCTCCTGTACCACAATATCTTCCCAAGTAGAAGAAGTATTGGGAGAGAAACAAACAAGACTCTCATGATGCTCAATGATTGGATCCTCTAACACCAAGATAGATTTTTCACAAGAGAGGTATCAGGAGATTTACAACTATGATTGTCATTATTGTCAATGATTGCATCCTCCTGCACCAAAAAAATCTCATAAGTAGGGGAGATGTTGGGAGATGAATGAAGATAAGGAAAAGTGATATTAAGAAATGTTTCAATGATTTCATTCTCTTTCACCAAGATACTCTCACAATTAAGAGAGATAGTGGGAGAGGGATCAATGAAAAATAACAAAAAAGGAGAAATAAACTCATTTTCACATACTTTTATCAAAAAATCCTTTAAATTCTTAACAAGATCTAACAATATCACATGCATTATGACAACAAAATATTTTTGCAACAAGAACATGATGTTATGTCCTATGGATCAAGCTAGCAATGTTTTTAACAAAATAAATAGTTACAGAACTGATATGCAAAAATTGATACTAAATCTGGACCAAGACCATAGACAAGGTTCTACACAGTAATTTTGAGCTCAATTTAGTTGGATAGGGGCACCAAAGTCACATAAGTCTTGAATAGGCTTTGAAAAAATTCAAAATTTGACTGTGTGTATCGATACTGTTTAAGAATCTCAGGTCAATCTACAGACATTTCAAACAATGAATATTTCTCTAGAATTTAGCCAATTTATGATTATGTAACCTAAAATGCAAGTGTGCAAACATGTTGAAAATGCTTGAACAATAAATGATAATTGTAAATACAATTTTCATATCTAAGATGCAAAAACTAATTGATTCTAATATGTCAAATCTAAAAATGATGATGCTTTTTATGCTTTTTGAAAGAAACTAATGCAAATTTTCACTTTTTAGCTATATGCAAGATACCCAAATGCATGCAATGACACTTTTTATGTTGTCTTCAAATTTTAAATGACCTAATGAAGATTTATGAATGCAATTTGAATGTAGAATTGATCTAAAATGACTGAAACAAACCCTATTGCAACCTATGATGCAATATGATATATAATTTTTTGAATTTTATGCTTTTTATGATGCAAAAATGGATGCCTAATTGAAAATTGCAAAACAATGCAATACCAAACCTAGATCTAGGATGTAATGCTTCAAATTTCAAAAGGTATATAATGTTAACATGTCAAGTTCACCAAAATGAAACATAGAAAAAGTGAAGCCTTAAGAGTTGACCCTAGGGTTTAGGTGCTTTTTTTCTAAATGTTTAATTTAAGATTTAAAAGGTAACAAGGGTTTGATAAATTTGGACAAGATATATGATTGACTTACAACCTAATAGGTGAGTCAACCGACCCTTTACCAAATCTAAAAATTTCCTAAGGATGAAATGCAATGATCTATTTTTCCTAGTGATGCGAATTATTATTCTAACACCTAAAAAAAGATTTGAAATGTCACAGTGTTGGTAAACAGATTTATCCTTCATAAATAAATACATAAAATGACTCAAAATGCCCAGGTAAAAGGACAAAGATCACCAACAGTTTAGTCACCAGCAATGGTATTTGCAAGTGCTCTCTACTTATTTTACAAGGCACAACTACCTTCTAATGATATTCAATGAATGGGAATATTGGGTATGCTTTTAACCAGAAAGCAGGAAAGGTTCACATACATTTACCCATAATCATGAAAGTAAATGCGATAAGCTAATCCAGAATAAGAATAATATAAACAAATGATTCAAAGCCCATTTTCCTTAAACCCACAATAGGAAAAAGAAGGGAAAGGATGATTTGCAGAACTTCTTTCAATAGATGAACTATCCTGAATTCAAAGTTCCAGAGATAATCACATACTCAGTTTTATATAATAGATAAACATTAAAGAGATTACAAAGATACACAATTCGACTACAATCAAAGATAATATGGAAAAACATAAAGGTTTGAAATATCTCTTATTCTTTAATGCTTATAAGCGAGTTCAAAGTCTTCCCTTTCTATACAATAAAACTGTTAAAATCAAAATTCTTGCTTTTCTTTCTATTCTCTCCCTCTTTATTATTATTGAGAGGTTTATATATAAGCACACCAAAAAAAACTGTTACATTACAACAAAAAAATAACGGTCTTGAAAACGACCGGAAGGCAAAAAGACTTTAAGATAGAAATAGTTTCGTAAAAGGCGTTATCATTATGTGTTGTGAAAATCCATGCACGCCGCTAAACCATTGGATGAGACGGAACCCTGAACAATTCCAATTGCATTTCCATGACCAAATTGCGTAATTCAGCACATTCTTCTTCTTCATCCGAGACAAAGATCACCTAATTATACTCGGCATAGTTGGTTTTCTCTTTCCAGGCTAACAAACGTAGTTTAGAAATGATGTTGAATTGTTCCTCTTCTAGCCAATTCAAATTGGGTTGTATGACAGGAACCGGTTCATCTTCCCATTCTACAACTTCACCAGGAAGTACCATCTTGAGAAAAAATTCTAGAACTAAAAAATGTTGTTACCTTCTTTTGCATGCAAGTTTGTTTAATTTTGGTGGCGAGAAGTGACCATTTATTGGCCAAGAGAAATGTGCCAACCTGCTACGAAATCCATTTCACCAACCTCCTTATTTAATAGTTTTCCATTTAGAGGATTTTAAAGATTACGTTGCATTTCAAATTGACATTCCAAAGCATTTGAGAAGACATTCCATAAAGGTGTCGTGCAACTTATTTAATGAACTGGCACATTAAAAGTCGTGCATTCCCACAAAATCACCCGGTTGCGGAGAAGTAGAACTTCATAACCATCAGTCAGTAGTTTTAAGGTTTTGTGAACTTCTAACGTCTCGACTTCATAGCTCGTTGTCATGAAGGTTATGGTCGAGCGATTCTATAATTTTAGAACCTAGTGGCTTAGTTAGGAAACTTGGCAGGGATGTGATTAGTTATGAAATTTGTTGAAACCGTGATTTGAATACATATAGGATTTAACAAAGGCATCAATCAAAGGATTTTTATACATGCCTTGGAATTTAAAATTTCACAAGTAACATTGGCTCTGACTGGGGACTGTATTTTTGTAGAAAATTCAAAGAACCCATAAGCTTTGGGGCAGACTAGTCCAAATCCATTAGGTGCGGAGTCTAAAGAAAAAAAAAATTACGGGGAACTACTTGCAGATGGGTGGAGGGGAAACGTGCACAAACCAAAAACAAGCAAGCCAAAAATAAGATAGAGCAGAAAAAGAAACCAAAACCTCCACTATTTACAATGGCCCAAGGACCATACCTTCAGGTAATCCCTTATTTAAGAAAAGCCATTCATAGGCTCGGAGAAATATGACCCACTACGGAATAATGTTGAGTAGAAGAGGAGCATGCATACAGTTAATCGTTAACTTGTGACTAACTTGATAAAACTGGAAAAAGTGGCTCCATAGAAAAATCTCCTATCCGTAATCTAGCCCTCTGGAAGCCAGTTTTCATCATGCATTTGTTATGTTTGACAACTTATACCAATTTTTCCTATCATAAGATCCTCAATATTCATCTTAATGACTTCAGGTACAACCTAGTGACCCACTCATTCTAACCAGCTTGAAGAAAGCAAACCTCAGATTGGGAAACCCATACACAAACCATCAGATGAAACCCTCCTTTTGGTACCATAAATATAAGTGATTATATCATTTTGAAAACCTAGATCTTGACATACAACACACATTCCACTGTATTTGGGAACATGCTTAATATTTTTTTCAACAAATAAAGAATCATGCAAATCAAAAAACTAATCACCAAATTCTTGCGAAACTAGAAGTGTACTAGACTGGGAATTATCATCCTTTCCAGTGAAACTATTCCCAACTGAAACATTTCCTCTTTCTGATTTAACAATTTCATAATTTATTTCGCCACCTACACTCATTGCTTGCAATACAGTTGCAATAACTTCTTTTTCACACAAAAAATCATTTTTTCCCTCATGGAAACACTGATTAGGGCAGTGAATAATATGAGATTTAGCACATTCATTTTTTTGATCATCTTTAATACCATACCTAGCAAAATATTTGGTATCAAGATCTTTAAAATGGAAATATTCAAGAAAAATACCATTTCTAACTTCTTGTAATTTTACTTCAGTACCAGCTTGCTTTGAAAATCTGAAAGTTTCATACTCAGCCTACATATGACTAGAAGATAAGATGTTGGTAATTTATTTCTCATGCTAAATGATTCCAAGTAATTCTTCATCAGTAGCAAAAGTGAATGAATGTATTTCTGTTGCAAACAAGGAATCTAAGAGATTATCATTTTGGAAGAATTGTTCATCTTCTTTGTTATCATGTTCAAATTGGAAATAATAGGCCTCAATCCTTCCATTACCGCAAGAATTAATTTCCTCCTCGATTACTCTTTTTCTATTAAAATGTTTGGGGGTGAAAACAAAGAGATTACAATGGTCAACAGCAGGAGGCTATGTGTATTGGAACTCTATAGGTTGAGGAATTATTTTCGACAAAGTAGGATTTCTTGTGTTTCCATTATTCAACTCAAACTAGTTTCCCTTCCATAGATCACTTTGAATCATATCATCCTCAATTTTGACAGCCTCTTCTTGTGCAAGTTCAATATCATTTATTTTACACCTTTTTAAACAGAACCGAACATCTGGGTGCAAAGAAGAAATGAAAGTGTAAAGTTGTTTATTTGGCTGAATGGAGGTAGGCATTTTTTTAAGCAATCTATTAAACCTATCCACAAAATCTCTGATATTTTCATCTTCTTGTTTATGAATATTAAAAAAAAAGACCTAACAAGGAAATTCATCCACAAGACCCTTGTATCTTCCCAAAAACTTATCCTTTAATGAATTCCAATCAGTTATACAATCATCTTCCAAATGAAAAAACCAATCAGCAGCAGGTCCATTAAGAGATTCAATAAATAGCCTGATAAAAACATCTTCTTGACTTACCCCCAAAATACCGCAAGCAACTATGAAGGCCAAAATGTGTTTTTCAGCATTTAGAGGACCTACTCCATCAAATTTTGGGAAATAATTTCTTGATCCTTCAGGCAATGGTGAATATACAGGTAAAGAGAGAGGACCGAAATGACTTCCCCATGGCTGGGAGGAAGTTAATGCCATTATGTAAATGTAGAAACGAAATCAATACAAGTCTTAGGAAAGAATACTTATGTGTGCATCACTATCAACAGAGTCGCCAACCTCCATCCTCAAGGAGGTACTTTAATTTTTTTTTGAAGAACAGAACACCAATTGTTTATTGCATTCAATTTTTTTCCCCAGTAGAGTCGCCAAAAATCTGTTGGTAGACAGATTTATCCTTCATAAATAAATACATAAAATGACTCAAAATGCCCAGGTAAAAAGGACAAAGATCACCAATATTTGAGTCACCGACAATGGTATTTTTAAGTGCTCTCTACTTATTTTACAAGGTGCAGCTACCTTCTAATGATATTCAATGAATGGGAATACTGGGTATGCTTTTAACCAGAAAGCAAGAAAGGCTCACAAACATTTACCCATAATCATGAAAGTAAATGCAATAAGCTAATCCAGAATAAGAATAATATAAACAAACGATTCAAAGCCCATTTTCCTTAAACCCACAACAGGAAAAAGAAGGGAAAGGATGATTTGCAAAACTTCTTTCAATAGATGAACTATCCTGAATTCAAAGTTCCAGAGATAATCACATACTCAGTTTTATATAATAGATAAACATTAAAGAGATTACAAAGAAACACAATTCGACTACAATCAAAGATAATATGGACAAACATAAAGGTTTGAAATATCTCTTATTCTTTAATGCTTATAAGTGAGTTCAAAGTCTTCCCTTTCTATACAATAAAACTGTTAAAAATCAAAATTCTTTCTTTTCTTTTTATTCCCTCCCTCTTTATTATTATTCGGAGGTTTATATATAAGCACACCAAAAAAAACTGTTACATTACAAAAAAAATAACGGTCTTGAAAATGATTGAAAGGCAAAAAGACTTCAAGATAGAAAGAATTTTGTAAAAGGCGTTATCATTACGTGTCATGAAAATCCATGCACATCGCTAAACCGTTGGATGAGCCAGACCCCTAAACAATTCCAATTGCATTTCCATGACCAAATAGTGCAATTCAGCACATTCTTCTTCATCATCCAAGACGAAGATCACCTGATTATACTCGACATAGCTGGTTTTCTCTTTCCAGGCTAATGAACATAGTTCAGAAATGATGTCAAATTGTTCCTCTTCTGGCCAATTCAAATCAGGTTGTATGATAGGAACCAGATCATCTTCCCATTCTACAACTTCACCAGGAAGTACCATCTTGAGAAAAAATTCTAGAACTAAAAAATGTTGTTACCTTCTTTTGCATGTAGGTTTTTTAAATTTTGGTGGCGAGAAGTGACCATTTATTGGCCAAGAGAAATGTGCCAACCTGCTATGAAATCCATTTCACCAACTTCCTTATTTAATAGCTATCCTTTCAAAGGATTTTAAAGATTACGTTACATTTCAAATTGACATTCCAAAGCATTTGAGAAGACATTCCTTAAAGGTTTCGTGCAGCTTATTTAATGAACTGACACCTTAAAAGTTGTGCATTCCCACGAAATCACCTGGTTTCCGAGAAGTAGAACTTCATAACCATCAGTTGGGAGTTTTAAGGTTTTGCGAACTTATGACGTCCCAACTTCATAGCCCGTCACCGCGAAGGTTACAGTTGGGCAATTCTAGAATTTTTGAACCTAGTGGCTTAGTTAGGAAACTTGGCAGGGTTGTGATTAGTTATGAAATTTGTTGAAACCGCGATTTGAATACATATAGGATTTAACAAAGGCATCAATCAAAGGATTTTTATACGGGCCTTGAAATTTAAAATTTCACAAGTAACACACAGGAAAAATCAAATTTCAGGAATAGATTGAGTAGGACACTGTGCACCTGTGGTATAAATTTGAGCCTAATTTATGAGGATGTTTCCTCCGAGGAACCACTATCCTAATAGGTCTTTTTCAAATATATTTTTTGTATTCCTCTAATGTCAAATCTAAACTTTCTCTTCCCATCTGCAAACTTGGTGGATAACTATCGGATAATTTTGTAACTGAGTTTCTATTTGTTGTTAGGGTGTAGGGTTTCAATTGCAACAATGAATAATTGACCTTCAATCTTCTTCAGACCTAAAACTTACATTCAAAGAGAGAACAAAGGTTGTGCCATTTAGGGGCTTTCCTTAGTCAAACCCTGTGTTCTAAATGTTTTCACTTCCACAATGGCAATGTCAATGATAAAATGGATAAATGATAGGAAGGAATGATAAACCAACAAATTGCTACAACTCACCACCCTTCAATGGCTTCCTTGAAGGGTTGAAATTGTACACATCACCTCAAGGTTTGAATATTGCTTGATTTGCTTGAATTACTTGAAGACTTGTAAAGAGTTAGCCTTCACAAACAATCTGAAAACATAAACATGAACACACTCACATACATTTTGACATGATGTTGGATCGTGAATTGGTGTAATAGATCCTTTAATGGGTGCTCTTAACTTGTTGAATAATATTCTTGATAATAATCTTTGTTCTTGATCCCCAACTCTTGCTTGTTAATTTCACTCAATTTTAAAATGATACAATAACTAGGTATTTATATACTATTATTCTAATTTCCCAAAAATTAAATCCTAAAACTGACTTTAGATATTTGAATTTTAAATAATAAAATGTTGACACTGAAATATTTGAATTTGGAGCCAAAATAGGGGGACATAGGTTCCTTAGGTGCCAGTGTCCTAGCCCTGTTTTTCAAAAGTTAAAGTGTCGAGGACAAAGTATTAAATGAGAGCATTTGGTTTATGCTTGCAAATTGTCATAAAAGATTTTAAAATAAGTTGTGGAATGAATAATTTTGGAAATTAAGTTCCTAATTAGGTCTAATAACTTAAAGGGGAGCAAAACATAGTGTGATATTTTCAAGGGTGACAATTTACGATGTTATTCCTCGTATACACAATGAGAAAAAAGTTTGAAGGCTAAAAATGCTCAATTTTATTGATAAAAGGTGTTTACAACCATATATGGTCTAAAATATATCTTCCTTTGATTGAAAAATTCTTTGAAATGAAGTATTACAATGTTTATTTTCAGTTTCAAGACTGAAAATCTAAGTTACAATGCACAAAAAAGACTAGAAAGAAACTTCTCTAAGTTTACAATACTTTTCCCAAAAGTGTAAGAACTGACTCAAAATGAAACAAGGTGTGCCTATAACCTCCTTTCTACCTCCTCAAAAGCTAGAACAAACTAAAAAAAGGTGAAATATAAGTGTCCACCTCATGACTGAGTCAAAATCTCCAAGTTGGGTGCCTACCATGAGCTCCTAAATACTTGCAAAGACTTTTGACTCAATAAACTCTCCCAAGTCACCCCAATTTCCTTAAATTCCTGTAACTGTTGTTTTTAATTTTCTAGATAGGCAAATTATTGGTTGAACTACCTCTTAGATGCCTTCTAACTACCCAAACTGGCATTCATCTCCTCCAACTAGTCATTACTTTCTTACAACTATTAAAAGTTGATTTGTTACATGTGTCACTAGTTGAAATTTGCCTCCTTTCAATGCTAGGAAACATCTCCCTTTATTCTCTCATTCAAAAACTCCAACAAAATCTCCATCATAACGTAGAAAATGAGGCTAGTTGATTCCTTCAATTGAAAGAGGTGAAGATGCCTAGTAGGATAAAATATAACATATATCCTTTGCATAAATAACTATGTTATAACTATCCTTGATGGCCATAAACCCCCTTAATTTCTCCATGCATGGATATAGAAACATGCTTTTATATAAACTTGAAAAGAAGTAGGTGTCCTTGAGGGTGTGAGAAAGGCTCCTCTTATGGTCAAGCTTTAATGCATTTTCAAAGATTCCTTTATGACTCTAACCAATCACCTTGTTATGCATCTTCTACATTGGATACATGGTTAACAATCTTAACATGCCTTGATTTTTGGGCTGAATGTCATGTTTCTGCCTTATTTGTGTCAATGGATGATTGTCTTCTCTTAGTTTGTAGGCCTTTGTTTCTCATAAGACTATGCCTAGTCTTCATAAACTCTCCCTTCGCTGTCATTTAGTCTTTCCATCATAAATGATTGTCATATTTGCTAAGGAGGTCACTATCAAAGGGGTTTTCTTTCAATCCATAAAGACTGTGATTGTCCATATCATTACTATTGATCACAAATATTGTCCCTTCTTCCACTATCCATTTTCCCTTTGTAGTTGTCCTATCCTCTGTTTGACCACTATCACTTGAAGACTCTTTGTTTCTTCCATCTTGCTCTCATGACTTTCATAGCCTCTAAGGACATGCAAGAACATTATTTTCTTGAATATTTTTGTTTCTAACATTAACAACTACAATCTAATCTTGACTCCACTATGGATACTTTCTAAGTAGTCCTTCACAAAATACCAGGGTTTCTACAATTACATAATCGTTTCCATTTCTAGGAACTAGAGCAAACAATAAACAATAGCATTAAAGTCATATTGTTGCAATTCTTTGGTCCCTTTTTATTGTCAATATTACTACCATAATATGGATTTCCTCTTCATACAATCTGATAGAATATGCTTACTATTATCCAATATCATAGTATCTTTCACACCTAATTTGATCTGTCTAGGTATTTGAGAGCAAGTCTATTGATCTAATTTTTGAAATATTTCTAATTTTACCTTGGAAATGCCTATTCCCACAAAATCATAATGTGTTTTACAAAGTCACTACTATCAAGAGTCATGAATTCACAGTCATCACTTCCTCATCGCAGTCAAAGGTCACATAAACCACTGTCATTTTTTACTGTCTTCTACAATCATGCCTTGGTAAGACTACCTGTAGCATTGACTTTCATATGACTACTAGGTACCACCACATTCATGACTATCATGCACTCTTTACCCATGGATTATCATTCACTATCATATACAATCCTGCAAGGTTCCTATTTTCTTATCATGGATATATTGTGCTTTGAAAGGATATCATCTCATAATTCCTTCCAACCAAAGCATTTCTTTAAGTAACTATCCATTTGTTTCTCTATATATCCTTCTCCTTTATCACCATAGGTTACTTCCTTTCCATAGGACTTTCCTTCATAAAAAATGTGTAGTCTTATCCTTGTATTAGATTGTCCTTTAGTTCTATCCCTTCCTACCAACAAGATCTCTTGATTGCTTCACGCGTAATTTGCACCATCTTCAATATATTCATAGACAAGGTATCTATTCACTTACAGCCTTCATGACTCCTATCATCTATGCTTGGCATTGTTTCTTGAAAACCAAGGGTCTTAATCAACTATTATCCCCATTTACTTGAAATATTTAAGGACTGTCACCAAGTGACTTTTTTTTGGTTTTCATCATAGAGTTTAGGACTATCACTTACAATTTCATGCTTTGAAAGACTATAAAAATTCATTTGGTTGACCTTAAAAATTCATTTTGTTGGCCTTCACTATCTTACAACACTTGCAACTATAATTTTCTGCTCTTACTAACCTACCTTGTCCTCTATTATGTCATCTTACTTCACTATCATGCAACTTGGAATGCATTTTATGACAATCCTTTTCTTGAGCCTTTTGTTCTCTTAACTTTTCCCCTCATAATTGTCAATGTATTGTCACATTAGACAACCTTTGAATGTCATTTCTATTGGAAATACTATAATTCATATCTATCTTTTGGCATGTCTTCTTTATCACAAAAACATCTGTGTGTTTCCAACCTGCTAAATTTCTACCCTTTTGATTGCTCGGGCATGATTTCAAGTGTGACATGATTTGGAGAGAATGTGTGGAAATATCTCTTTGCATCAACTAGCATAAAAAAATTTCAAAAAAAAATTATGGCTAATTGCTCCCTAAAAATGGTGACAACACTTCTTTTCAATGAATAACTGAACTATGATTTATGAATCAAAGGTCTTGCTTCAGGGTTTAATTTTTATGGGGCCATCAGTAATACCTTGCATACCATCTAAATCCTCACTAATGTCTTGGAAACCTAAATTTATCATAGCCATTCTTTACAATGTTTGTAGTTGTCACTTTGTGTGAATAGGTTTATGCAATCTGTCATTCTTCCTTTCTACACTAACATTGTATGATTATTTGAAACATCTCACAATTATCATATGCAACTCTCTATCTTTTATTCAAACTATTTAGTCATCTTCTAATCTTAAATGACTCCACATGCCTACCTTGTTCACCATCTTCCCTAATCTAGGTGTTGCTACTATGACTGAGAATATTTGAACCACTAATTCTAAACCAATAACACTCATGAATGAATAGGTAAGCATGACACAAATTCTAAATGATACTACTGCCATATGTGCTCATACTTTTTTCAAATATTTTTCTCATATTCATCTAATTACTAGCATGTTCATTAACAAGTTCATTTCCCCTTCATTACACCAATGCATAAACTAGCATGAAAATCACTATATATAAATGAGGTTTAAATATCATGCATGGAATTTTATGCTCCTCATGATGAATAAGACATCTCTTTCTGACAATACAAGGATTAAAACAAAACAGAGAAATAAACCTGCTTCTTCTTTACCCTCCTTAGCACGTGGAAATAACCCCTAAGATCTCTCTCTTTGTGAAACCTTTCAAAAAACCTTTTCAGGCTTCCAACAACGTGGTATCACTCCTCCAATCATGGATGAAACATGCTCTTGAAGCTATGAATCCTTCAGTAGTGTTAGTGAATAGATTGGCACTTTTATCATAATATCTAAAATCAACTCTATTGCCCAAGACACTAAAAAGGCCAATATCACTAACAGTGTTGGAAAGATCACAATTGCATTTGTGACTTTCCTTTGAATTTTTAGAGGTACAGCTCCCTCATGTGATTTGATTTATTTGGGTATTCTTTTAACCCAAAATCAGAAAAGGGAAACAAACACTAATTCATAAATATGGAATTAGTATGAATAAACTAAAAATACCACTAACCATTAAGCACAAAGACTTAAATAATTGATGATCAATGGGGAAATATATCAAAAATTTATTATGATCATAATAAATGAATACAATGCAAAGAGGACATCCCACACAAAGAACATGCTCACATCACTCACACAACCAATAGATTGGTATAGTAGACACCATACCCATAACTCTCAATTAACAGATTGAAAGTAACTGCAAACATGAATAAATTTAGAATAATGTTCCTTTCCCTTCTTACATCACAATGTAATTCAAGAAAATCCATACCCTCTTAGAATCATTTCCATCAAACATATAGGGGAACAATTCCCAAAATCTTGGCAGTTACCAAAATAGTTTCCAAATAGAACGGTGATTTATTGCTAGCTAATCAGCCACCCTAGAATCCAATAGATGTAAGTGCATTAATGATCATGAATAGTCATAATTGCATTTTCCCATTGATACGATCTTCGATAGTCTCCCAAACATTTCTTGCTCAAAATATTGCCCCATGGCACATTATTTGTAATTGGTGCAGTTCCCAAGATCTAAATTAAATGAAAAATTCACATTAGCATAGGCTCACACGCACAAACTCTCAAGATGGAGAAACAACTTGGAAACTTAAATAAATCCTTATCACATCAGTATTTAACTTACACCACCTCATTATCTTTTCATTTTCCAAGTCTCAATGAAATCCAGCTCAAATATATCTCCCCTGATTTCTATAAATAACCACATTTCATCAACCAAATGACATGCTGAAAATGGTGAGTGCACAGAGTGATGTTGCTTCAATGAATGAATTTATTGTGATCAAAGAAGTTGAATGTATCCCTTTCTTCAAGTTGCTATCAAATCAATTGAGGGAGGTTTTCATTATCTAGAGCGAGGTAGAGAAAGAAGTATTGCACAATATCCTAGGAGAGAGATTCTTGAACTAGGTTCACATGCATAATGTTGAGCTTTTGGTGTGTTTCATCTACAACATGATTCACACTTCTAGGTGATGCGATTGGGGAGTGAGAGTGGTTAAACATCTAGTTCGATCAGAGTACTTGCATAGGGTGAATGTGGCCATTAGAAGGCTTATCCAGTTTCCCAGAACTAGACTCATGGGAGATGTTAGTTGTATTACAACTAGAACTCAACACAAGATTATGAAAGAAGCAGCAACTCTCCTTCGTGCAAGGCTGGTGCAAAATGATATGGGATTGTTTTCCCATTTTCTGTCATCCCACGATAATCTAGATTGAGTGTCTCCAAGAGGTGGTGGAGGGAGTTTGTGTGCTGATATTCACCCTTTGTGCTTGAAAATACTATTCTTTTACCCCATTTTTGTAATACAAATACCAATTTTGTAAACACCAATGATGTTAATATATAATACAATATAAGCTTTTTTGATACTGTAGTGTTCTTTTATTTCTTTCATCTGAGTATTTTCATGCTTCAGTTACATTACTATTATTTGACAATGGTATTCGCTTATATTGATTTTCTTGCATATGGTTGTTCTTGTGATTGTACATTTTACATTATCATCACTCATTAAGGTAGTTCTAAAAATTACACTAAAATCCACTGCACTTAGGAAAACTTGTGCATTAGTTAAACCAAAAGGTACCATTGTGAACTCGTAATGTCCATATCGAGTTCTAAATGCAGTCTTCAGGATGTCTTCTTCCTTAAATATCAACTGATGGTACCTTGACCCAAGATCAATTTTGGAGAACACCATCGCTCCTTTCATCTGGTCAAACAACTCATCAATCCTTGGGAGTGGATACCGGTTCTTGATGGTCACCTTGTTCAACATCCAATAATCTATACACAAACATAAAGTTTCATCCTTCTTTTTCACAAAAATAACTGACGGTCCCCAAGGAGACACACTAGGTCTTATAAGTCCCTTATCTAGAAATTCCATTAACTAGGCCTTAGACTCATAGAGTTTTGTGGTGGTCATTCGATAAGGTACCTTGGATTGAGGCTCACCTCCTAGAACCAGGTCGATAGAAAAATAAAATTCCCACTTCGGAGGAAACTTTGTAAGTTCATCAGGGAATATGTCTTAAAATTCCTTGAGAATAGGATAATCATCTAAATATGGTTCCTTGCTATCATCTTTACTGACATTCACCACATAAATTGCACACCCCTTTCGACAAGCCTTCTTGAGTTGCATCTTAGAAATCTGTCTAAGCTTTAAGGGTCTTTGCATTCCACAAACCTCAACTGGGTTTCCATAATCATCCAGACAATGGACCACCTTATCCTCACAGTTCACTATAGCCTTATGCTTAGTTAACCAATTTATTCCCAAAATTACATCATATGAGCCTAAAGGTGCCACATACAAGTTGTCCTAAGTTATAAAGGTTGGAAGCTCTAACTCGTTGCAAAAGAGATAGGTATCTACCCTCCACTCTTCTCAATTACCATACTGGACTGTCCATGAATTTTCCATGTATCCAGGTCTAATGGGTATCTTGGATATTATTCTACGATCTATAAAACATTTAGTAGCTCTAGTATCAATTAAGATAGAGATAGATTGGCCACAAAGCTTACCTATCAGCTAGATTGGCGAAGCCTGATACTTTGTCTATTTGTTATCCACTACATCGTGGATCTGGTGATGCTGAGTCTACTAGTAGCTTCCTTCCTTCTACGAATTTGACCTCTGAGGACAATTTGAGGCATAATGATCACCTCCACAAGTATAGCATCCATATTGAGGCCCTTTGTGACCTCTTGGCTTGTCCTCTCTAAAGCCCTTATGCTTTTGGTCATCCTTACCCTTGCCTTTGTTTGCTTTCTTGTTCTTTCCACCATTACCATCTTCACCCTTCTCCTGTGACTCACTTCCCCTCTTAAGATTACAGATCTGATGGCTCTTGTCTTATGAAATTTCTTCTTTCCATACCGTGACTTATAATTTGAGTCACTACGAAGATTGGATAGTTGTTGCAGCTTCTGTTCATGTTTGGTGGTTTTTTGGAAAAATTAATTCATGGTTTGAGGTTCATGCATATCCACTTCAGCTCCTATGTGAGGTCTGAGTCCCATTATAAATTTTTGGATATAGAACCATTCATCTCCCTGATACTAGAGCACATACTTCAACAGGTTGGTGAACTTTTTTCAATATTGAATCATAGTCATATTTCCCTGAGTTAGATTTTGAAATTCCATTTCTTTCTTGTCAAAGAAAAGTTGCGGTAACCATCTTTTCCTAAAATCTTGGAGGAAGAGTTCCCAAGTGATTTCAGTAGGTTGAAGATTTCGTTCTAACTTCTCATTATCTCACCAAGTCGTTGCTTCACCTGAGACCTAATACGTAGCCCATGCCGCCTTGGTCTATTTAGAAAGGTTACATAGCCCAAAGTATTTTTCCATCTCTATAATCCAAGCCTTAGCTCTAGCTCTGATAGCCTTACCATCGAACTTAGGTGGTGCTACTCTTTTGAGGTCTTTCCCAAGCTCTTCCTCAATTCATCCTCACGTGCCACTCAGACTTCTTGCTCTATATGATCCATGTGAGACTCTTGTCGATCCAGAAGCTCTACAATTTGTTCCAACCTTTTATTAGGTTTGTTATCGGAACCAATACCACCCCGTCTTACCTAGTGGTCACCATGTTGTCTCACACTTTTCCTACAACACATTCACGTTTATCGCATCTCAACACTAAGTTCTATGAATAAATGTTCTTATGCTACATCACATAATTTTTCATATGCATACATCTCTCATTCTAGAAGACATACACATTCATGCATAATACACACATTTTAGAGTCCTTCATTGAACACACCAAAAAAAAATAATTAGATTTTATTTATATTAGGGTGAGTCAATAGACCCTTATTTACAATAGGCTTTGAGTTACAACATTTTATTTTCTCGACATCAGAAAGAGGACATTCCTCAAGGTCCTCATCTGATTTTACATCAAACTTTACAGAACAGGATGGTTGAGCACACAGGCTCTCCTTTTCCTCTTTAGTCAACAAGGGTGCATTGTGTTACATCCCCTTTATCTTGAACATGATTATGGCAATTAAATTATGATCGTTATGTTAGTTATGATTAACTATTTTTCATGAGAATGTGAAATTGGGAAAATAATTTTTAAATTATATGTTGTAACGACAAATGTGAATGATTTTCTTATATATGTGAATGAATTTCTTATATATGTGAAAATGAATGTGATGGTGAGTTTGTATTTAATATATATACATATGTGTCGAGAATAGTCTAACCCTATTCCCTTTGCCAAGTGGTTGCAAGATCGTCAACACCCGAGGGAAAAGGAAATATCATCAAGGAGAGGTTGTAGTTAATAAAGGATCAAATTCATCATCACACCTTGAGTCAGTGTAAGATAGCTAAATCGAAGTCAAAACCTTGGCTATAAACCATTTAATTAAATTGTAAGAAAAATAAGTCAATTAAGTCATTTATATATATATATATATATATATATATATATATATATATCATCAAATTCCTCTTAAACACCTTTTTGGTAATATAAAATGAAAATAAATAATTAATTTAAACATTTAAATATTTTTGGAATTGAAAGTTGGAAAGAGGCTTGACCCATTGGTGTTCAGGTGATAACTCCCACCACCTTGGCCGAAACGTTCAAGAAAATGAATTCAAGTGGACCTTTCTTGGGGGAGAGTCTTGTTTTGGGAATGGTTTTTCTTTATCGGGTGATCATCTTTTGGGATTTCATTCTTTTTCCTCATCTTTTCGCCATTAGGCATTCTTTTCATTTTTTTTGGGAAAAATCCTCATTCTATACTTTCAGCACTCAACTTGTCATGCTATTTCATTGTTCACTCTCTTAATCTCCTCACTTTCAGTCAACTACTTTATTAGGTGGCGTTCATGGTTTAATTCCTCTATTGAACAAAATGGGAAAGCATTGCATTAGCATCTGAGTTCCATTTTCTGTGTATACGTATGATCTTTAGTAGTTGTCTTTAAATCTTTCACTAGCTAATAAGGACGCAAGCTACCTGGTCACATATGTTTAGTTCCTTGGGAAAAGATTAGTGTTTCTTCTTCGAGCTTCAGAACCACTTCAATCAGGCATGTATTTGGAACCATAAATTTTTTAAAAACTTAACATTGAAAGATCTTTGTCTTATTCTGAAAACACCATGATGAAAAGTAAAATTTTGTGGTATTTCTTTGTTTAGAGGAGATCATATTGTAATCGGTTCTTGCTATTTTCTATACATGTCGACAAAAGACTTTTTTTTTATTTGAGTCTGTAGAGTTGATGATTTTGCGTTTGAATTGCTCATTCTTGATCAAAGTCGACCTTGTATACTAGATCAAGTTTATCATTTTTATACTCTGTTGTCTATTTTCGCCTTGGTCTTAGCCAAAGACTTCCAATTCTTTGTTCTTCAAATATCTTAATTGGAATTGTGTCATTCTCACCTCCAATTTGAGTCCATTATTTTTTTGAGACCATCTAGGGTGACAAGTCTTGTCTATCTCTCTTTATAGTTTTGAAATTAGCAGATTATTATTATTATTTAAAGATGTGAAAAGTTAAGAGCCTCTCTCTGTATATGTCTTAAGTAAACAACTTATCCTTAAACTATGAGGAATGATTTGGGAACCAAGTTAATGTAATATAAACCCTAGAATCAAGAATTATCATGTCAAGCAAGGGTGAGAGTGCAGACGACACATGTGTGCCATTAATAATAAAATCCTTGGCCAACTTACAATGCTAGATTAAGCATTTGTCAGCTATTAAGAACCAGATATACCCATGGTCAGAGTGATCTTTCTAGTTAGGAGTTACCTATAGTGAAGGATTGACCAGGTGGTCTAGGTCCTTGACACTAGGATCAAAGGCATGATGATATTATATGATCCTTTGTTGATTACCCTTGTGAAGGATCGGGTTTCTTGAGTTGAAGGAACACGGGAGACCAGTAGGTCTTCGGTTGGGTGGAAAAGCCCTTGATGATATTTCTTTTTCCCATGATGACAAAGTCAAGCTCAAGTATTTCAACTTCCAGACTGTACTTTCTTGTAACCCTTTCTCTCTCTTAATTTCAGTTATAAATACTTTAGCTTGTTTACTTCATAGTTGTAATAAATGCTCTTTTCATTTGAAAGAAAGGAAAAGTTAGTTATCATTCTACTATGATTTTGGTTATATGAATACAAATAGTTGTTTCCTTTTGAGCTGAAAATTGGAATTTAAAAAGTTAGTTGATGAATTGAATATGATGTAATTGTTTCATTTGTTTATCTTTTCCATTTGAAAATGCATTGGAAACCCTAGAATGAAAACTAGTTAGCTACATTTCAATTGAAACTGGTAGTTTGATTCCATTATTAAACTGTAGATTAGCTAGAGTGTTACATATGGTATCAAAGCTACCAATTTCGACACTAAACCTCAGGCTCAACATGCAAACATAGAAAACTAAAACCAACCGTCGGTGTTTTTCCAGGATGTTGATGCAGAAAACACCCCGGAAGAAGATCCAAGATCTTATTTTTGTTTGATTGTGGAAAATAAAACTTAGATATGATTACTCAAGATGCTCTTTTCCTTTGGATTCAAAAACGATGGTTGAAGCTCTAAAGAGACTTCAGAAGGAGAGAAGAAAATGGACTACCTCTAGGAAAGAAAATGTTAAGTCTGCCATACTTGCTGAGATAAACAAAACCAGCATTGAGAACCTTTCAAATAATAAGACTGATCCAAAAACATCTGAAGAAGATCAAGTACCAACCCCTGGATATAGACTTATACCATTTTCATATTTTAGTGATCAAGAGGAACCTATCACTAACAATGAAAATGATTCCTAAATATTTTGACTTTGAATCTATCGTAGAAAGTGATAAGCATTTTGTAATCTTTTGTATTGAATCTATCACAAGTAGTGATAGAAAATTTGGTATCATTTATGTAGTAAATCTATCACAGGTAGTGATAGAAATTTTGTATCATCTATGTATAGAATCTATCATAGGTAGTGATAGAAATTTTGTAACTTTTAATTAATCTATCATAGGGAATGATAGTCATTTTGTAAGCAATTTGAAATGGAATCAATATCAAATTTTGTAAGCTATTTTGCTTGAAATTTAAATTGACTTGAGTTTTGAGAATATTTGATTGTTTAGTTGCAAAAGAAGAAAACTCCTTTAACTTATGTTGTGTAAACTATTGAATGACATTAAAAAATTCAAGACTAATTAGAACTATCAATATCTCCAGGAACTTCATTGGAATGGAAAATTTCAGAAATGGGTTCAGGGGGGATCAAGATAATAATCCTATGGCTAAATTAGATCAGCTATTCAACTTAATGAATGAAACCTAGGCTCGATTATTCAACCTGAGAGGAAGGTACAAGGACAACCTAAGATGAGAGATGAAAGGTCTGAAACCTAGAGCGACCAACATGAAGATAACTCTAAAACATTGAGTTTGGGAAACAAGAGAAGTCAGTTACCTAATGAACTTGCTAAGGACATGAAAAAGATAAAACCCCCTAATTTTGAGGGCTTCACTTCAGGAGATGTCGCTGAGGCATGATTAATTAAAATGGAAAAATATTTTGAGCTAAGGGATTACTCAGATAATTCCAAAGCAACATGGGCAGCCTACCAATTGGTAGGACAAGTCGTCACTTGGTGGGAAAATAAAAGGGCTGAATTGGGTCTGACAGTAGTAGAAGTGACATGGGATCAGTTTGTGAGAATTTTTTGTCAGAGATGGCTTCCACAGTTGTATTATGATCAAAAGTTGTTGGATTTCAAAAATCTCAGGCAAGGACCCGTAACTGTCAATGAGTATTGGAAGAAGTATACTCGGTTGTTAAAATATGTTCCTCAATATCAGCAGGATGAAAACTTTCGAGTTAGGAAGTTCATAATGGGATTGAATAATTGTATAGGAGGTCTAGTGGACGTTTTGGCACCTCGAACTATGGACGAAGCTTATGAAAAATTTGTGCGGTAGGAGTAGAGGTTGAAAAAGGATGACTCTTTCAAGGATAAAAATTGCAACAAGGGAAAATGGAATTAGTCACATCAGAATTTTAAAAGGAAGGGTTACAAGAATAATCGGTATGATTACAAGAAAGATAGGAAGGGTAATAACAATACTAGGAAGGATGAAATTAATTCAAGAAAGGGTATAGAAAAGAAGGGACCACCAGGGGGATGCTTCAATTGTGGAGGAGAACACTATGCTAATCAATGCCCTACTAATAATTAGCATGGGTAGCAGTAACAAAAGCCTCTACCACCTCAGCAAACAACCTTCCACCAGAGAATTCATGTAACAATAGACAACAGGCAGGTAGAATACCTGGTCACACCTATTTAAACTCCAAGTATGCTTTATGGGAACTCCATAACCATTTTAATAGACACTGAAGCCACTGAATATTTCGTATCCCCTAAGTTACTTGATAGATTTCCTAAAAGAAATAGGTTCATGGCTAAATCATGGATAGTTGAATATGCTAATTAGACAAGAGCTCGAGTAGAGCAATGTTTGTTTGAAGCTAGGGTAGAACTTCCAGGCTTCACCACAGAGATTAACCTTTATGTGGCACCTATGGGTTCTTATGATGTGATCATTGGAATGAATTGGTTAAGAGAAAATAGGATAACCTAGGAAAATTGGCATTCATTCAAGGGGTACAATGAGAGGTTAAGGTACGACAAATCTCAGCCATGCAGCTACAAAGAAATAAAAGGAAATGATGCCACATGTTTGCAGTCAAAATGGAAGAAGTTAGGGAATTCAAGGAAAATGTATATTTTGATGATATGTTAATGCACACGCAAAGTAGGGAAAGGGAAATGGAAATTGATTCTAAGGAAGAAACCTTTGCTAAAAAATATCCCTATCTTCAAGAATACCAAGATGTGTTTCCAAAGGAACTACCTGGGTTACCACCAAGAAGGGTGTTTGATTTCTCCATAGACTTAGTTCTAGGGGTTGAGCCTATTTCTAAGGCACCATATCGTATGACCACTGTGGAGCTAATGGAACTAAAGGCGCAATTGCAGTAATTACTGAATAAGGGTTTGATTCAACCTAGCGTATCACCTTGGGTTGCACTAGTGATATTTGTTAAGAAGAAGGATGGGACACTTTTCCTATGTATAGATTACCAAATGTTGAATAAACTTACTATCAAAAATAAATACCCCTTGCCCAGAATAGATGATCTTTTTGATCAAATGAAAGGGGAAACAGTGTTTTCTAAGATAGACTTAAGGTCAGGGTACCATCAACTAAGGTTGAAAGAAGATGTTCATAAAACAACTTTCAGGACTATGTATGGTCACTATTAATTTACAATTTTTCCATTTAGGCTCACCAATGCCCCAGCGGTGTTTATGAACGTAATGAACGGTATTTTTCAAGATTTTTTAGACAAGTTTGTATTGGTTTTCCTTTATGACATTCTCATTTATTCCAAAAATGAGGAGGAGCATCTTCAGCATCTTCGAGTGGTTCTTCAACGGTTGAGAGAGCATAAGCTTTATGGAAAATTATCAAAATGCACTTTCTTTGAGAAAGAGGTACAATACTTGGGACACATAATATCAGCTAAGGTAATAATAGTGGATCCCACAAAGATAAAATTTATAGTGGAATGGCCAATACCAAAAAATGTACATGAGGTTAGAAGTTACATGGGATTGGCTGGGTATTATCGAAGGTTTGTTAGAGATTTCTCTCGGGTTTCCCACCCCATTACCTATCTTCAAAGAAAAGGAAAGAGATTTGAATGGACTGAGAAATGTCAAGAAGCATTTGATACATTGAAGGAGAAATTAACGATTGCACCAATTTTGGTTGTACCAGACCCTAATGGTCATTTTGTAGTTATAACGAACGCATCTGGTGATGGATTGGGTGGAGTGTTAACACAAGATGGAAAGGTAGTGGCTTATGAATCTCAAAAATTAAAGCAATATGAGTAGAATTACACACCACACGGTCTGGAGTTAGTAGCTATTGTGCATGCCCTACAAATGTGGTGACACCACTTACTAGGAAATACTCTTGAACTTAAGTCAGATCATCAAGGTTTGAAGTATATATTCACACAACCTAATTTAAATGCTCACTAAAGGAGGTGGATGGAGTTAATCTCAGATTATGATTTTGAGGTCAATTACATTAAGGGAAAGGAGAATAGAGTAGCCGACACTTTGAGTTGGCAGAAACATATAACTTCCATGGTGTCAATCAACACAAATATTAGAGCTCAGGTACTATAGAAATTGAATGAAGATGAATTCTATTTGCAAGTTCATGAAGCTCTTCGAGAAAACTTACAAGAGCCTAAATATGAGGGTTTCCAGATTGAAGCGGACGGTCTCCTGAGATACAAGGGTAGGATGTATATACCAAATTCATCAGAATTAAGGAAAATGATATGGAAAGAAGTACACACAACACCTTACTCGAGTCATCCAGGGGTAACCAAAATGCTGTCCAACGTTAAACCATTCTATTTTTGGAAGGGGATGAAAAAGGATGCAGCTAGGTTTGTTGCAGGATGTTTTGAATGTCAGAAGGTTAAGGTGGAGCATCAACACCTCGTAGGATTGCTACAACCCCACAGTGTACCAAACTGGAAATGGAAAATCATCACTATGGATTTTGTACAAGGTCTCCAATGACGAGGAGTAGGCATAATGCTCTATTGGTGGTAGTGGATAGACTCACTAAAGTTGCACATTTTATACCTAGGAATTTGATAGATGGGGCTTCTGTGATTGCACAAAATTTTGTACAAGAAATTTTTCGTCTCCATGGAGTACCGGAAAAGATCATTTCTAACAAAGATGTCAGGATGACATCTAGGTTTTGGAAGACTCTATTTTCTACTTTGGGAACTTAGTTAAATATTAGTACAGCCTATCATACTGAAATAGATGGACAAACAGAAAGGGTAAACTAGATTTTAGAAGACCTACTAAGAATGTATTGTATGGATCAACAATATAAGTGGGAAGAATATTTACCATTGGTAGAATGTTCTTATAATAATTCATATCAGCCAGCTATCAAAATGGCACCTTTTGAAGCACTATATGGCAGGAAATGCAGAACACCTATCAGTTGGAACAAGATGGAGGATAGGATCATTCTAGGACCCGAAATGCTTCAGGAAATGGAAGAATAGGTAAAAATATTCAGACAAAGGCTGAAGGAAGCTAATGATTGATAGAAGAGCTATATTGATGCAAAACAAAGCCCCAAATAGTTTGTGGTGGGAGAGAAAGTTCTCTTGCGAGTGAAACAACATAAAAGCTCTATCAAATTTGAGAAAACTTCTAAACTAGCCCCAAGATACATAGGACCTTTTAAATTTCTGGAAGTTATCAATCCAGTAGCATACAAAATTTCTCTACCTCCGGCTCTCACCAGATTACAGATTGTGTTTCATGTCTCCTATCTTAAGAAGTATTATGCAGACTTTGACCATATGATTGACTAGAATTCCTTACAGGTGTGGCACCCTGGGGTGATCACAATAGAGCCACTTGGAGTGCTCAAGGTACGTAAGTTGCACTCATGTAATTGCGAGGTGGTACAATGCAAGGTCCAGTGGGACTCATACTCAGAGGAAAATGCCACCTAGGAGGATTATGATGAAATTCTTCAGAAGTTCCCTTATTTGTTTAAGAACAATTAAGAACTCCATATATAAGTATGAATTTAGATTTGAACTTATAAATAAATAATCATGGGGGACGATGATTCTTAAGGGGAGAAGTATGTTACATCCCCTCTATCTTGAAAATGATTATGTCAATGAAATTATGGTCATTATGTTAGTTATGATTAACTATTTTTCATGAGAATGTGAAATTGGGAAAGGAATTTTTAAATTATATGTTGTAAGAGAAAATGTGAATGATTTTCTTATATATGTGAATGAATTTCTTATATATGTTAAAATGAATGTGATGGTGAGTTTTTATTTAATATATATGCATATATGTCGAGAACGATCTAGCCCTATTCCCTTTGCCAAGTGGTTGCAGGATCATCAACACCTGAGGGAAAAGGAAATATCATCAAGGAGAGGCCGTAGTTAATAAAGGATCAAATTCATCATCACACCTTGAGTCGGTGTAAGATAGCTAAATCAAAGTCAAAACCTTGGCTATAAACCATTTAATTAAATTATAAGAAAAATAAGTCAATTAAGTAATTTATATATATCATCAAATTCCTCTTAAATGCCTTTTTGGTAATATAAAATGAAAATAAATAATTAATTTAAACATTTGAATATTTTTGGAATCGAAATTTGGAAATAGGCTTGACCCGTTGGTGTTCAGGTGATAACTCTCGCACCCTGGCCTCTCTTCTGACCGAATCGTTCAAGAAAATGAATTCAAGCAGGCCTTTATTGGGGGAGAGTCCTATTTTGGGAATGGTTTTTCTTTATCGAGTGATTGATCTTTTGGTATTTCATTCTTTTTCCTCATCTTTTCACCATCAGGCATTCTTTTGGGAAAAATCCTTTTTTTGTACTTTCGACACTCAACTCGTCATGCTATTTCATTGTTCACTCCCTTAATCTCCTCACTTTCAGTTATCTACTTTATTAGGTGGTGTCCATGGTTTAATTCCTTTGTCAAGCAAAACGGGAAAGCATTGCATTAGCGTTTGAGTTCCAATTTTTGTGTATACGTATGATATTTAGTAGTCGTCTTTAAATCCTTCACTGGCCAGTAAGGACACAAGATGCCTTGTCACATATGTTTAGTTCCTTGGGAAAAGATTAGATTTTCTTCTTCGAGCTTTAGAACCACTTCAATCAAGCATGTATTTGGAACCATAAATTTATTAAAAACTTAACATCAAAAGATCTTTGTCTTATTCTGAAAACACCATGATGAAAAGTAAAATTTTGTGGTATTTATTTGTTTAGAGGAGATCATATTGCAATCGGTTCTTGCTATTTTCTGTACATGTCGATGAAAGACTTTTTTTTTTCTTTGAGTCTATAGAGTTGATGAGTTTGCATTTGAATTGCTCATTCTTGGTCAATGCGGACCCTGTATACTAGATCGAGTTTATCATTTTTATACTTTGTTGTCTATTTTCACCTTGGTCTTAGTCGAAGACTTTTGGTTCTTTGTTCTTAAAATATCTGAATTGGAATTGTGCCATTCTCACCTCCAATCCGAGTACATTATTTTGTTGAGACCATCTAGGGTGACAAGTCTCGTCTATCTCTCTTCATAGGTTTGAAATTAGCAGATTATTATTATTATTTAAAGATGTGAAAAGTTAAGAGCCAAGTTTCTCTCTCTATGTATATTTCTTAAGTAAACAGCTTATCCTTAAACAATGAGGAATGATTTGGGAACCAAATTAATGTAATATAAACCCTAGAATCAAGAATTATCATGTTGAGTAAGGGTGAGAGTGCTGATGGAACAGGTGTGCCACTAATAATAAAATCCTTGGCTAGGGTACGATGCTAGATTAAGCATTTGTCAACTATCAAGAACCAGATATACCCCTGGTCAAAGTGATCTTTCTAGTTAGGAGTTACCTATAGTGAAGGATCGACTAGGTCGTATAGGTCCTTGAAACCAAGCTCAGAGGCATGATGATATTATGTGATCCTTTGTTGATTACCCTCGTGAATGGTCGGGTTTCTTCAGTTGAAGGGAACACGGAAGACCAGTAGGTCTTCGATTGGGCATAAAAGCCCTTGATTATATTTCTTTTTCCCATGATAACATAGTCAAGCTCAAGTATTTCAACTTCCAGATTGCACTTTCTTGTAACCATTTCTCTCTCTTAATTCCAGTTATAAATACTTTAGCATGTTTACTTCATAGTTGTAATAAATGCTCTTTTCATTTGAAAGCAAGGAAAAGTTAGTTAAATTGTTCTACTGTGATTTCGGTTATATGAATACAAATAGTTGTTTCCTTTTTGGCTGAAAACTGGAATTTAAAAAGTTAGTTTATGAATTGAATATGATGTAATTGTTTCATTTGTTTATCTTTTCTATTTGAAAATACATTGGAAACCCTAGAATGAAAACTAGTTGCATTTCAATTGAAAATGGTAGTTTGATTCCATTCTTAAACTATAGATTAGTTAGAGTGTTACACATTGGGTCCACACCATAGAAGCCAGTCCCAGATTGTGGAAATATTTTGATCTTATGTGTTCACTTCTCCTCAACCTTCAAGCCTCTCTCTAGCTTGAGTCGTGTAAGAGCTTGAGCTAGAGTTTCATCATCAGGAATTTTTAATTGAACCTTCATCTTGGAATTTCCTTCTTTTACACCATTCTTACGTGAGGTTCTAACAATTTTCCCTTTCCTTTTTCCTGTCTTTGACCTTCCCATTTCTGCATTCAATTCAAGTTCGGTCAATTCTCAAGAAATCCAAATTTTGGGTCAAGGGTCAACTACCCTAGTCAACTATGGTAGACTAAAAGGCCTAGAGTTGAACCCTAAGCTCTGATACCAAATGTAATAACCCATTCAAAATTATAACTTAATTAATATTATTGTAAATGACACATGAATATACTCCAAATTAAAAAGACATAACTAGTTGCTAAAGTCAATCATAGCCAATTATGTCCATTTAAAATGAATCAATGATCCATATATTCACTTCAAAATTCAAATTAAAATATCAAGTTTGACTTGGCTCCTAAGGCCACAAAGTCATTACAATGTACACTTTACATCAAATACATGGATGTATTACATCAAGTTGCATCTTAGACTAGAATAGTCTTCTGAACTACTAAGGTTCTTCTTTGACACTCGCCTCCACTAGTGGACGAGAACATGGTTGAAGTGCTTTACCGCCCAACCACAAAGCTTACACTCCTCAATATTCTTCTAACTTGGAGAATTCTTGACCGTGCATGGAAAGTTTAGCAAGAGAACAATATGCAAGGTGGAATTTGGTGCATTCCCATACATCAACATATAATTTCTATCTACAAATTAGAAAATAAAGTGCAAGATCTCTACTAAGAATGTTAGAGAGTGATATCACAATATTCATACATACATAATGAACTATAATTGCTTGGACAAGCATAAATAAATGTGTTGCAACAACAACAACCAATAGGTTTTGGTAAAACAAACCTATACTCTTTGAACTCCATTTCGGCACCCGTCTCAGAAGGTAACTTTCTACTATACATCTCATAATAGCTATCTACCCTCTAGCATCATCTACCTTGAGGTGCTCTAGTCAACTAAGGTATCACTGTTCCGTTCAAGTATTAGAATATTATTTCACATATGTCTTCACAAGAAGAATTAAATTACTAATTTACTCTCTAAACATAAATCATATTTATGATTCAATAGAGTAATTCAACAGTCAGCCATATCATTCTTATGACTTTTATATTCTTTTCATCATAACCATTTTCCATTTTTTTTAAAAGTACTAAGAACAAAAGAAGGTATGTCACAAGTATGTGTATGTACATAGACGAAGTCTATGTGCATACACATATATGTGCCTACTTAAGTTTTAGATTTGTGCATACATTCTGAAATAAAACATTTAAATCAAATTGCAATCATAAAATAATATTCCATTTGACGTTTCTTGTCAAAAATGAAGCATCAGGACGTCTATGTTAATAGTTTCACACATACTGTTATTTCATTCTCACAACTGTGACATTCTAACATTGTTGTTCACATTTGAACATTCATCATTCTAATAGAACAAGTACTATTTCCTACTAAATAGTTATAAGACAAGTTGTTTACATATGAACATTCATCGTTTAAAAAGAACAAGTATTATTTCCTACTTAACAATTATAAGACAAGTTTTTTACATATGAACATTCATTGTTTACACAAAACAAGTATTGTTTCCTACTAAACAGTTTTAAGAAAAACTTTGTACATATGATCATTCATTGTTTACAACTATTCAAGTTGTTCCAACTAAACAATTTATTGAGCAAGGTTGTTTTAGCTGCAAAGATAACTCTAACAACAAAACAATGTCGTTTATAAAAGTTTATTCATTGTTTACATCATTGCAATACTGTTCAAACTAAACAGTTACATTTAATGATAGAAAATATCATTTTTCAATAGAACATACACTATTTGCAATTTCTTATTGTTGTTTCAAGCTATTTGACGCTAAGTGGCAACATTACATTTGATTGTTCACTATTTTAAAAACTAAATAGGTTGTTCCACAATGTACTGAAATAAAAAGTGTTGTTTTTCTAGTAACAATATTATCTATAGCTTCTCATTATTCAAATTTCAAACAAGCCAAGAGTTTCTCTAACAATCAAATAGCCATGTTTATACATAAAACAAAATGACTAATATTTAGATCTTGAACAACTTTCATCTTTGAAATTTATTGTGCAACTTAATAATATAAAGAATCTAAGTTGATCATGCTTGTTGAGGTAAAACTTAAACAAGTATTTCAGTCAATAGAAAAACATGGAAGTTTCGAGTTCTAGAAGAACTCGTACCTTTTCAAGTTTATTCAAACATTCAAAAGTCACTCTATGTCGACCATTCATATTGGTCTGGTGCATTTCCTTCTAGTAACAATAACATGCACAAAATCAACCTTAAAGACATGTTGGTTTCATGTCTAAAATCAACATGCAAGAATCTTAGATGCAAGGAAATCTTCCCTTCGATCTTACAGACCGAACCTCTCTTGGGTTTATTAAATTTTAACCCAGATTTCACCACCTTTCCCTCTAGAATGAGGCGGCTTATTAATACAGAGAATACAATTCGAGCATTTGTTTTAGCTTCTTCATATTGACCCAGCCAATATGAAGAATATGAAACATATTTATAGAACAAATCACAAGGTTAATACCCTTTAGGGAATCGATGGTCAATCCATAATTTTTAAATGATCATAATAAAATACAGAGAATTGAAATAAAGACTTTGAATAGCCATTAAATGGATAGCACAGGGTACAAGCTGAAGAACAGTCATATTTTAGTAATATCTAAGGCTTGACCTAGCCATGAAAGTTGGCCACATGGCTTCAAAATGAATCACATACAATATCGACTATAGGTCGGGCGTCCCAAAACTAAGGTCGACCCCACTTTTCTCGGCTCAAGGTCGTGGTTTCAATAGGAATACATTTTATAGTGATAAGATGCAATTGACTAAATGGTAAAATCCATCATTCATTCAATGAATAGAATCTATAAAAGAAAATTTGAGTTTTCTTTCTATGTAATCAATTTACCTAATAAATTGAGCTTGTGAGAATCAGTTTTATTTATTTTTTCCTCACCCACGAGCTCTCTTTCTATTTTTTCCTTCAAATCCACATCTTTCTTCGCCCCCAACGTTGTGTGTTCAAGGATGGAAACAACAACAACATGGTTCTTTTTTTGCATGCCACTAGCAAAGGAATTATTGCCTTACCGTTAGCCACTACTTGTTCAAATATTGCCATTAATATCATGGCAGACCACGGCCATCATGATCTTATTTGGTTTTAATAATAGTCCGATATTAGTATATTATTAGTTATTGAATTTGAATTTGATATGAATTTTAAATATGTGTGTGTATATATGTATATGTGTGTGTGTATACACACACACACACACACACACATATATATGTATTTGTGTTATTTGAAAACATGGTAAATAAGAATGAAACTATTTAAATACATACATATATATATATATATATATATATATATATATATATATATATATATATATATATATATATATATATATATACATATATATATATATATATATATATATATATGTATGTATGTATGTATGTATGTATGTATTTAAATAGTTTCATTCTTATTTACCATTTTTTCAAATAACACAAATACATATATATATATATATATTCTTGTGAAAATTGTTTCTTTAGAAGAGCTTATAAGTTCTATACGCTATCATTTGAATTAAGTAAGGAACTTTAATTTCATCTCAAGCATCCATATATGAAATCCCTTATCTTTTTCTTTTAATCATTCTTTTCAATACTCTCTTTTGTTTTCTTCAAAACACAGAGATTAAATAGATGATTTAATATATAAGTCATTCACTTTCAATCACTGAAATAAATTCAAGTCATTTGTTTCTTTAGAAGAGCTTATAAGTTCTATACGCTATCATTTGAATTAAGTAATGAACTTTAATTTCATCTCAAGCATCCATATATGAAATCCCTTATCTTTTTCTTTTAATCATTCTTTTCAATACTTTCTTTTGTTTTCTTCAAAACACAGAGATTAAATAGATGATTTAATCTATAAGTCATTCACTTTCAATCACTAAAATAAATTAAAGTCATGAAATTATGTTCTTCTATATATGCAAAATAGTTCAAATGCAAATACACAAACATATATATGTGTGTGTGTGTGTGTAGAACTTAAAGTTCCTTAATTCAAATGATAGCGTATAGAACTTATAAGCTCTTCTAAAGAAACAATTTTCACAAGAATATCTATATATATATACACACACACACACATATATATACACATACATGTATGCAAATAAAAGTCATCATGCCATTTGTGGTGTGTGCACCCAAATTTCAACTGGCTTACCATTCGATCCAGCTAAACAATCCTACTTCAACTGTGTTCTCATCCTTCAACCTGTCACCCTGCAACTGCACACACTTGCACTTGCAAATTTGTTAGTAACATTCAATTCTTGAAAACATATAAAATGATTTCCAAAAATTCATAAGTCAACATCAGTCAACTTCTTTCATTCAATTTTCAAAAATTCAAAAAAATTCCATTTAATATTTATTGAATTTCTTCAATAATTCAATTTACCATATTATAATAAATATGCAATAAAATTGGGTTATTACATCCTTCCCCTCTTGGAAGAGACATCGTCCTAATGTCTAGTAAGTCGAAATAAAAGAACATCATATCAAATTTGAACATACATGTCTATTTCAACATCACGTCAAGATATATATGTCTATTTCAACATCACATCAAAATATATGTCTATTGCAACATCACATCAGAACATATATGTTCATTTTAACATCACATCATAACATATATGTCTATTTCAACATCACATCAGAATATATATGTCTATTTCAACATCTCATCAGAATATATATGTCTATTTCAACATCAAAATTTTAAAGCATGAAATATCATAGTTTCTCAATCCAAAAAATTCAAAAAAAATTATTGAGTTTCTTTTTCAAGAAAGAATATGTGGAAATGAGTGTTCTATTTCTTTCGCATCCTCCCAAGTAGCACTATCCTCTAAGTACTAGTCCCATTGGACCTTAAACTGAGCAATATCTCTGCTTCACAACTTAACATTGTGCCTATTCAGGATTCTAATGGGCTCCACTAGCACCACTCTTGGATCTTGTACCTGCAAGGATTTCCAATCAAGCACATGAGTCACATTAGGATGATATGGCTTAAGCAAGGAAACATGAAACACATTATGAAGTCGAACCAAAGCAGGTGGTAGAGCTAGTCTATAAGCAACTAGGTTAATCACTTCCAAGACTTCAAACTTTTCCCACATATCTTGGGGCCAACTTGGAAGACTTTCCAAAAGAAATAGAACTTATATGAGGTTTAACTCTCAAAAAAAATTTATCCCATGTTGCAAACTATATAAGTGTTTGATTCTTGTTAGCATAACTCTTATGTCAGTTTGTCGCCTCTTTCAATCTTCTCTTAATGACCCTCATGTGTTCTTTCATTTCCTTCAGCATTTTAGATCCTACTATGATACTGTCCTCCAATTTATCCCAACTGATGGGGGTACAACGCTTCTGCCCATACAAGGCTTCAAATGGTGTCATTCCTAAGGATGTATGATAGGATTTGTTTTAAGCAAACTCTACCAAAGGCAAATATTCTTCCCACCTATATTGTTGGTCCATACAATACATTCAAAGGAGGTCTTCAACTACCTGATTCACCCTCTTTGTCTGCTCATGGGTCTGAGGATGATAAGTTGAGCTAAAATTCAATTTGGTCCCCAATGTAGCATTCAATGTCATCCAAAACCTTGAGTTCATCCATGTGTCCCTATCAGAAATGATAGTCTCTGGCACTCCATGCAAGTGAAAGATCTCCTTGAAAAATTTCTTAGTAAGGGTCAATGATCCATCCTTAAGGTTTCCTGGAATGAAGTGTGCAACCTTGGTCAACTTATCAATCATGACCAGGATAGCATCATGCTTGTTCTTTCTCAACGACAACCCTATACAAAATCCATACTAATCACCTGCCATTTATACTCAGGTATGTCATGAGCATACAATAACCTAACTGGATGTGCATGCTCAACCTTGACTCACTGGCACTCCAAGCATCTGACTATGTACTCCACTACATCCTTCTTGAGTTTTGGCCAAAAATATAGTCTTCACGATCATCTTGGATACTCCTAGGTGTCCTGAATAAGGTGCATTGTGAACTTCTTCTAAAACCAACTTTCTCATCTCTCCAAAGTTGGGAATATACATCTTTCTCTAATATCTCAAAATACCATCTGGTTTGATCTCATACCCATCGAACCGATGATCTAAAGGATTTACTGCTAGGGCGCTCTTCACTCTCTCATAGTGCTCGTCCCCTGGCAGATTTTGAATTACCTGTTGTCTCAAGTTAGACCTTGCTGAGTTTCCATATGCCTTCGTCTACTAAGAGCATCAACCACTCTGTTCTCTTTCCCTTTTATATATACAATTCCAAAGTCATACTCGCTAAGGAATTCCAACCAACTTTTTTGTCGTGCATTAAGGTTTGGCTAGGTAAATATGCATCTCAACCCCAAGTGGTCTGTCTTGAGTTCAAATGGATTTCCCAGAAGATAATGTCTCCACATCTATAAGGCGTGAACTATGGCCACCAATTCCAAATCATGAGGCGCGTAGTTTACTTCGTGTTGCTTGAGCTTCCTTGATTCATATGCTACCACTTGTTTGTCTTGCATTAATACCCTTCCCAATCCCTCTCCTAAAGCATTTATGATTACCATGAATCTCCCATTAGGATCAGGGATGGTCATCATTGGTGCTATCATGAGCCTCTCCTTCAGGAGTTGGAACTACTTGCATTTCTCAGTCCATTCAAACTGTGTTCCTTTCCTTTGGAGTGAAGTAATAGGAGATGCAATCTAGGAGAACCCTTGCACAAAATTCCTATAATATCCTACGAGGCCCATGAAGCTATAGACTTCTGACACATTATGACGCACTGGCCATTCCACGATCACCTTGATCTTCTCGGGGTCTACGAAGACTCCTTCAACTGAAGTAACATGGCCCAAATAGTGCACTCTATCATGATAAATTGAACACTTGGACAACTTCCCAAAGAGTTTCCTTTCTCTTAGTTGTTGAAAAACTATCCTCAAATGTCTATCATGATCTTCAACAGTCTTTGAATAGACTAGAATGTCATCAATGAAGATCAAAACAAAATCATCCAAGCAGTCTCTAAATACACTATTCATGAGATTCATAAAGGTTGTTGGTGTATTAGTTAAACCAAAAGGTACCACTATGAACTCATAATGTCCATATCAAGTTCTAAATGCAGTCTTCAGGATTTCTTCTTCCTTAATTCTCAACTGATGGTACCCTAACCTGAGATCAATTTTGGAGAACACCGTCACTCCTTTCATCTAGTCAAACAACTCATCAATCCTTGAGAGTGGATACCGGTTCTTGATGGTCTTGTTCAACATCCAATAATCTATACACAGATGCAAAGTTCCATCCTTCTTTTTCACAAAAATAACTAGTGCTCCCCAAGGAGACACACTGGGTCTTATAAGTCCCTCATCCAGCAATTCTATTAACTGGGCCTTCAACTCATAGAGTTCTATGGTGGTCATCTGATAAGGTGCCTTGGATTGAGGCTCAACTCCTGGAACCAGGTTGATAGAAAAATCAAATTTCCCCTTCGGAGGCAACTCCATAATTTCATCAAGGAATACGTCTTGAAATTCCTTGAGAATAGGATAATCATCTAAATATGATTCCTTACTTTCAGGTTTACTGACATTCACTGCATAAATTGCACACCCCCTTTGATGAGCCTTCTTGAGCTGCATTGCAGAAATCTATCTAAGCTTTAAGGGTCTCTACATTCCACAAACTTCAACTAGGTTTCCATAATCATCCAGACAATTGACCACCTTATCCTCACAGCTCACTAAAGCCTTATGCTTAGTTAACCAATTTATTCCCAAAATTACATCATATGAGCCTAAAGGTTCCACATACAAGTTAACTTGAGTTTGAAAGTTTGGAAGCTCTAACTCACTACAAAAGAGACAGGTATCTACCCTTCACTCTGCTCGATTACCATACTAGTCGATTGTCCATGAATTTTCCATGTATCTAGGTCTAATGGGTATCTTGGATATTATTCTAGGATTTATAAAACATTTAGTAGCTCCAGTATCAATTAAGGTAGAGATAGATTTGCCATTGAGATTACCCGTCAATTGGATTGGCGAAGCATGATACTCTGCCTACCTGTTATCCACTACAGTGTGGATCTGATGATGTTGAGTCTGTTGATAGGTTCCTTTCTTCCATGAATTCAACTTCTGAGGATAGTTTGAGGCATAATTATCACCTCCACAAGTATAGCATCCATATCGAGACCCTTTGCAACCTCCTAGCTTGTCCTCTCTAAAGCCCTTCTACTTTTGGTCATCCTTACCCTTGTCTTTTTTTCCTTGTTCTTTCCACCATTACCATCTTCACCCTTCTCCTGCGACTCACTTCCCCTCTTAAGATTATGGATCTGATGGCTCTTGTCTCCCTTATGAAATTTCTTCCTTCCATATTGCAACTTAGAATTTGAGTCGCTATGAAGATTGGATAGTTGTTGCATCTTTTGTTCCTGTTTGGTGGATTTTTATGAAAATTCATTCATGGTTTGAGGTTCATGCATATCCATGTCAGCTCCTATGTGAGGTCTGAGTCCCATTATAAATTTTTGGATATGGAACTGTTCATCTCCCTAATACTGGGGCACATACTTCAATAGGTTGGTGAAATTTTTCCAATACTAAATCATATTCATATTTCCCTGAGTTAGATTTTGAAATTCTGATTCTTTCTTGTCAAAGAAAAGTTGTGGTAACCATCTCTTCTTGAAAGCTTAGAGGAAGAGTTCCCAAGTGATTTCAGCAGGCTGAATATTTTGTTCTAACTTCTCATTATCTCACCAAGTCGCTGCTTCACCTGAGAGTTGATACGTAGCCCATGTTTCCTTGGTCTATTCAAAAAGGTTACGAAGCCCAAAGTATTTTTCCATATCTATAATCCAAGCCTTAGCTCTAGCTCTAATAGCTTTACCATCAAACTTGGGTGGTGCTACTCTTTTGAGGTCTTTCCTAAGCTCTTCCTCAATTCATCCTCGTGGTCCTGCACCTGGACCACCATCTCCTTGATTTCCTTTTGCATTTCTGTGATCTCGGTCCTCGCATGCCACTCGAACTTCTTGCTCTATATGATCCATGCGAGACTCTTGCCAATTCAAAAGCTCTAGAATTTGTTCCAGTCTCTTATTAGGTCTGTTATCAGAACCACTACCACCCTCGTCTTGCCTGGTGGTCACCATGTCATCTCACACTTATCCTGCAACACATTCACATTTATCGCATCTCAACACTAAGTTCTACGAATACACATTCTTATGCTACATCACATAATTTTTCATATACATACATCTTTCATTCTAGAATACATACACATTCATGCATAATACACACATTTTAGAGTCCTTCATTGAACACACCAAAAAAATATCATCAAATTTTATTTATATTAGGGTGAGTCAATAGACCTTTATTTACAATAGGCTTCAAGTTACATCATTTTGTTTTCTTGGAATCAGAAAGAGGACATTCCTCAGGGTCCTCATTTGAGTTTACATCAAACTTTATAGAAGAGGATGGTTGAGCACGCAAGCTATCCTTTTCCTCTTTAGTTAACAAGGGTGCATTGGGTCCACACCCTAGAGGCCAGTCCTAGATTGTGCAAAACTTTGTGATCTTAGGTGTTCGCTTCTCCTCAACCTTCAAGCCTCTCTCTAGCTTGAGTCATGTAAGAGCTTGAGCTAGAGTTTCATCATCGGGAATTTCTAATTGAACCTTTGTCTTGGTGTTTCCTTCTTTTACGTCATTCTTACGTGAGGTTCTAACAATTTTCCCTTTCCTTCATCCTGCCTTTGACCTTCCCATTCCTGCATTCAATTCAGGTTTGTTCAATCTCAAGACATCCAAATTTTGGGTCAAGGGTCAACTACCCTAGTCAACTATGGTAGACTAAAAGGCCTAGAGTTGAACCCTAAGCTCTGATACCAAAAGTAATAACCCATTCAAAATTATTACTTAATTAATATTAGTGTAAATGACACATGAATATACTCCAAATTAAAAAGACATAACTAGTGGCTAAGTCAATCATAGCTACACATGTCCATTTGAAATGAGTCAATGATCCATATATTCACTTCAAAAGTCAAATTACAATATCAGGTTTGACTTGGCTCCTAAGGCCACAAAGTCATTACAATGTACACTTTACATCAAATACATGGATGTATTACATCAAGTTACATCTTAGACTAGAATAGTCTTGTGAACTACTAAAGTTCTTCTTTGATGCTTGCCTCCATTGGTGGACGAGAACATGGTTGAAGCGCTTTACCACCCAACCACAAAGCTTACACTTCCTTGGTATTCTTTCGACTTGAAGAATTCTCGAACCTGCATGGAAATTTAGCAAGAGAACAATCTGCAATGGAATCTGGTGCATGCCCATACATCAACATGCAATTTCTATTTATAAATTAGAAAATAAAGTGCAAGATCATCATAACATAGTGCATACATACATAATGAACTATAATTGCAAGCAAAATATGTGTTGCTCAAATATACTCTTTGAACTCCATCAGCACCCGTCTTGAAAGGTAACTTTCTACTATACATCTCACAGCTATCTCTCTAAGCATACCTTGAAGTCATTATCACTATTTCGTTCACGTATTATAATATTCTTTCACATATGACAAGAAGAATCAAATTACAATAGAGTAATTCAACAGTCGGCCATATCATTCTTATGACTTTTATATTCTTTTCATCATAAGCATTTTCCATTTTAAAGAAAATTACTAAGAATAAAAGAAGGTATGTCACAAGTATGTGTATGTACATAGATGAAGTCTAAGTGCATACACATATATGTGCCTACTTAAGTTTTAGATTTGTGCATACATTCTGAAATAAAACATTTAAATCATATTGCAATCATAAAATAATATTCCATTTGATGTTTCTTGTCAAAAATGAAGAATCAAAACAAGTCTATGTTAACAGTTTCACACATACTGTTATTTCATTCTCACAACTGTGATATTCTAACATTGTTGTTCACATTTGAACATTCATCATTTAAATAGAACAAGTATTGTTTCCTACTAAATAGTTATAAGGAAATTTGTTTACATATGAACATTCATCATTTAAATAGAACAAGTATTGTTTCCTACTTAATAGTTATAAGACAAGTTGTTTACATATGAATATTCATTGTTTACACAAAACAAGTATTGTTTCCTACTAAACGGTTTTAAGACAAACTTTGTACATATGATCATTCGTTGTTTACAACTATTCAAGTTGTTCTAACTAAACAATTTATTGAGCAAGGGTGTTTCAACTACAAAGATAACTTTAACAACAAAACAGTGTCATTTGCAAAAGTTTATTCACTATTTACATCATTGCAATATTGTTTTAGACTAAATAGTTACATTTAATGATAAAATATCATTTTTCCAACAAAACATACACTGTTTGCAATTTCTTATTATTGTTTCAAGTTGTTTGATGCTAAGTGGCAACATTACATTTGATTGTTCACTATTTTAAAAATAGAATAGGTTGTTCCACAATGTACTGAAATAAACAATGTTATTTTTCCAGTAACAATATTATCTATAGCTTCTCATTTGTCAAATTTCAAACAAGCCAAGAGTTTCTCTAACAATCAAATAGCCATGTTTATACATAAAACATAATGACTAATATTCAGATCTTGAACATATTTCATCTCTGAAATTCATTGTGCAACTTAATAATATAAAAAATCTAAGTTGATCATGCTTGTTGAGGTAAAACTTAAACAAGTATTTCAGTCAATAGAAAAACATGGAAGTTCCAAGTTCTAGCAAAACTCGTACCTTTTCAAGTTTATTCAAACATTCGCAGGCCACTCTATGTCGATCATTCATATTGGTCTAGTGAATTTCTTTCTAGTAACAATAACATGCACAAAATCGACCTTAAAGACATGCTAGTTTCACCCCTAAAATTGACATGCAAGAATCTTAGATGCAAGGAAATCTTCCCTTTGATCTTACAGATCGAACCTCTCTTGGGTTTATTGAATTTCAACCTGGATTTCATCACCTTTCCCTCTAGAACGAGGCAACTTATTAATACAGAGAATACAATTCAAGCATTTATTTTAGCTTCTTCGTATCGGCCCAGACAGTATGAAGAATATGAAACATATTTAAAGAACAAACCATAGGGTTAATACCCTTTAGGGAATCAATGGTCGATCCACAATTTTTAAATGATCATAATAAAATACAGAGAATTGAAATAGAGACTTTGAATAGCCATTAAATGGCTAGCACAAGGTGCGAACTTAAGAACTGTCATAGTTTAGTAATCTCTAAGGCCCGACCTAGCCATGAAAGTTGGCCACATGGCTTCAAAATGAATTACATACAGTACCAACCATAGGCCGGGCATCCCAAAACAAAGGTCAACCCCACTTTTCTCAGCTCAAGGTCATGGTTTCAATAGGAATACATTTTACAATGATAAGATGCAATCGACTAAATGGTAAAATCCATCATTCATTCAATGAATAAAATCTATAAAAGAAAATTTGAGTTTTCTTGTTATGTAATCAGTTTACTTGATAAATCGAGCTTGTGTGAATCTGTTCTATTGATTTTTTCCTCACCCACGAGCTCTCTTTTTGCTTTTTCCTTCGAATCCACGTCTTACTTTGCCCCCAACTCTTTGTGTTCAAGGACAAAAACAACAACATGGTTCATTTTTTGCATGCCACCGACAAAGGCATTATTGCCTTACCACTGACCACTACTCATTCAAATATTGCCATTAATATTGTGGTAGACCACGTCCATCATGATTCTTATTTGGTTTTTATAACAGTCTGATATTATTATGTTATCCGTTATTGAAGTTGAATTTGATATGAATTTTGAATATGTGTGCGTATATATATATATTTAAATAGTTTCGTTCTTATTTACCATGTTTTCAAATAACACAAATACATACATACATACATATATGTACATATATGTACATATATATGTACATATATATATATACACACACACACACACACACACACATATATATATATATGTACACACACACACACACACATATATATATATGTACACACACACACACATATATATATATATATATATGTGTGTGTGTACACATATATATATGTGTGTACACACACACACACATATATATATGTGCACATATATACACATATATATATATGTACACATATATACATATATACATATATATATATATGTACACATATATACATATATACATATATATATATATGTACACATATATACATATATACATATATATATATATGTACACATGTATACATATATACATATATATATATATATATGTACACACACACATATATATATGTACATATATATATATATGTGTGTGTGTATATATCATATATATGTACATATGTACATATATATGTATATATATATATATACATATGTGTGTGTGTGTGTGTGTGATGCAATGTTATATACCTATCCTAAATGATGCAAAAACAAAATGCAAAAGAAGCAAATAACACTTCAACACCTCAAGATTGGGCTATGTTGAACTCAAACAAAATAAAGATAAAAAAAAACATATTTATACCTTGTATGAGTTGCTCCTTGGTTGGCCCTTTGATAGTTGATCAATGTGTGTGCTCCTTGATGGAAAGAGTGTTAAAAATGGATGCAAAACGATCTAGATGTGATGAGGATTTAAATGAGAGATGTGGGTACTTTGATAGATGAACAAAATGGGTGCAAGATGAGCTTGAAGATTCAACAATGGAGGATGAATGCAAGTGATTGAATTTCAATGCTTGAGAGTTGAAGTTATTGAAGAGCTTGAAGACTTGAATGTGTTATGAGAAAATGAAGTAAAAAATCCTCTATTTTATGGGAAAGGCCTCTAGGGATTTGAATGGTCAAGATTTTTCCAACATGGGCAAGATGAAGGGTTGTGGTGAGTTGAGGACTCACAAGCCCTCACATCTTTCCATGTGGAAGATGAGATGTCAAGAGGACATGTGAAGTGGAGGTACTTTCAAGTACCTTGGGATGAGAGTGATGGTGACAAGTGAGGAATTTTAGAAAGTCCTCTCTTATTATCATGGGGAAGAGAGAAGTTGTTGGAGGAATAAATATGAATTTAAAATTCACATGATTGGGGATTGCCTAGCGGATAAGACAAGGTCTCCATAAAGGAAGTCCTTGTCCCATGTGACTAATGTGACCTCTCAATGATCCACATGGGGAAGAGGAGAGCTTTGGAAGAATAAAAGTGAATTTTTAATTCACATGGGAAATAGGTCAAGGCTTAAAAGGGAAATCACTTATGAAAGGTTGACTTGGAGGACATACCAAAAATGGCATGTGATTAGATTAAGGTTGTGCAAATAGGTGATTAAGAAGATTAATGAGGGATTGGGGAAAGTGGGAGAATATGGAGGATGTGACATTGATCCTGATTAAAGTTGTGCACATCCTAATCATGGATTAATTAAACTAATCCATATTAGAAGAAGATTATGGAGGATGTGACAAGGAGAGAGAAAAGAGGGAATTTAAAATTGATTTAAATTCAAAAAGGCTAAATGACTAAATTAAATAAATTGATATATTTATTTAATTTAGAGAAGAGGGGATGAAAGAAAGTATTTAATTGTTAAATTAAATACTTTAGAAACTTTAGGTATAAGGTGAAATATTAATTAAATAAATTATTTAATTAATATTGATGAAATAGATGGATAAAGGGGACAAATTTGACCATGTGGGAGTGGTCAAATTTGGATGTCTACATTTTTCCCCTCTTTGAGATGGTCCTAAGAAGTAGCATCATTTCAAAGAAGATTAAAAGATAGCATCAGGAAGAAGATAGTTAGATTGGAAAAGATGACCCAGTCATTCAAAGTAGTGACTAGGAAGAAAGATGATGGGACTGAAGATGAAGATTAGGGATTGAGGATGCCCCCTCGAGAGGGAATGCAGGTTCAAGAGAACATGGGTGTGCTCTCGAAATGAATGAGATGATGAAAGGGAAGGTGGGGAAGATGATGCAAAGTGATGGATAAAAGAGGATGATAATCAATAGGAGATTGGGAAGCATAAATGGATTCAAGGATAAATGTGATGTTGCCCCAGTCAAGCTACAAGCCAAAATGGGTGGGTGATGGATGGAGTGTTGCTGATGAGGGAATGATATATCCTGAAACAACATGAGGATAGGGAAGGATATATCCCAATGATGATGATGAAAGTGTTGTTGATGAGGGAAGGATACATCCCAAAATAACACCAAAGGATAGGGAAGGATACATCCTGAAGATGATGATGATGATGATGATGATGATTGGATCAAGGCTTGCAGCAAGGCTGGGAACAAGACCAAGGATGTGATTAGATGATTTGTGCTAGATTGAATGGATGAAGATTGGATTGAGATGTAAGAAGGAAAAGATGCTTAGAATAACCAAGCTGTATTATTCTAAGAAGATTGAAAAGAGGATGAAATAATGAGGATTGATAAAAATATGGATGAGAAGAGATGGATGATACATGCTATGCAAGGGAATGGAAAATGAAATGCAATCCTAATGTGATTTTGTCATTTTTGGAGCACTGATTTTTTCTATAGCATAAGACACCAGGTGCCAGGGTATATGTAACCAAGGCGGATCAGTGTCTAATGCATAAAACAAACACAATAGACAAGAAGGCTATCCCAACACCCCAAAGTAATGAAGACCTTGGTCGGGCCAAGCATTGGGATAACCACAATCACAAAGGATGCCCAGGCATAACACAAGACTGCAGGGATCTTGGTGGGTACTACGCGTGACAACCAGGAAGACAGCAACAAAGAAAAGATTAAGATATGCCCCTATGTTTACCAGTCAAAGCACACCATGATATGATGGATCAAGGCGGCCCTAATGAGGTACAATAGGAAGCTCAAAGGATAAACAAAATCCAAAAGTATCAAAATATTACAATTAGTTTCAAACATCCTTTGCCATAGTATCAAGAGGATGGATGGGATTGATGAGGTCTGTTAGGAAGGATGCATCCTGTTGAGACCAAAGATGGATACTAAACTAAAAGATTGTTATGACTCAAGATATTTGGAAGCAATGGGATCTCATGATACGAGTGGATCTCATTTATGAAGAACCAGCTAGATAAGGGCAAAGCTTGACGACATGACACAAGAAGAGACAAGACACAAGACTAACACACCCTAAAGACCTAGGGGCTCGGGGGCTGACCAAAGATTAGCCTTGCCTATGTGAAAGTGCAAAGCCCTCGTAGTTCGATAGAAGGCCGACGACTGACCATGGATAAAAGCGGGAAGAGGACGATGGAGACCGATGATGGATGACAAGGACTAGACAGACAAAAGCCCCGGGGGTGGATCAAAAGATTGACCTTGCCTATGTGAAAGCGCAGGGGCAATGTAGTTCGACAAAAGATTGACGACAAACGATGGATAAAGGATGATGAGATGATCAGGATAACTGGATAAGATGATGGAACTGATATGATAAGACAAGATTGACCTTGTTGGATAAGATATGATGATGGTGATTACATGAAGCTCAGGGATGTGATAGTTATCCTAATCATCAAAAGATGAATTGGGAGGATGACATGATGGAGAGATGAGTGATGAGAAGTGATAGGAGATTGGAAAGATGTGTGAAAGAAGTAGGAGTGATGATGATGAGATAGATGGCATTGGATTGCATGGGGAGTAGCCTATAGCTAGATACCAATGACAAGGGATTATAAGATGGGATGAGGATAGAGATGAATGGATAGGGAGATAAGGATGGGGGGATGAAAAGGATGCTATGAGGGACGAATAGAGGAATAATGATGAGGGATGGAAGGGATGTTATGATAGATGAAGGGTGTCTCCAAGGACTATGTCACAAAGGATGTAGATGCCCCGACTCTAGATATGTCATGCATGATGAGGCAGGAGGGATGGAAGACAGGTGGATGGGAAGATAAAGAAGATAAATGGAGGAGGATATGATGGGATGTATGGATAAGGGAGGGAGATTAATGGTAGCATGATGGGTGGACAAGGAAAATAGATGGATGTGGATAAGGATTAGGATAGTGTATGGGTGAGGGGAATGTATGCCAAGAGGTGTCCAAAGCATATATAGATGTTTTCCCCTATCTATATCAAGATCACAAGGAGGATGGAGGGATTGGGATAAATGGGATAAGATAAGTAGGATGTGCAAGATAGGTGGAATGGAGGAGACGAGTGAAGGGGATGTAGTTGCCCCCAAGTATGGAAGTAAGTTGGATGGGGGAGTTACACATGACCCCTATTTGCCAGGTCTTCATCATGGTACTTATCCAAGAAACTTGTTTTCCAAGTTTTCACCATGGACAAATTATTTTTCTTTACTATTTTATTTTTTGACTTTTTTGGATTTTTTGACTTTTCAACTTTTTTTTTTACTTTTTTGGATTTTTAGATAGAATGTGGATGGAAATGGATAAGGATAGGGATGTGGATAAGTGGATTTAGAAGATATGTGATAAGAATATGGATGGACTCAAGCATCAAGTTCCATACAAGGTATTAAGAGCCCATGTGTGGAGTGACTATTGGATGTTGCTACAACCTTATTAGGATAAATGGATTATGCAAGAGAATGGATTAAAGGGATTTGATGGGGGAGATATGAAGGATAATGGATGGGATGTTGGAAAGTGTATGGATGGAATGATGGGGTAGGTGTGTGATAGGGAGATGTTTTCAGGACCAACATTGGCACATACGATGGTGGATTTGAAAGGATAGGAGGATTAATGGATGGAGAATGTGGGGATAATGGAGGAGATGGGATAGTGAATTTTGGGTTGGATTTTGGATTTGATTTTTCTTTTCTTCAACATGTCATTTTAAGGGGACATTTGGAGCTTTAGATTCATGTGGATGTTTAGATTTATTCATTTTTACTTTAGTGTCCAAAGTGCTTTTAATAGCAATGGGATGGGTGTGAGGAGATGGATGATGTGGAGGAAACATGAATGGAGTGATGGAGGTAGGATTTTAGGGATGATATTTGGATGAAGGATGTGTAGGTACGTGCCTCTGTTGATCCTGATTAGGGGACATGAGAGTGGGATGTTTATGTCAAGTGACATGGATAGGTGATGGATGGATAGAAGGATAAATAGGACGAGATGGAGGAGGTGATTTTGAGATATAGTGGCCCAAAAAGGACCTAGTATGTGGGGGATGTGTGATGGTGGATGGAGGGACATAAGGACCCAAAATGGATGGAGTAGATGAAGGAGGAATATGGATGGTTTTTTGGAGGCGATACGATGAAGGAGGGGGGATGTCAGCAAACGATTTGGTGGTGTGATGGGAGGAGCCTCTTATTCGTTTAGAAGAGGATTGTTGAGGGTATGTGGAGGTTGTACCAACATTATTGGATTGTGATTCACGAGTAGTACATCTGAGACCTCACGTATAGGAGTGTTCTTTGACCTGGATGGGCTCTAAAATACCGTGCTCGTGAAGGCCTAAACCTCCTCCTTGATAGTTCATGTTCTTGAGCATTCGATCTATGATAGGATTTGTGTTATTCTGGAAGAATGATGCGAGTCCATTATTAGGCGGAGGATGATGGGTGGTATATATGCTTTGTTTTTCTTCTACAAGGAAACCACCATGGATGAATGTGAGAGTACCAAGGGGATATAAAAGTGATGTGGGGATAGTAGGTTTAGGTGATGATGGAGGATCATGAGATGGAGATGATGGGATAGCAACATCTTGATCGGGATGAGTGAGTGGTAAGGGATCAAGAGAGGGTTTAGGTGACATGATAGGATCTAGATTTGTGGCAGCAGGCAATAGGGGCTCATGAGATAGAGTGGTTGGATCTTGAGTGACAAGGGGATCGTGGGATGGAATGGATGGGGGACTGTGATCTTGAGATGGACTAGATGGGATGGCAGGATCTTGATCGGGAGGAAGGGATATGTTGGTATGCTTTGGATCAAACTCTTGGAATGAATCATCGTGTGTGGGAGGCATGATAATGGAGTGTTGGAGAGATTCTTCAAGTGGGGGAGATGGGAGGATGGAGGATTCATAAAGTTCATGGGAATGGATTTCGATGATACTAGGAGTGGAAGGAGTGGATTGGATTTGGGTGTCTTTGATGGATTGGGTGGACCTAGGAGTAGAAGATGGTGATGGGGTTTGGTTATCTTCGATGGGTTCGAAGGCTCTAAGGTAGGAGATGGGGGTTTAATGGATTTGGTGGATGTGATGGTTTCAATGGTTTGGGTGGTGTTGGGGGTGGTAACATCAGTGATAGGTGTGGGATGGAGAAGGGTCTTGTTAGAACTGTAAAATTTGAAAATTTTATAGTTATCTATACTCATAAAAGTTTTCCAAAGAAGCCCATATCATGAATATAAAATTGATTGTATCGACAAGAGGTTAGGAATGTCATACCGATAAGATTTCATTTGAGGATACACATCGAGAAGACACATTTCACAGTCTTAGCAACAGAAGGATCCTATCGGCAAGACAATAGTCATCGGGGTAAATCATATTGAGCTTATATGAGTCTTACTGCTCGAAGCACAATGAGATATGTCGCCCAGACTAAAGCCATCGGAGTAAGGTCCCGCAAAATTCATCTGGTCTTGCCGACAAAACAGAGGAGGATTTTGTCGATGTTATCGGGATGAGTTCATGGAGTCCTTCCAACCTTCTATGTCACAACGACATGATTACATTAGGACTTGGCGATAAGTTTGGAGGAAATGATCATTGGTGAGAGACTTCATCGAAGAGAGATAGGAGAGTCATACTAAATGTTTTTCCGTTGGCAAGAAAATCATTATGTCTCGTCGATCAGAAAACAAACTGAAGGAAATATCTCGACAAGATATGAAGTAAGCGGAGGAACGTCTACCCAACTTACAAAGTCACAACGATAGGTTTGCATCGATGGGGGTCATAGTGACATATTCAAGACTGAAGGGACAAAATTGTCGAGGAGACTCAGATTATCGATGAAACTGCAGGACATCATAGCGGTATATGATCGGATAACAGTCGAAGAGACACATAACGTTGGGGAAACTACATGATGTCTTCGCAGGTGTCTAATGAACATTGGTAAAAGCCCGAGTAAAAAGATTGCCTAGATTTGAATACGAAAGGATGCGTCCTTTCGTGCTATTGATGTATAAATACCAATTTTTGAGAACAAAATAGACAGGGAGCGAATAGGAAAAAATACAGTAGATATAATGTTTTACAATTCTGAGACTATGATGCATGTTTGAAATAATGGAGATATCAATGGAAGTTATTTGATCTGGTGGCGTATTTCTAGTATCAATTTTTTGTTGTGTTAATTGAAAGTATTGTTGAGGTTGTCTCCAAGGTTGATGTTTTCCAATTATTTAAACTGATATATCAAGGATATTTTTTAGTTTATCAGTGCACACTTGTTGTATCTGTATGGTTTGATTAATTGGTTCTTTCAAGGAAAGATTAAATCGTTTTAGTCAATCATAGTAATTAGGGAATCTCGTTTGGATCATTAAGAAGAGCTTGGTAATCATATTCTTGAATGTTTATACAAGTTATAAACTCAAATTTATATGCCAAACAATTAGAGTATCTGTAGAAAGAAGTTACTTATTTCAGATCTTTCATTTGACTCCGCACACCCAATAAGGCACTAGTCTCTACCATTCCACTATTTAGTTTCATTTATTTTTATATATGAACATATTAGATTTTAGCATTAATATTGCTTATATAATTTGCACCAGAATAAAACTCATTTATCCACCCACATTTGCCATTGTGGGTAAATCACTTTAGGAAATAAACAAAAGTCAAGTCTGCTTCATTGTTATAGGTACACCCGCCTAGTTCTGGAAGCACCTTAAGAGTAGAAGGTCTAAACCATTTGGCCTTATCTGTTACCTGAAATATTGTGAGAGCTTGGCAACCTCTCGTGGTTCAAACCTGCATTTTTGAGAGCTAACAAATTGGTGACTCTGTTGGGGAATAACATCAAAGAATTTGGTTCCAGCCTTTCCATCTAAAGATTCAGTATAAATTTCACATTTGGAGTGAGGAGATTCCGCTGGGGAAAATCAAAAATAATTTCAAAAGAATCATTTTCCTACTTTTTGAAAAGTAGGTGGTGACTCTAGTAAAATTTGATGAAAAATGCACAACAACCTTCTATAAATACCTTTGAATGAGCTAAGTGGTGAACTAAACAAATTGAAAATAGAAGTAGTTGAGAGCAAGAGAGCATTACTTCAAAAGCTGAGTGAGTTGGGTATCTTGCCTGCTTTAGATACACCACAATATATACCATTCTCCGATGAGGAAGGATATTCAAATGCAAATGGTCCTTGGACTCCACAAGTGCCTCATAATATAATTGGGAATTTTCACAATGAAGGTAATGCACTTTATTCACAGCAAGATATTTATTCACCATAGCCGTTAAAGAAAGTAAATGCTTATCCAGTCCCTCCTGGACAAAGATTGGTAAGTTATCAAGATTGTCAATATGATCAATGTCAAGTGCAACACAATTCTAGTCCACTTGGAAATATCAGCTAGAATCTGCAGCAAGGTACATATCAGAACCAACAATCTAAAAATGATGAATATTTCAAAAATCTTTCGGATGCCTTTCTTGACATAAGAAGAAATAGAGGAGAATCTGGGCGTTCTTTGCTTTGCAGAATGATAGTTATTTGTAGGCAAATGCCTATGAATTATAGGCCCAACACATCCATGTTTATTGAGCAGTTCATGAAAGTATATTGGCCTAATTTAGTTCGTTGGCCTAAGTCACTAAAACCAGTCACTTTTGATCAAGTGAATGTGCTAATTGAAATCATTGATAGGAAAAGGTATGAATACAATGGTGAAATCACTGATGATTATGAGGAAATTGATCAAGAAATATAGCTGAAAGATGAGACATATGCAAGAGAAAATAATTCCTATGACAGCCTACATGAGGAGGATGAAGATATTGAAGATATCTCTTGCATAACAGATTGTGACAGGGAAATCAGTGCATGTTATGAGGGATCCATTGAATATTCAGATGGTGAAGATGAACCTATTGATTTTGATTTGCAAAATGATTCTTGCAGTTCTTATGGAGATCTGGATGAAGATGTAGGTTCATTTGACAGTGAACAAATAATACCTCCAACTGCAGTTGAAAGTCATGAAGACACATTTGATGAAGAAGAGGTTTGTACATCTAAAAATGGTTTTCAAAATTTTTCAAATCCATTGTATGATGAAAAGATAGGTGATGATCAGATAATATCTTGCCAAGGTATGCCAAAGAATGAATTTCAGGTATTTTAAAATCCACTTTATGGTGAGGAAGAGATATTTTCAGACAAACAAAATGATATGTCAAATTATGGAACAAATGACTGTGCTGGTAATGTTTCTGATTTTTCATTCTCTGACGATCTTGAACCTCTTTTTGATGATGAAAAAAGTGAAGGATACAACTGTAGTGACATAGATATAGAGGCATGTTGACTCAATAGTGAACAAATTTCAGATTTGTTGGCAATAGAGTACCAAAAATACACACACAAGAATGATTCAGGAAATTCATCCCCAACATCAGTTGGATGAATGTGCAAAATAATGATGAGTTCGTATCATTGCTAATTGGTGATATTGAAGAAATAGAAAATACTTCAGATCAGCTGAGAGATCATTTCACATATGATGGTGAGCAAAATAATGATGGATATCGCATGGAGGCATACACATTGTATGTTGAAGATGGAAAAGATTTATCACATGAACGATGAACTTCAAAGTGGTGAAAAGAACATGATTCAAGCTGAATATAATGATCTTTTGAAGGTTTTTAATGACAATGGCAGGGTTGATTGCATGAGTATTCTTAAGAAGAATTTGATGAATTCATATCAGAGCAGGGTATTTGATAGAGGAAAATAGGGGCCTCTATTTTTTGGTGGCCTTGTGCCATCAGCTGAGGTGTAGATTTGTTAAAAACACATCAGTTCATGATAGGAAGAAATTTGAATCTGTTGTTCAAGGAACAAATGTTTGGTCTGCTCTTCTAGTGATTTGGATTCTTGCAATGATCTCACAATCATTCATCCCAGATGGAGCCATTGTTAGAACTGTAAAATTTGAAAATTTAATAGTTGTCTATACTCATAAAAGTTTTCCGAAGAAGCCCATATCATGAATATAAAATTGATTGTATCAGTAAGAGGTCAGGAATGTCATACCGATAAGATTTCATTTGAGGATACACATCAGGAATACGCAGTTCATAGTCTTAGCGACAGAAGGGTCCTATCGGCAAGACAATAGTCATCGGGGTAAATCATATCGAGCTTATATGAGTCTTACCGCTTGAAGAACAATGAGAGATGTCGCCCAGACTAAAGCCATCGGAGTAAGGTCCCGCAACATTCATCCGGTCTTGCCGACAAAACAGAGGAGGATTCTATCGATGTTATCGTGATGAGTTCATGGAGTCCTTCCAACCTTCTATGTCATAGCGACATGATTACATTAGGACTTGGCGATAAGTTTGGAGGAAATGATCATAGGTGAGACAGAATTCAACGGAGAGAGATAGGAGAGTCATACTGAATGTTGTTCCGTCAGCAAGAAAATCATTATGTCTCTGTGATCAAAAAATAGACTGAAGGAAATATCTCGGCAAGATACGAAGTAAGTGGAGGAACGTCTACCCGACTTACAAAGTCACAACGATAGGTTTGCATCGGTGGGAGTCATAGTGACACATTCAAGAATGAAGGGACAAAATTGTCAGGGAGACTCAGAACGTCGGTGAAATTGCAGGACATCATAGCGGTATATGATCGGATAACAGTCGGAGAGACACATAACATTGGGGAAACTACATGATGTCTTCGCAGGTGTCTAATGAACATTGGTAAAAGCCCGAGTAAACGGATTGCCCAGATTTGAATACGAAAGGACGCGTCCTTTTGTGCTATTGATGTATAAATAACAATTTTTGAGAACAAAATAGAAAGGGAGCGAATAGGAAAAAATATAGTAGATATAATGTTTTACAATTCTGAGACTATGATGCATGTTTGAAATAATGGAGATATCAATGGAAGTTATTTGATTTGGTGGCATATTTATGGTATCAATTGTTTGTTGTGTTAACTAAAAGTATTGCTGAAGTTGTCTCCAAGGTTGATGTTTTCTAATTATTTAAACTGATATATCAAGGATATTTTTCAGTTTATCAGTGCACACTTGTTGTATCTATATGGTTTGATTAATTGGTTCTTTCAAGGAAAGATTAAATCCTTTTAGTCAATCATAGTAATTAGGGAATCTCATTTGGATAATTAAGAAGAGCTTGGTAATCATATTCTTGCATGTTTATACAAGTTATAAACTCAAATTTATATGCCAAACAATTAGAGTATCTGTCAGAAAGAAGTTACTTATTTCAGATCTTTCATTTGACTCCGCACACCCAATAAGGCACTAGTCTCTACCACTCCACTGTTTAGTTTCATTTATTTTTACATATGAAAACACTAGATTTTAGCCTTGATATTGCTTATACAATTTGCACCAGAATAAAACTCATTTATCCACCCACATTTGCCATTGTGGGTAAATCACTTTAGGAAATAAACAAAAGTCAAGTCTGCTTCATTGTTATAGGTACACCCGCCTAGGTCTGGCAATACCTGAAAAGTAGAAGGCCTAAACCATTTGGCCTTGTCTGTTACCCTGAAATGTTGTGAGAGCTTGGTAACCTCTCGTGGTTCAAACCTTCATTTTTGAGAGCTAACAGGTCTCATCACTAGTGATTGTGGATGATGGATTGGGATGGCATGGTTCCACGACTTCAAGGTGTGGAGTTGGGGATGTCTTCTTTGTCATAAGTCCTTGGAGAACTTTCGAAGTGAGAATCATGCATAGTCTAGGCTTTGTTGGGGTGATGGGAATAGATGAAGGATTAGGGATTGGTGGAGGATTAGGATTATGGATTGGTGGACTAGGATTAGATGGAGGACTGGGATTGGATGGGAGATTAAGAGTAGATGGAGGATTAGGATTGGAGGGGGGGTCAAGGTTAGATGAAGGGTTAAGGTAGGGATATTGTGATAGCGGACTAGAATAGGAAGACATGGATGGTGGGTTGATGTTGGAGGAAGTAGATGGGGAATTAAGATAGGAATATTGGAATGGTGAATTAGGACAACATGATATGGGTAGTGGATTGTAATAAAGGTATTGGGATGGTGGATTAGGATGGGAAGATTGAGATGGCGGATTGAGATAGGAAGACGTGGATGATGGATTAGGATAGGAAGATGTGGATGTTGGATTAGGATTGGTTGATGGGAGTGTAGGATTAAGATAAAAAAGGTGTGGATTTTGGATTAGGATGGGTAGATTGGTAAGGAGGATTAGGATAAGGGGACATGGACGGGGGATTGTAATAGGAGTATTGGGATGGTAGATTAGGATGGGAATATTGTGATGGTAGATTAGGATAGGAATATTAGGATGATGGATTGAGATAAGAGGATGTGGGTGTTGGATAAGAGAAAGATTTAGATGAAGGATATGATGAATACGTGGACAGGGAAGATAAAGGATATCCCTTGTCAAATGTAGCATAAGGAGCATTATTAGGCATGGATGAATACATAACAAGATAGCTCGGAGGGGTAATTGGATTTTGGAAAGCGGTTGGGGAAATATTACTAGAGATGATAGCATCAAGGGGATCTATGTCATATACCTCTTGATCAACAAGATTCTCGTTATCATCGTCAATGTAATTAGGATTCCCCTTGAATACTATTTTTGGTTGTATTGATGGAGGATAAGGATTCATGATGTTAGATTAGAGGGATATGTATTCAAAAGATGGGAATGGACGATTAGAAGGAAAGAAAAGGTGATGAAAGGATAAATAGGATGGATTGGAAGAAGATGGAGGAATGGATCTTAAGATTTGTTTCGATATCAGAAGATTTTGGATGTAGATGGACTAAAGCTTAGATTGGGATTTAGGTTAAGCTCAAATTAGGATTGGATCGAAGCTTAGATTAGGATGATTAGACAATGCGATGGGATTGATTTTAAACCAAGTTCAAAGGTTCGATGGGATTGCATTACCATAGGATGATTATGACCTCAAATCTACCTCAAGATGGAAGTAGATTGATTAGGTGATCAGATAGGGATGTGGTTGGATTAGATTGGATAAGTTTGATTGATGAAACGATTGATAAGATCAAATGATGGATCAAATAGGATGATGAAAGGGATTCTAAACCAAGTTCAGAGATTACCCTAGGTGACTTAGGGTGTTGATTGATTAGATTAAAGGATAGATAGATGATTGCAGCATCAAATCCACCTTGAGATTGAAAGTGGATTGATTAGGTCAACGACAATGTTTGACTCAGGACAGATGATGATCCTAAGCAAATGTGGATGATGACGATTAGATTCAGTCACCTAGGTTAATTTGGATAATAACTTCAAACGAAGTTCAGAGGATTTGGATCGAGAAAATGATGAGGGATGTGTAACCTAGAGATGCTTTCGAATGATGTACCTATATGATTCAGATGATGAACGAATGACCTTGGGATAATGCAGATGGATTGAAATACAGATGACTGATGAACAAAAGATGCAAATGACTAGAGGAAGGTCAGGTTCACCCAACTTAAGGTCAGGGTCACCCAAGTTTAGGTTAGGGTCACCCAAGTCAAGGTCAAGGTCGCCCAAGTTAAGGTTAGGGTCACCCAAGTTTAGCTTAGGGTCACCCAAGTTCAGGTCAGGGTCGCCCAAGTTCAAGTCAGGGTCGCCCAAGTTTAGGTTAGGGTCGCCCAAGTCAAGGTCAAGGTCAAGGTTGCCCAAGTTCAGGTCAGGGTCGCCTATCTACTAGGCAAGGTCGCCTATCTACTTTTAGACCCTCAGAACAAAGAAAAAAACTCTCAAAATAAGTAGATGGACTCTCAGAATAGGGAGACAGACTAAGCAAACGAACTCTTGGAATGAGGAGACAACTGCTCGAAATGAATGAATGGATGCTCGGAATGGATGAACAGATGCTTAGAACGAGGAGACAGATGCTCGAAATGAGGAAACAGATGCTCGAAACAAGGGAATGGATGCTCAAAATGAGGAAATGGATGTTCTAAAGGGGATTTAAATTCTCAGAAGGAGGAGATAGCTACTCGGAATGGATGAATGGATGCTCGGAAGGAGGAAACGATGCTCAGAATGAAGGAATGGATGCTCAGAATGAGGAAATGGATGCTCTAAAAGGGGAGATGAATTCTCAAAACATGGAGACGGCTGCTCGGAATGGATAAACAGATGCTTAGAACGAGGAAACATATGCTCATAACGAGGGAATGGACGTTGTGAATGAGGAGATGGATGCTCTAAAGGGGAGACAAATTCTCAGAACAAGGAGACAGCTACTCAGAATGGATGAACGGATGCTCAGAATGAGGAAACAAATGCTCAGAATGAGGGAATGGATGCTCAGAATGAGAAATGGATGCTCTAAAGGGGAGAAGAATTCATAGAATGAGGAGACGACTGCTTAGAACAATGAATGAATGCTCGAAATGGATGAATAGATGCTCAAAATGACTGAATGGAAGTTGAAATCAGTTGTTTGGGGGGGGAAAGTCACCCAACTTGGGGTAGGGTCACCCAAGTTGGGGCAGGTTCGCCCCAACTTAAGGTCAGGGTTGCCCAACTTGGTGAAACAAGCCGTTTGACTAACAGTGACTTGGGCAAAGGGTAGAGTTGCCCTTTGAGGGCAAGACCGCCCAACTGGGGGTGGGGTCACCTCTGTCAATAGATTTGGACTTAAATCAAATGAAAATAGCTATGGAAAAGGACCCAAAGCACAACAAACAACAAGCAAAAAGCAAAGGTTGACTTGACCAAAAAAGAATGTATTAGTTTAGCACAGAAAAGACAGTTCAAACAACACAATCCTAAGATTAGTAGAAATGGTATAGCCAACACGATCCTCTAACTAGGATGAACAAGGAAAACTAGGGAGTCCTCGATATACGCATGGTACGTGAGCAACAACCATGAACACCAGCCCGTCTACAAGCATGAGTTGAGAACCCCAACAAGATACTGAAGGCTCAGACCAACTCTTCATGTCTTATCTAGGTATCACCCTAGCTTTGATGCTCTGCCATACACGACGAGACTGGATTGGGGTACAAATTTGTCTCTCCCCCCTTTATATACCTCACCCGTACACATGGTTGGGATCATCCCTTGGGGTGTGAAATCCCCAAGCAGGTCCCGCTAAAAAGAGAACACTTAATGTCTTTGGCTACTCCCCGAGCTCACATGAAGTGCAAGGGGAAAGCTTGAATGAAGTAGTGCCCCCTTGGGTAACAAAAGGACTAAGTAAGCTATGATTTCTCATCACCCAGGATCACTAAACGATGCAAGGGGATTAGATACGTCAATAGCTTACTTGACAAGCAAAGCACACAAATGTTTTGACTCCCCCTACTTAAAACTATGTGCCTAGATTAATAAGCAAAAATGACAAACAAACTAAACTAACAACATTGGGACAAATAGTTCTACAAGAAAAAGTGTTAGTATTTGAGCCTTCGGCCTTGGGAAAGCAGGAAATAGCTGTACAAATGTTAGGAAAAACATGAACACTCAAAGACAAGACGAGTTAGGGGGTCAGTATTAAGCAAAACAACAAGAAACAAACTCTGAAAATGAATTTATGTCACTATTTTACCTCACAGACATCTTTATCTGGGCAGGGCCACCCCTGTTGAGGGCAGGTTCACCCAAGTTGGGGCAGGGTCGCCCAACTGGGGGTGGGGTCGCCCCTGTCAACTACGGAGTCGCCTCCATGTAACCTGAACCTACAAAACATCAAACAATAGAAAACGTGAAAGAAACAAACCCGTTTGTGGGTCCCATGGGGTGTGCTAGAAATGTGATGCAACGTTATCTACCTATCCTAAATGATGCAAAAATAGAATGCAAAATAAGCAAATAACACTTCAACACCTCAAGATTGGGCTACGTTGAACTCAAACAAAATAAAGATAAAGAAAAACATATTTATACCTTGTATGAGTTGCTCCTTGGTTGTCCCTTTGATAGTTGATCAATGTGTGTGCTCCTTGATGGAAAGAGTGCTAAAAATGGATGCAAAATGATCTAGATGTGATGAGGGTTTAAATGAGAGATGTGGGTATTTCGATAGATGAACAAAATGGGTGCAAGATGAGTTTGAAGATTCAACAATGGAGGATGAATGCAAGTGATTGAATTTCAATGCTTGAGAGTTGAAGTTGTTGAAGAGCTTGAAAGTTTAAATGTGTTATGAGAAAATGAAGCCAAAAATCCTCTATTTTAGGGGAAAGGCCTCTAGGGATTTGAAAGGTCAAGATTTTGCCAACATGGGCAAGATGAAGGGTTGTGGTGAGTTGAGGAATCACAATCCTTCACATCTTGCCATGTGGAAGATGAGATGTCAAGAGGACATGTGATGTGGAGAAATACATGTGAGGTGGAGGTACTTGCAAGTACCTTGGGATGAGAGTGACGGTGACAAGTGAGGAATTTTAGAAAGTCCTCTCTTATCATCATGAGGAAGAGAGAACTTGTTGGGGGAATAAATGTGAATTTAAAATTCACATGATTGGGGATTGCCTAGAGGATAAGACAAGGTCTCCACAAAGGAAGTCCTTGTCCCATGTGACTAATATGACCTCTCAATGATCTACATGGGGAAGAGGAGAGATTTGGAGGAATAAAATGAATTTTTAATTCACATGGGAAAAATTTCAAGGCTTAAAAGGGAAAGCACTTATGAAAAGTTGAATTGGAGGACATACCAAAGATGGCATGTGATTAGATTAAGGTTGTGCAAAAAGATGATTAAGAAGATTAATGAGAGATTAGGGGCAAGTGGGAGAATATGGAGGATGCGACATTGATCCTGATTAAAGGTGTGCACATCCTAATCATGGATTAATTATCTAATTATATATACATATATATATATATATGTATATACATACATATATGTATATATATATGTGTGTATATATATACATATATATGTGTGTATATATATAAATATATATGTATATATATACATATATACATTGTGTATGTATGTATGTATTGCATTTATTTGAATACATGTATATTTATATACATTCTTGTGAAAATTGTTTCTTTAGAAGAGCTTATAAGTTCCATACGCTATCATTTGAATTATGTAAGGAACTTTAATTTCATCTCAAGCATCCATATATGAAATCCCTTATCTTTTTCTTGTAATCATTCTTTTTAATACTTTATTTTGTTTTCTTCAAAACATAGAGTTTAAATAGACGATTTAATCTACAAGCCATTCACTTTCAATCACTGAAATAAATTCAAGTCATGAAATTACGTTCTTCTATATATGCAAAATAGTTCAAATGCAAGTCATCATGCCATTTGTGGTGTGTGCACCCAGATTTCAACTAGCTTACTGTTCGATTCGTCTAAACAATCCTACTTCAACTGTGTTCTCGTCCTTCAACCTATCACCCTGCAACTACACACACTTGCACTTGCAAATTTGTTAGTAGCGTTCAATTCTTGAAAAAATATAAAATGATTTCTGAAAATTCATAAGTCAACATCAATCAACTTCTTTCATTCAATTTTCAAATATTCTAAAATTTTCCATTTAATATTTATTGAATTTTCAATAATTGGATTTACCATATTATAATACATATGTAATAAAATTGCGTTATGACACCACTTCACTTCCTCTTTCTTATTTCCAACTAGAATACTACCTTGCTCATTAAGATAAAATTGCAACTAGTGGATTTTTTAACACTCATAGACCTTTCCACCACTCCATCCTTAACAAAAGGATCTTTTTCTTCCCCATTTATCATTTCTAAATTCTCACAATCATAATTTCCAAAGGTAAAAGTTCATATTTTGGGATGCACAAAGAATTTGGTAACTGGTTTGCCTTATAAAAGTCGCAAGGAATCATATCAAATACAGAGGAACTAGGGAGAACAGATTGCAATGCAAGAGCATGTCTTACCCGAGGTGCATAATCATCATCCTCACTTGATGAACTAAGGTATTCCTCCATCCCAACAGTACTCAAACTATACATCTAAGAATTCAAAACCTGGTTTACATTCCCCCCACTTACCTTTCTATCATTCTAGAAGTGTGTAGGGGTCAAGACAATTAGATTTATGTTCTTGATGATAGGACAAGCCTGATTCAACATGTATTGAGGATTAGAGGACTTGCAAATAAGTGATTCATGGTATGAATGGACTTTCTAGCACAATCTTGCTTCCACATCCCCATGGTAATTAAATCATCCTCAATGCTCATAGCCTCAAGTTGGGCTTGCTCAATTATGCAAACTTTATCTCTTTAGAATAAGTTGAACTTTAGAGTTTAAAGCGGAAGTAAATATGTGAAATTGAATTACCTTGCTAGGCTGCTCAGGCACTGGAATCTATTGAAGCTCTCAATTGAAATGGTAAATAATATCCCTCATAGATTCTTTTTCTTCTTTTACAATTTAGAAGAAACCCCGAAGTAAAGCAACAATGTTGACAATGTCCTTGAACTATTTGAGAAATTTCATTTCCAAAATGCTCCTACCAATTATACATCCTTTCTCAAGCCCTCAAACCATTCTATCACATTTTTTATTAGGCTATCAACAAAAAGCCTTACAAAAACACCACCTTCTTGAATTCCTAGGATCTCACTCAATACGGTAATGGCCAGGATGTGTTCCTCATGATCTTGCAAATTTTTACTGGAGAATTTTGGAATTTTTTTCTTGAGCCATATGGTAAATCATTACATTGAGACAGGGCTAGTCATCCAATACAATTACCCCAAGGGTTTGAATCCATTGAATATTTAGAGTCACCAACTCCATAGAGGAGTAAGATAAAATGACAACCCTAGGTCAATTCTTAGGTGGCGGTTGGGCTAGAGGAGGGTCTTGGCGTTGATTAGGATGCCAAGGTGGATTATCATAGTAAACAAATTCCAGTCTAGGGGGACGTTCATCTACCCATCTTGGTGGCCACTGGGCTCGTTCTTCTTCTTCTTCCAAAACAAAGTTAGCCCACATATAATCTGTGACACTCCTTTTGTACCTCCAAGTGAGTGTATTCAGTTAGGAGATAATATCCTCTTGTTTTGTTTGCATCCAATCTAAATAAGGTTGTAGTATAGGAAAGACATTTTCATGTGGAAGTACCATCTTGCTGCATGGCCTAGTAGCAACCCGTCAATATTTTTCATTTTTTTTGTTCCCGAGTAGAGTTGCCAAAAAATTGTTAGCAAATAGATTGACTCTTTTATTATAATATCTAAAATCAACTCTATTGCCCAGGACACTAAAAGGGCCAATATCACTAACAACTCTGAAAAGATCACAATTACATTTGTGACTTTCCTTTGAATTTTTAGAGGTACAACCCTCTCGTGTGATTTGATTTATTTGGGTATGCTTTTAACCCAAAAGAAGAAAAGGGAAACAAACACTAATTCATAAATATGAAATTAGTACGAATAAACTGAAAAGATCACTAACCATTAAGCACAAAGACTTAAATAATTGATGATCAATAGGGAAATGTATTAGAAATTTATTATGATCACAATAAATGAATACAATGCAAAGAGGACGTCCCACACAGAGAACATGCTCACATCACTCACACAACCAACAGATTGGTATTGTAGACACCATACTCATAACTCTCAATTCACATATTGAAAGTAATTGCAAACATGAATAAATTTATAATAATGTTCCTCTTCCCTTATTACATCACAGTGTACTTCAAGAAAATCTGGACCCTCTCAGAATCATTTCCATTAAACATATAGGGGAACAATTCCCAAAATCTTGGCAGTTATCAAAATGGTTGCCAAATAGAGAGGCAGTTTCTTGCCGGCTAATTGCCCACCCTAGAAGCCAACAGAAGTAAGCACATTAATGATCACGAATAATCATAATTATATTTTACCATTGATATGATCTTCGACAGTCACCTAAACGTTTCTTGCTCAAAATCTTTCCCTGTGGCAGGTTATTTGTAATTGGTGCAATTCCCAGGAGCCGAATTAAATGACAAATTCACATTAACATTGGCTCACATGTGCAAACTATCAAGATGGAGAAACAACTAGGAAAATTAAATAAATCCTCATCACATCAACATTTAACTTATGCCACCTCATTGTCTTTTCATTTTCCAAGTCTCAATGAAATTCAACCTAGATATGTCTCCCTTGATTTCTATAAATAACCATATTTCATTAACCAAATGACACCCTGAAAATTGCGAGTGCACAGAGTGATGTTGCTTCAATGAATGAATTTGTAGTGATTGAAGAAGTCGAATGTAGCCCTTTCTTCAAGTTGTTTTCAGATCAATTGAGGGAGGTCTTCATTATCCAGAGCGAGGTAGAGGAAGACGTATTGTACCATATCCTAGGAGAGAGATTCCTAATCTAGGTTCACGTGCATAATGCTGAGCTTTTGGAGCGTTTCATCTATAATGTGATTTGCATTTTTGGGCAACGTGATTGGGGAGTGAGAGTTGCAAAATGTCTAGTTTGACTGGAGTACCTACATAGGGTGAATGTGGCCATTGGAGGGCTCAACCAGTTTCCCATAACTGAACTCATGGGAGATGCTATCTGTATTGTAACTACGACTTAGCACAAGATTACGGAAGAAGCAGTGACTCTCCTTCATGTAGGGTTGGTGCAAAATGATATGGGACAGTTTTCCCATTTTTTGCAATCCCACAAAAACCTACTTTCACCAGTTTAGTTTGAGTGTCTCCAAGAGGTGGTGGAGGGAGTCCATGTGCTAATATTTTCCCTTTGTGCTTGAAAATGTTGTTTTGTTAACCCCAATTTTGTAACATGAATACTAATTTTGTAAACACCAACTATATTAATATATAATACAATATAAGCTTTTTTTGATACTCTGGTGTTCTTTTCTTTCTTTCATTTGATTATTTTCATGCTTTAGTTACATTATTGTTATTTGACAATGGTATTTGCTTATATCGATTTTCCTGTATATGGGCGTTCTTGTGATTGCATATTTTACATTATCATTGCTCATTAAGGCAGTTCTGAAAAGTCCACTAGAATCTGCTACACTTAGGAAAACTTGTATTTTTACCACCTTTGCCTTCTTTAAGAATAGTGCCTCTAGAGTCAGTAGAATAAGGGGTTTGTGAAACCCTATCAAGAACCAACAATGGTTTTTGAACTTATCAAAAATCCCCCCATACTTAAAATACCTCTGACTTTCTATCACCAACAGGCTTTTGGAAAGGTTACAAAACATTAAGTACTGACTGCCAACTCTTAATATTTTAGACCTAAGGCTACACATAGTACTTCAGAGAGTTATAGAAACTTTATAACAGGCCGCCAACATAAAATAAAATGTTAAAGATTGTAAAGGGAAAGCGGCATAAGAGGGAGTTATGATAACCTGGGCGATACCTACCAAGGTTAATAAAACTTGGGAAAATACCTCCAATCACTTGGTCTTAACAAAATTTTGAAAAGGGACGACTATTTTAAGGGCGATGACCAAAATCAGGGTAACAAGTAGAAACCGCTAGGTGTTGGTCTCTCTCTATCTTCATGGAAGACCCTTTCCAATAGCCAACATTAGAGCTCCTTATGTGCCAAACACTAGGAAACCCTAACTCTTTGTGATGTGTGGGTCTCACAAAGTCAAAACTAAACAAAAAAGAAACTCCACTCTTCACTTTTGGTGCCTAGTCTTTCATAACATTTTTTTACATTTTCCCCTATTCTCTTAAAACACATAGGCTTTTACAAACCTCTTTGCTCTTTAGAAGACTTTTAACATAAATGTGAACATCTATGGTAACCTCTCTGAGATGTTTGTTTACTAAAAATGGTGATCGACTTCCTTATACAATCCATAGGGCATAAAGTCATGAAAGAACTTGAGAACAACAACCAAATAGATACATAAAGAGGAGGAATCTTATATTCATAAATAAATTAAGAAATTTTCACTTTCCTTTCATTGACTTGATAATGTTTGTAATTGATTGTGACTCATTAAAATTGAATTCCAAGTAGGAAGTATACAATATGCATAGCAGAAACTAAAGAAAGGAGTCCAAAAATAATTCTTCAAAGGACATAAATATTCAAGAATCAAGTCAATCTAAAGCATAAAAAAATGTATAAAAAAATTTCATAGTTTTAATATATCTATAAAAACTCAAATTTGGAATAAACTAGAAAATTTTAAAATGATGGAGAAAAAATGTAGTGAGTCCTACTTTATTGTAAAATGTTTGATGTAAATGTTGGATAGTTGGGATCATAATCCAAAACACGAGTAGTGATTTAAAGGCAATTATAACCCTAATAATAACATGGAGTTATAATGGTAATTGTGGAATTGGTCCACATACATGGTGGAATTCTAATGGTATTCACTATGTTGGTCAATAGAAACATGCCTTTGAAATTCTAAACAACTATCCAATACAAATGCATAGTCTATTATGAAAAAATATTACAATAAAATGCTTCATAAGTTTTTTGATGGGAATTAACACCTACTGGATTGATAATTGTAAATTCTTAATGGTTTGAGATCCAAATATTTCATTTTATTTATGAAAATAAAATTTGTTGATACAAACTTTATCAATTAACAAACTTTTGTCACTAAACAAACTGCTAGCAAACTAGGCTACATCATGTGGCCCAATCTATGGACATGACTATGTCATGTAGGGAAAACAATCTTTGCATCAACTCATAGAAATGGTTGAAATTCCAATATTTTTAGGACTTTGACAAAAGTTTGAGTGGAACTCATATACTAAATCTTCACCTTTTTAGATTGCCAAAAAAACTCATAATTTTGAATGATAAATTCATCCCACATGCCATGTAATAAATGTTGATCATGTATATTGAACAAGAAGTTTGTAGATTTATATAGATATCATTCATGTGACCTTGCATTATTGAAACTCTGTCTGCCCCTATACACCAACTTTTTGGCCATTAGGTAGATATCCATACCTCCAATTCATTCAAAGAATTTTTAACCATTTCAAATATATTTTGAGACATTGCATTCTCCACCTCATTGCCTATTCCTACCCACTATTCATTGACTAATGTGTGTTAGAAAAGTTTGGAATATCTATAAAATACAAAAAAAAATATATTATGGGTAGTTAGCCATAAGGAACCCTTGTTCATCAAATTATAAAAACAACTCTCAACTAAATATTTTTTTGTTATGTGTAATGCTTTAATAATATTTTCAAATTAAACTTAAATTCTACCTCCACATGCATCAAGCATCACTTATTTTTGAATATACTAATCATAATTCAAGGCATATTTAACACAAAGACATTCTTCCTCTGGTTTCCATTTCATCATTGATTTTTCCTTTTTGTCTATGATTTGCTTTTCATAATCTTTATGAACATATTATTTGATGGTGTAACTTTTTAGGCTCAACTTCTTGTCCCTACCATATTGTTCATATTTTTTTGAATGCGTACTTTGACAATCAGTCAATTTGAAAATTTGTTGATGGATCTCACTCTTGCCCCATTCTTAATTTGGATTTTTTTCCCTTCCATGTGAGATGTTCATTTTTGTAATCACTTTCTAAGGTGGTTTTATCAAGATTACTATTCTCACTACCTTGGGATTCCTTTGTATATATAATCTTTAGCATTGTCATGCACCTCATTACAATCTTTCTCCAAGGTATTCCTAGTTCATCAATAGATAGTGGAAATCCTAATTTTGTAGGTCAATTTTCTAGATAACACATTGCCAAAATTTGACAATATTTTTGTATTTTGATAAACACCATTTACCACTTCTAGGAACTTGGCTCCTGCTTGACATCTTCCATAAATTGGAAACTAGCAATTTTTTTGTTGTGTTTAAGGTCATTATCAAAAACTCAACATGAATAATTTCAATATGATATGTGACAATGAAATTGAAAAATACAAAATTAACAAAAGTGAATTATAGATCCCTAGGTCCTAGACATATCACCATTCCATTACTAGTAACAATACAACCAAACACATAAATGAATAAGAAGCATCTTATAATCATAAAATAATAAATGTATTGTCTCTCCCTGACTCACTAATGTTTGTTGTTGTCTATGGATCACTAAAAGCATAATTATAAGAATGAAGCAACACTAGGCATAGAAGAAACCAAAGAAAGGAGTCTAAAATGTAATTCTCCAAATTAGATAAAGATTTATGAATCAAGTCAATCCAAATTGAGAGCTAAACAATATGTAAAAGAATAGTTGAAAGCTTTAATTATATTTATACTAACTTAAATTTGGTGAAATTCATTGCCAAATTGTAAGGCAATGGAGGATAAATATGGAGATTCTCATTTGATTGTGAAATACTTGATGTAAATATTGGGTTATTAGGACCACAATCTAAACAATGAGTTTTGATTTCAAGGCAATTATTACCCCAATGGTAGCATGGAGTTATGATGGTAATGATGAAAGTGGTATGCATACATGGTAGAGATTTAATGGTATTCAATAATATGTTGGTTAATTGAAACATGTCTTCAAAATTTGAGATGATTTCCCAATAAAAATGAGTTGTCTATTGCAACAAAATATTATGATATAAATGCTTCATAAATATCCTCATATCAATTTAACACCCATTGGATTAAAAATGTTAGCCTTGTGGCACCTAATTATTACCCCAATGGTAGCATGGAGTTATGATGGTAATGATGAAAGCAGTCTGCATACATGGTAGAGATTTAATGGTATTCAATAATATGTTGGTTAATTGAAACATGTCTTCAAAATTTGAGATGATTTCCCAATAAAAATGAGTTGTCTATTGCAACAAAATATTATGATATAAATGCTTCATAAATATCCTCGTATCAATTTAACACCCATTGGATTAATAATGTTAGCCTTGGGGCACCTAATTGTTTCATTATATTCATCAAAATTGAATTAGCTAATACAAACTATTTGTCAATTGACAAATTTTTGCCACTAAAAAACTTGCTAGTAGACTAGACCACATCATGTGGCCCAATTCATAGACATGGCAACATCATGTAGGGAAATCTATGGACAAGGTCATGCCATGCAACCTTGTCAAGGCTTGTAAGAGACTTAAAAGAATAGACCAATCTTGACTAAAAGAATGGATAAGGAAAATTGAGCTACTAAGTTGAAGAAAGAGATAGGTTTGTATATAAAATAAATCAAATTGAGCACTATAACAATATATTCACGATGGAACCCAAAATGATTTAAAATTAAAGTGCGATAGTGCATGAGTTACACTTTTATCCCTTGTATTTTTAACACATGTTAATGTTTGCCCTAATAATTAAAAAGAAATAAAGACATTTGTTGTAAATAAGTTTCACAAATCTATGTGGGAAAAGACATTAGGGATAGCAAAAAAATACTATCTTGAAGAATTTAAGCTCTTATGACTATCAACAATAGATCTACTAGAGGCTAATAACTATCAACAATAGATCTACTAGAGGCTAATATTCCTTTGAGAGTAAATATTCTCATAGTTCAATTGAGGACTAACTTGCATAATCTTTTGTGTGGAAGAAGTAGATGGAAATGTAAAAAAAAAACATGTGAAGAAAGTTTGTGTCTTTTGCATTCAAATATAAAAATAATTTAAAAGCAATCTTATTTCAAATGAATCTTAGAAGATTGACACTTCAAAAATAAAAAATGACAGGATCTACTTTCCATAAATTTTGACGTCATTATAGGAAAATCTAAATAAATTTAGAGCTAAGGCGCTGTCCAAAACATAGAAAACGTGTAAACGGCCGTCAATTTTGAACAAAATTCAAATGAAACACAGAAATGGGTGAAACCCGCACATATTTTTAGGATAATATCGTTGTTTTAACGAGCAGGCAGAGCCTTGTCTTAGGTGATTCGATCATGGAGCTTCTTACAAGGTCCTGTTCGATTGTGAAAACAGCCACATTTCTGGTGCCCACATCTGCCAGGGGCTGTATCGGTGGAAAGACGAGGGCAAGGTATCTTGCTGTGGCAGCGGCGGTAGGGGATCCATTACCAGTACGAGTGCGCTTTGCCCCTTCTCCCACGGGAAATCTTCATGTGGGAGGCGCCAGAACTGCTCTTTTCAACTATTTATTTGCCAGGTCAGTTTGCGCTATAAGTATCCTTTACCTCCATTTGATTTCTGCCCCTAGTCCTTTACATCACTGAAGTCACTAAAGTGACTTCATTACAAAGTGTAAACCTTATTTTCCATCATCCCTACAAAAAACAAAATTATGCTGATAATCTCCAACATTCTCTCCTTTATAAAATTAATCCAACTAAAGGATGGAAGATTGCTTGGACTAAACGCAGTAGCCCAACTAGAAATTTGATGAAGCACTTCCACCAAATCAGGCACTCACCTAACACACGCCAAACTAATTACATCAGCAGATTTCTTGGTTGTCAAACTTTACAAATCTTTTGTACCACATAGGAGAACATATCTTGACCTCTATGCACAATGAGAGAACAACTCTTCTCCGAGAGTCCACTTTCCTCTGAAAGTGTCAATATCCTTTCTTAGTGATGTGATAACCAAATCCCATCTTTGTTATATAATAGAAAAAAACCAATGTAGACACACTAACCCCAACTATTCTAGAGGTTACACTGTCCACAAACAAGTAAATGTAGATGCACTAACCACACCTATTCCAGAGGTTACACTATCCACAAATATTGCCAAGCCCTCGCTTACTCCATGAAGGGATACAAATGTGGTGGCACTCCTCAAATAATCTACTATCTCAGAGCGAAAAAATTATCTTGAAATGTGGAAATTCTCTTACCTCCTTTGTTCTCCATCCTCCTCTTTGATGTGCTTTATACTCTACTAGTAATGTAAGCTGAGAATGTAATGACCCCTTTTGGGACTGCCCTAAATCTTGCCCTAGAATCAAAAATTTAATGTAGTTAGGGTTATAACTCACCAATTATATGCTTGAAGCAATATAAAACTTGGTTTAGGTCCTGCAATCATGTTAGACAATATTGGAAATATAATTCATATGATCAAAATGTATATAATTAATGTCTTATCTAATTAAACCATGTAAAAATACATAACTATCTCAACCATATAAACTACACAATATCCATAATGCATAGTGGACGTTTAATCATAATAGGACTTGGATGAGAAACATGACAAGATACCCAAAGCTATCCATGCTAAGCCCAAGAGCGGATATACCATCCCTCTTGGCCCCAAGACACGTAGGCATCCAACATGGGGTGGCGTGCTTAGTGGATAAACTTGTACCTGCATTCCCTATCCATGTTGCCTTATCCATCCTTCTTATGATTGAGACTTGTTGAATCCATCCCAACAACCAATCCATGTAGATATTGGGGAAAAGCTACAATAGGAGGCCCGTAGATTCCCCTTTCTAAGCCCAAGGACGGACACTCACCCCCTGGCCCCAAGTGGCAGACACACGGGCATCCATCATGGAGTGATGTACTTAGAAAGGAATCTAGTACCTGCTCACCCTACTGGTACTTCCCCCACTCCTCCTCATGGTTGCTTGTTGAGAATTACAAACACTAAATATATCCAAATTCATAGAGATTATACAACAATAAATATATCATTATACACAATAATCATGATAGAGCATACCACAATACTTGCTAAAATATAAGACTGTTATATTCTAAGATGCAAATATATTAACAAATGCTGACTTCTGCCCTTGTCTGCTAAGTGCAGATAATTATGTTTGATCTACTCCAATTGCCATGTTGTTCGATCTGTTTTTTAATATTCAGAAGATATTGCTTAAAGAGAAACAAATAAATTAATTCAAATGAATAATTACTAATAAGGAATAATAATTGCTGCAAGCATCATTATTGCATGATCGTATATAGGTGAAAAGACATAACCATTCATCATTACTTAGAAAATACTCTTCGTATTTCTGTCCTCATTTGTTGTTCATATATCTGCCTTTAAGTCTGACTATATTACATTGTTTCCTGAATGCAGAGGTATTTCTAATTGATTCCTTCCATGCTTCTTTGGAAGTATGCCTCCTTTTATATCACTGTGAAAAGACATAACCGTTCATCAAGGAAAAGACATAACTGTTCATTAAGTTCTTCCCTTGGTAAGGGACACGTCCTTCCTTTAGACTGATCGCTGCCCCTTCAAAACCAATTGATGCCTTTACGAATCTTTGATTACCTAAGGATAATCACTGTGTACAAGGATGATCGCTGCATTTAGGTGACCATAATCACTGCCTTCTTTATTAATCATACTAGATCGTTGCTTCTCATATGAATCGTTGCCTTCCTTAAATTTATTAATCTCTGCATATTAATTAAATATTCCTTCATTAACTTGACCATTTAATATGTATTTATATCTGCCTCTTATTTAGGTGCCTACAATTAATGAAGGTTGGCCTCCTAAGGAATATATTTTATCTTTAACATGAATAACCTATAATGGGTCGGCCTGTAAATACAAATATGCTTTTATGCAAGTCTGTTGTAGTTCGATCATGACGGGGGCATGACACAGTGTCTTTGAAAACTTTGTCAAGTGTAGCATGTATGGCCCCAAAAGCACAAACATTTGGTGACATAACAACACTGAAAATTTAAAAAATAAAGATGTTAGATTCAACTGAAAATACACCCTTACAATAAATCTCTTATATTTCCTTAAAAAAAATTATAAAATATTTCATACTTTAAGAGATTTGAACTTTCAAATCCTTTTATCTCTGTTTGAATAACTTTACCAACCTATCTACCCATTGGGGTTTGTTATGAAGTAAACAAATGTAAACCAAAACAAAAAAATTGCATGCCCCCTTTAAATATTCAAGTTAACTTTAACAGAGTTGCCCACACAAAAAACTAAATGTGCATTACATTTTTTCCATCCTCTTTGTATGCTTGCATTATTTTCTTGCATAAAGTGTTTGACGGAGCTTCTTAGGAAGGGGTCTTATGGAGCTGTTTCAGAGACTATTTTTATGGAATATGAGGTCTTGTTTCAGAGACTATTTTTTATGGAATATGAGGTCCTATAAGAGGAAGGCAATTATGCTGCAGGGTAAATTAGAATCTTGTGCAAGAAAATAGGAGCTTCTACTTTTAAAATTTTAGATTTTAAGGTGTTTTTGGAGTGGGGTTGAAAGTTTCACCCACCTGCTTCCTAAATTTTTGCTGCTAGATGTCATTCATCTATAATTTTTTAAATTCTTGCTAATTATTTTTTATATTTAACTATATAATTGCAGATTTAAATGAACATCTAGCATTCTTTTTTACTAAAAAAAAATCATATGACCACTAGCTTCCTTGAATTTTCGATCTAAAAGTTTTAAGCTTGCTCATTATTACAAAATCCATAAGATCACTTTCTTATGAAAGCTCCTAAAAATTCTCAACAACATCCATTGAAATATTTTAGGAAGCCCCCTTAAAACCATAGCTTTAAATATCAATGAAGATGCCTCTAAATATTCAAACTTCTTGGTTGTTTGCACCATAGCAGCAAAAATTGTTTGGGAAAAATATCGGCAAACTAACAGTATAAGATTTTTTGAAAAAATTGGAAAAAAATCGAGAAAAATCGGGAAAAAATCAGTTAAGAAAAAACATAAAAAATTGTAGAAAAAGAGACAAAAACTACATTTTTTTGAAATTTAAGGGCATTCCCATAGCATAGAGATATATAGAGCAAATAAAATAAAGAGTTTAACACGTGAATTATAGAAAATAGGATTTTGTTGTTTATATTCATATATCACTGATTACATTACATTGCACAAAGCATACTTCATAGTGCATAAAGAATAACTAGATGGTTACAGTTGATAAATTAATAGCATGTAGTTTTCAGTCCATGATAATGTATTGCTGAGATTTTTGGCTTGAAACTTTGTGTGGTTTTTAGCATCAATGTTTTAGATCAACCTAATTTGTACAAAGTCAACCTATAAACTAAGTACAAAGTTCCAAAAAATCGAATGTAGCCAATGACTCTTGCTACTACAAATAGAGCTATGCTAGAGAGCTGCAGGTCCTTATGATGAAGTTCCTGGTTTAGAGCTTCTCCTAAGTCGTTCAACCTCATGATATCCAAGTCGGCCTCTAGGATCTCGAAATCCTTAGGCTCAAGAAAGTCATTAAAAAGACAAATTTTCTTTTTTGAGTAATCATAAATTACAAAACGAGAGTCAATTGGTTCATATTTGTGATTTAATAGTACTTGCAATTTCTAGAACAATGTCAAAGAGAACTATATGAAGAATGCAAAAGGGAAATTATATGACAAAGGAAGCAATTGCAAAGTTCAAATTAATAGCTTTTGAATCAAATAGCTCAAGATAGAGTAATAGAAAATGCTTTTGAAACAAAATTTTAAATCTCAAAAGACCATAAATGTTATTGAAATGTTCTCATTGATAACTATTTTAGCATATTTGTAAAAGAGTAAAGGGAGTGTTAAATATTTTTCCATTAGATAATAAAGACCTGCTAATACAAAAGAAAAGAGCAACTATTTGAGCCACAATTTTAGCTATCATTATTCAAGTAAATTTTCCTTGATTTTGTGTATAAGTGGATGATGGAGTTAAAAACATTGATGGACTTTGAGTTTGAGAGATTATAGGTACAAGTTTCAATGGAAAATCAAAGCACGAGGAACGTTCCCTTTCAATGGGATAGTTGTTGCTGAAATCTATCTAGATCATTAAAGAGAAAATATATGAGGCCTACTTTGGGAGGGATTAAAATAAGCCCACAAGGCTAGGGCATGTCTTCTCTTAAGGCATGTATTAATTTGCCTGATACCTATTTAACATTCATGGAATGCTACACTATATATGTCTAAAGCATCCATGCACTACTATTGTACTTTTTGTAGGCCTTTTGAACCTCCATGTATATGACAATCCTAAATAGAATGTAGTTGTTGAACAAATGCAGGGCATGATTTAAGTAGTGAATTTCACCAATTAACAAAGCATTAAACCTGCAAAATATATAGAAAATGTAAATATAACCAAAACAATCCTTCATTTTGATATAAAATATTGCTACAGTTTATTTTTTTCAGCACTGCAAGATGATTTCTATCTTTCTGATAGGAACCATTCTGCTTCCAGTTCCACAATGTCTATATTCTATTATGTATATACTTATGTTTCCCCTTTGATTATACAATTGTCACTACCCTACCTGCTTATCATTAAAACTTGATGGCCGGTGTCAAATTGAAACTCTAAATTATCACACTGTGTTAGCATCTGTAAAGGAAACTTGTCCCATCCTAACCTTTATAATCTAAACAACCGGTACCACCTTGGTATTATTGTTGACAATTGAAATGTTTAAATTCTTTTGAATAGTCAAGATCACAAGAATTCAAAGAAAACAAACCTCTTTAGGTTGATATCAAGCCAGTAGAGTTTCTTTTCAGTTTAGTCTGTTTTCTATATTTACTTTTGGCTAGTACTTTTATAAGGTTCAAATATGTTAAAAAAGAAGAAGATAGAAGCCTTACTTAGTATTTATGATATTGTCTACTATTTCACACTAAATTGTGTCTTTGAATTTATATACATGGAAAGCATTGCTATGAGCCTAAGGCAAATCATAGTAGTGTGGAATATAAAGAAAAAAACAACATATCTCTTAACCATTCTGTGTTAATATCTTTAACATCAAATGTAGAAGCATACCAAAGAACATGTCTCTATTTTAATGTCTTTAACATCTATTGGAAATATGTGTCCATTCAAGGTTGCCTACCTGCGATTTTCCTTAGCAACTTCATGAAATCTAGTGAATTTTTGATGGTGAACCACGTTCCAACGGCCAGCGCTCAATTTTGTGTTAAAAATCAATGAATACCCCGATTAAATAGTGATTTTGCACTGTTAGGTTTTCGCAACGGGTTGGTTGGACAATTTTTCCATGATTTTTACGTGATTTTTTCGCAATTTAAACCCTTAAAAATCATTGAAAATCACGGCTGATTAAATCAGGATTTTTTGGGGAAGAAATTGTTTCGGTTGAAGATTTTTTAAAAAATTGAGATTTTTGTGATTTTTTGAGGATTTATGCTTCTATGTTTGAACAATAACGGCCTGGGATAAATGCTAACAGAGAAAATGGGTAGGTACGGACACAAAACTAGACTTTTAACTTTGTATAGCAGATCCACATGAAGCAACCACAAATCTTCAACAACATAACATTTACTCTATGGTTCTCAATTCCGCAGGCAAAGAATGTATTTAAAGGCAGACTCCGCAAATTTTTTCAAACAGTAAAAATAAGTTATAAACTAATGATTGAATCTTGATTTACACAAATGCTTATACTACTGGGAAACCTTGCATGAAGGGCATACAAATTATATATGTGACAAAGATTCATGGAGGTTCTGGCATGATCTTTGGATTACAATTGACAAGTTTTATCAAACCATATAAATTCATAATAGCTTGCGACCTCTTCAAAAAACCCTCATGAAAACCTCTTCAAGGAAAAAATCACACAGAGCTTTGTGAATTATGACGCTCTTCCTTTGGTAATAAACATCACTCATTTTTTTATAATGCAATAGTTTTAACTAAAGTATTTGTTCAATCCTTTCAAGCCTTCTTTGTAACGTTCAACTCTCCTTGGTAGCGTATCCTCAAGTTGCATCCCACTGCCTTGGGGAATTTCAACATGCATTCCAACTTGCCTAAATGGATTCCCCACTCACAAGAGTAAAACTACTATATGCTCTGATACCATCTTAAAAAACGGAAGAAAAATGCTGAAAGATATTAAACTATAATAGCACAGTCAATAATACTGAATGATAATAATAATATTAAATTGTTTGAGATGATTACTCATACATCATAATAAGATTTATATAAAGCCTTTTCAAAACATAACTACTCAAACTATCCAATAATTAACTAAAAAATTTAATTGCTAACATCACTAGATCACTAAAATGACTCTATTACAAAATATAAACCTTATTTTCCAACTACAACTTGTAAACACATGGAGTTGTCTTGGAGAAAACCCAACATTGGGTGAAAAAATCTGATATCCCATTCTTTGTCATGTAAACATTTTCTCCTCTTTGTTCTATGCCCTAATTACTGAATTTACTGATGTCTATTTGGCATTCTCTATGAAACGTTTACTTGAGAATATGTACAAGTTATGTCCTTTAGTGAATTTTAGTCTTCCAATTATTTAGTCTGATTGAAACTTAGACTAGCTTGCATTGCTATATATGGTGGAATTCATTTCAATATATTGAATTGAAATCCATATCTCTTTAGTTGATTGGCCTTTTTATTGAATAATGGTATGTCTGCAAGCCTAATCCAGACTTCCTATTTTACTCCTCCAGGTCCAAAGGAGGTAAATTCATTCTGCGGATTGAAGACACTGACTTAGAAAGGTCTACTAAAGAGTCAGAGGAAGTAGTGTTACGTGACTTAGCTTGGCTGGGATTAGATTGGGATGAAGGTGATTATAATGAAATCTTCTGAACATTCTCAGGTTGTCCAATTGAAAACAGAGTTCTCATGTGCTTTTTTGTTTGAAATTTTGTGCATTGTTTCTAGGTGCATAACATTAATTATATTTCTGGAAGGCATCTTTAACATACATTTGGCTTTTCATGGGATGTGATGTATTTTACCTTCATGGCTAACATACACAATTATGTCACATTTGAAGCATTTATTCTATACAAAATATTCATGTAAAGCTTGTGTGCAAATATAATTTTCCACTAAATCGAGAAATTATCACCCAATTGTTATGAGTGAATGAGTTTATTTTATCTTTAATAACTATTGAAGATGTAATTCTGTCAAAACTTGGGTAAACTTTGTAGAAGCCATAAAGAATGACATTTAGCACAAATCTGACAACATTATGCCATGCTTGAGAACATATGGTGTAGGATTATACCGATACATTCAGTTCCATGCTTGCATATGTGATAGTGAAAGATGAACTCCTCAAGCACTATAGTATCTTTTGGGAGAAGTTTGATTAATGCTAAATAGTGTGGAGAGGTGATTTCTTAGATTTGGAAGTTTGAGCTCCTCATGATCAAGCATCAAGAAGACAATAAGATCATTGCAATTGCTTAAACTCCCTCAAACATTTAGACAAAACAATGGGAGGTGGATCAAATGAAGGAAGAAGACATTTTCTCAACGCCCATGGAAGTTATGCTCCACTTCTAGGTAAATTGTTTGACAAACTCGATCCCTGGTTTCTCCTTGCCAATGGGCTTCTGTTTAGATGCTTTGTTTTGGAGAAGGATGAGATCAAATGTGAGACTCAGAAGATGATCTAGAAAGTCACTCACAAACAATTACTACACCCTATGGAAGCTTGTGTTGGTACATAAAAAGGATAGGATATGTTGAATTTTCATGAACTATAGTGCACTAAATAATTTCACAGTGAAAATAGATAGCCGATTCCCCAAATTGACAACTTGATGGACAAACTTAGAGGTGAAAAATACTTCAACAAGATTTATCTCAAGTCATGTCTGTTGATGTTTTACGACGTCGGTCTCTACTTCCAGCCAATCCACTTATATCACGATAATAAATTAAATAATAGCCAGGGGCTATTTAATTTATAGAGACATCGATTAATGTGAAGAGACACAATTTGTGATGAAGAGAAGCGATCTCTTAAAGGCCGACTTTATATGCTTTATGAATGCGAATTCATTAAGAGTCAATTAGTTATTGTTATTTGAGGCCGACCTCATGAGGGACCGCAATCATCTAAGAGTTATCTCTTTTGTTTGGAGGCCGACATTATGTTTCAAAGGATGCGTCTCTCCTTCTCCACTTGTATATATATTTGATGAGATCCATTCATTCGATCATCCATTTTCATTCACTCTCATTCATTCCATTGTTCAAGAGCGAACTTCTACAAGTGCGAATTACATCAAAAGCAGATTGAGTTCTATAGAAGACTGAGTTTTATATTGCAGATTGCATTATTGTATTTTCTGTAGCTGCATCAGATTGTGGTGTCATCTCTTGGCCTCCATATTGGCCTTCATTGTAAAGGAGATATTGTTTTGAGACTCAATATATAAGTGATATATTGTTGCTGGGTTTTTCTCCCTCAAGAGGAGGGTTTTCCCAGGGTATCTGCTGTGTTATTGTCTGATTTTTTGAATTAATTTTCTGTGCATTTAATCTGATCATAAAAACTAACATGGTATCAGAGTGGGTTTGAGGATCGTGATCAGATTTGTTATTACAATGATACTCTATTCTCTTCATGATACTTCTTTGTCTATCCCTACATTAGTCAAGATGTTGAATGGTCTTAAGATTGAGGATAGACTCGAGGGAGCATCCAACTTCACATCATGGAGATTCAGGATCATGCTTACCTTGCAAGAGAATGACTTGGGTGAGTTTGTGGAGTCCAATGTTCCTGAACCTAAGGAGGAAGAAGAGAAGTTGCAATGGAAGAAGAAAGATATCAAGGCAATGAAAATGTTGGTTGATTCCGTTAAGGATCATATTGTTCCTATTGTCTCTAAGTTGAAGACGGCAAGAGACATGTTTAAAACATTGGAAGAAATGTACGAAATCAACAATACCAGCCGGGCACTTGCACTGAAGCAACAACTACACCATGTGAAGATGGCAAAAGGAGAATCAGTGATTTCCTACTTTGTGAGGATTTCAGATTTGAGAGATCAACTCTTGACAATTGGCCATGTGGTTGACGACAAAGACTTGACCATGCTTGCTCTCAATGGTCTTCCTTTGTCTTGGGAATCCTACATTCAAGGAATTAGTGCAAGATCAAAAATGCCTAAGTTTGATTGTCTAAGGGTAGACTGCATTCAAGAAGAATCAAGGTTGGTGGCTAGAGGCGTTGGTCAAAGTTCAAAGAATGAAGATATTCATGTTCTCGCCTCCCATGCTTCGAAGAAGAAAGGAAAAGATGGAAAGAAATGTTTCTTCAAGAGGAATCGAGATAAGGGAAATGATGATGCTCCCGCTTTCAAGAAAAAGAGAGACATGTCCAAGATCCAATGCTTTAGATGTGACAAGTATGGTCACTTTGCCAAGCATTGTCCATCCAAGCCTAAGGAACAGGCCACCATTGCAGATGTTGATGATGTCTCTCCTTAGAAGGACTCTTGTGAATACTTGTTCTATTCGGCATTGTCAAGCAATGTACCTACAGATACCAACACTTGGCTGATCGACAATGGTGCTTCTCGACACATCACTGGATTTAAGGAGCACTTATCAAGTTTGGTGGAGAGAGATTCTTCCGAACAAGTCATTATCGGAGATGATGCTGGCTACTTCGTGAAAGGGATTGGGACCTTTACTCTTCATTTGGATTCCGGCATTACACTTCAGTTGAGTGATGTTCTTTATGTTCTAGGAATCAAGCGCAATCTCATCTCCATTTCAGCCCTAGAAGATAAAGGATATCAAGTTGCCTTCTCCAAAGGAAAAGTTCTTGTGTGGATGGAGAATTCTAGTTTCAAGGATGCTCAAGTAATTGGTGTTAGACATGCAAGCCTCTATAGGCTATGTACGCGTCCACTGCAGGCATTAGTTCATGATTCTTCAAGCTTATGTGATCTTTGGCATCGAAGATTGGCTCACCTACACTTCCGAGCCTTACCTATCATGGAGAAGATGGTCACGGGACTTCCTAAGTTCAATCAGGAGCATGAAGGAACTTGCAAAGGATGTGCTATGGGTAAGAATTCAAAAGCTCCATTCCATAGTAGAGAAAGTAGATCTAAGTGTATTTTAGACCTTATTCATTCTGATTTATGTGGACCTATGTCTGTTCCTTCTTCGAGTGGTTTCTTGTATTATGTTTTTTTTATTGTTGACCACTCTAGAAAGACTTGGATTTATTTTTTGAAAACTAAAGAGTCTGAGGAAGTGTTAGAAAGGTTCAAGGAGTTCAAAGCTCTAGTAGAGAATCTTTCCGGTAAAAGAATCAAGGTCCTCAGATCTAATAATGGAGGAGAATACACCTCTGGCAGCTTTCGAAATTTCTATGTTGATGTTGGGATTAAGAGGGAGTTTTGTGTCCCCTATAATCCTCAACAGAATGGTGTTGCAAAGAGAAAGAACAAGACGATCGTGGAAGCAGCAAAAGCCAGGATTCATGACCAGGATTTGCAAACCTTCTTATGGGTAGAAGCTTCTAGGACTGCAGTATATGTTCAGAATAGAAGTCCTCACAAGGTCTTGGAGAATATGAATCCGGAAGAAGCCTTTACAAGAAAGAAGCCAAAGGTTAGTCATTTAAGGATCTTTGGATGCCCTGTCTATGTCCATGTTCCAAAGGAAAAGAGAACAAAGTTGGAGCCTTCTGGCAAGAAGGGAATATTTGTGGGCTACAATGAGACATCAAAAGCCAACAAGATATACATTCCAGGTCAGACTTTGATTGAGATCAGTAGAGATGTCACATTCAAGGAAGATGTTGCATTTAGAAGTTCCAAGGGAACTCATGTGGAGAGTGACAATGATGAGTCTCCTCAGGATATAGAAGTTGACCATACTCCTGAGATTCAGAGGGAGACTTCAAAATTGAAGGAAGATGTTGATCCAGTTGAGCCCTTGGAACCTACTGATGGGCCTACCAATATAGTGATTAGAAGAAAAAGACTTCTTTGGGCTAGGAAAACTATGCAAGAGGCTGAAAGGTTAGCAACTCCTAGAGGTACATTCAGAGAAAGTAAAAGGCCACATAAGTTCTCCAGTTATGTTGCCTTGATGAGTCAGATTATTGAGTCTGAGCCTTCTAGTGTGGAGGAAGCTTCCAGTCAACAGGTTTGGAAAGATGCTATGTTAGAGGAGTACCAATCAATTCTCAAGAATGATGTTTGGGACATTGTTCCTAGACCCGAAGGCAAATTTGTGGTATCTTCGAAATGGCTCTTCAAGATCAAGCATGCAGCTGATGGGAGCATTGAGAAGTACAAGGCAAGATTCGTGGCTCGTGGGTTTTCACAGAAAGAGGGAGTTGATTATGAAGAAACATTTGCTCTTGTTGCTCGCTATACTTTTATCAGAACCATCATTGCCATTGCTGCATCTAGAGGATGGAAGATTCATCAAATGGATGTGAAGACAACTTTTCTAAATGGTGTGATCGAGGAAGAAGTTTATATCGAGCAACTTGATAAGGAGTCTCATGTTTGCAGGTTGAAGAAGGCCTTGTATGGTCTTATGCAGGCTCCTCGTGCATGGTACGAAAGAATTGATCGTTACCTGTCAAGTTTGGGCTTCTTGAAGAATGATGTTGACTCTAATCTGTACTTTAAGGTAATTGATGGTGAAACATTGATTTTGGTTTTGTATGTTGATGATTTGATTCTTACTGGAGAAGAGCACTTAATCATCAAATGTAAGAAAGAGTTGGCCTCTGAGTTTGAGATGAATGACCTTGGGCTTACGCATTACTTCCTTGGCTTAGAAGTTTGGCAAAAACCAGATGAGATAATTCTAAGTCAAGGGAAGTACACCATTGGTATACTTAAGAGGTTTGGTATGATGGATTGCAAATCCATGTCTACACCTATGGAGACCAACCTACATAAATTGAAGGAGGCTGCAGCTAGTTCAGACTTGGTGGATCCTACAATGTACAGGTAGTTGATTGGGTCCTTGATGTATCTAGTTAACACTAGACTAGATATTTGTTATGCTGTGAGTGCACTTAGTCAGTTCATGTGTGAACCAAGACAGATACATCTTGTTGTAGCTAAACATATCCTGAGATACTTGCGTGGCATAGTTGGATATGGGTTGAGATATTCTTCAGATGCTAACTTGGAGCTGCATGGTTATACTGATTTTGATTGGGCAGGGTGTGTCATAGATCGGAAGAGCACCTCTGGATGTTGCTTCAGTTTGGGATCTGCTATGATTTCCTGGGCAGTAGGAAGCAGTCATCTGCAGCATTGAGTACAACAAAAACAGAGTATATTGCAGCTTGTATGGCAGCTCGGGAAGCAGTGTGGCTTCGTAAGCTCCTTGCAGGATTGTTTGGACAATCAATGTAGCCTACTATCATTCATTGTGATAACTAGAGTTGTGTGAAGCTTTCTGTCAATCCTGTGTTCCATGACAAAACCAAGCATGTTGAGATCAAATACCACTATATTAGAGATATGGTATTGAGGAAGGCTATACAATTAAAGTATATTAGCACTAATGAGCAGACAACAGACATTCTCACCAAGCCCCTCTCCAGAATAAAGTTTGTGTACTTTCGAGATAAGCTTGGTATGGTGGAGAATCCAGCCTTAACTGAGAAATAGACTCAGTATTAGTGATAGCCTATAATGAGTTCTTTTCTATGAGAGAAGTTCGAGGTGAAATCCCTTGAGTAATGAGCTCTTCTCTGTGAGAGAAGTTCGAGATGAAATCCCTTGAGTGATGAGTTCTTCTCTGTGAGAGAAGTTCAAGGTGTAATCCCTTGATTCCACCCTCTGGGAGAGCCATGGTGGATGTCATGTGTGTGACTCCATGACAGCATCATGTGAGAGAGTCCGTGATGATTTTCTTGTACTTGTGTTTCACCCTTTGGGAAAGCCACGGTGAAAGTCATGTTGAGGTGACAACATCACGCAAGTGATGAATACTTGTACATACCATACATGGTTGTAGCCATTATGGTTGATATCATGTTGAGGTGATATCTAATATTACGGTGAGGTGATATCCTTCTTTTCACATATGGTTGTAGCCATTGTGGTAGACATCACGATGAGGTGATATGTCTTGTGTAGCTGGAAGTGTTCTCCCTAGTTGAGAGGGAGTGTTGATGTTTTACAGCGTCGGTCTCCACTTCCAGCCAATCCACTTATATCATGATAATAAATTAAATAATAGCCAGGGGCTATTTAATTTATAGAGACATCGATTAATGTGAAGAGACACGATTTGTGATGAAGAGAAGCGATCTCTTAAAGGCCGACTTTATATGCTTTATGAATGCGAATTCATTAAGAGTCAATTAGTTATTGTTATTTGAGGCCGACCTCATGATGGGACGCGATCATCTAAGAGTTATCTCTTTTGTTTGGAGGCCGACATGATGTTTCAAGGGATGCGTCTCTCCTCCTCCACTTGTATATATATTTGATGAGTTCCATTCATTCGATCATCCATTTTCATTCACTCTCATTCATTCCATTGTTCAAGAGCGAACTTCTACAAGTGCGAATTACATCAAGAGCAGATTGAGTTCTATAGAAGACTGAGTTTTATATTGCAGATTGCATTATTGTATTTTCTGTAGTTGCATCAGATTGTGGTGCCATCTCTTGGCCTCCATATTGGCCTTCATTGTAAAGGAGACATTGTTTTGAGACTCAATATATAAGTGATATATTGTTGCTGGGTTTTTCTCCCTCAGGAGGAGGGTTTTCCTAGGGTATCTGCTGTGTTATTGTCTGATTTTTTGAATTAATTTTCTGTGCATTTAATCTGATCATAAAAACTAACAAGGTCACCACCAAATGTCAATCAAAGTAGTTGATATTTATAGAAAAGATCCAAAGTAAGGGGAGGATTGTTTAATTGGTCCATCATGCTGCTCAATTTGACCAGTGCAACCATAATATTCATGAGAAGATCTATGATAATCTTTGACCCTTTATTGTTTCCTTTGTAGTTGTTTACTTGGATGACAGATTTTTAGCATGACATGGGAGGACAATTTGGAGCATTTTGGGCGTGTTCAAAATACCATATGTTGACACAAATTTTATGCCAACTTCGACAAATGTTTGTTTGGCCTACAAAGAATCCAATATTTGCATTTCATTCTTTATGGGGATGGGTGCATGTGGATCTAGAAAATATTAAAGTATCTCAAGATTGACCTGCCCTAATGGCTCTTATAATGATTCACAATTTTTTGGTTCTAATCAAATTCTAACTTTATTTTGTGTTGTGCTTCTCCCACATTGTGTGGCCCTCGAGTCAAGTAACATAAGGCAAAGCTAAATCAAAGTTTATTTGAGATAGGGTAGAATAGAAAGCATTTGAAATAGTAAAGTGTCAATTTCTCTTGGTGCCAATAATTTTCAAAACCTTTTGAGATAGGAATTGATGCTTCAAAGTATGCACTTGGCTCTATACTCACTCAATTTGCCTCCCATTTTCTATCACAATGAGACATTCATTGACTCAATTGAAAGATAATTGATGAATGACAAGGAGCTTGGCACTATTGTCTAATCCTATTGATAAAGGAAGCACTACATCTTGGGAAAGAAAATGACCATTCACATTGACCACAAGTCTATTAAGTTTGTGCAAACTTAGAGCAAATTGTAGAAGTGGTACACCTATTTGCAACAATTCTCCCCTTAACATCGAGTCTAATAGGGTTTGTGTCCAAAGGGTTATTGACAACTTGAATCAACCACCCATTGCAATATTGATCATTGTTCTAGACTCATATAGACGTGAGTTCATCTTGGCCCAAGGTTTACAAATTGGGTAGGAACTTTGTAAACATCTATCAAACACTAGTTGTAACTAAAGACTACTAGTAGAACAGACATTTGTGCCATTTGCAATATCTTTTTGTAACATAAGGTGAGCATCTAGATGGTCTAGAAGGTGCATTATGATTGAGGGGTGGAACATTTTGGAGTGGAGAGGACCATCACAATATTTCTATTGGTGGAACATGCATAGTAATATTCCACTAATATTGCAATGGTACATTTGGTGATGCACTATGCAAGCTTTTTAGATCATTTATTGTAATAGGGTATTGTAACCTAAGTTATTGGGTTCACCAGTAATGGGGTTTGTAGTCAGCCCAAACAAGTCTAAGTTTGGATCTAGACTCAATTTGTAATTGGGTATGCCCAAGGTTTGTATGGTTCCGAACTTAGGGAAACCCCCTCATAAAAGGTGAAAAGTGGGTTTCTAGGGGCCATTCAATTCTATAAATTTTCTTGTAAATGTTTGCGAGTTTTTAATTTGAGTTTGAGAATGTGCTACTCATATTGTTTGGTGGCAGCCAATATATGCTTGTTGTGTTCCTTGGTGTTAAGTTGGTGGCTTGCCTTGGCCAAATAATGACCTCTCATGTAATGGCTCCCTTGTTCCTCTATTAAAGGAAGTAGGAGCAATCCCAAACTCATCCTTTTCATTCTCATTTTCAGAACAATTTGGCAAGCAATCCAATATTTGGATATTGATCTTCTCAACATGTTTCTTCACATGCCCAAAAATTATGCAATCATTGGAAGCATAATTACCTTCTTGTTCGTTGTCATTAGAGTGATCAATGGCATCTAAGTCTTATACTTGACAACTTTCTTAGTCACAACAGTTCAATTGTTTATACCATTACTCTAGTCTCCATTTTGCTGATGCTTCTTTTGTGGGCACAAGAAATGCTAATTTTTAGTTGCTTTTATGATTTTAATTTCTATTCATTTGTTTTTATCAAAGTTGCTAGATTTTTTAGCATTTAATTTCTAAAATATTTTTTTATATTTATGAATAATTAATTTAATAAATAAATACATTTATACAATTATATGTAATATTGATTAATTTAATATATATTTATTATTTATAAAATTATAAATTATGTATTTATTTTTAATATTTTTATAATATACTATGAAATAAAAAAATGTTTTGGATAATATTGGTAAAACAAGTTTTCAAAGGACCTCAAAACCCTTTATATTAACAAAAGATTAGCAAAGCCACAACACAATAACAACAAAACATTTGCAAAACACAAACCTATAACAACACCCAAACAAAAAGAGACAACTGCAAACCACTTGGACAAATAGAAAATCCAAACAAACACCCCAAGAATTAAAGCTTTTTCAACATTTCATTAGCCTCCAGCTCTTGTTGATAGAAGCTCTCATGCAATTTCACAAAGTCTTGGAGTTCCTTCCCCTCTTCATAAGACGTCTTCTTGCTGCTCCTAGTTCTAGTGCTAGGGCCAGCCTTGGTCTTATTCTCCACACTTTGGATAACTGGTCTGTCAACCTTTTCTTTTATTTTCTTAGAGAGAATCTTGATTCCCTTGGCACTATTTTGAATGGTGCATTTGCTGACTTGAATGATCTTATTGAGATTCTCCTTAATGCTAATCATCTCCTCTTCCAAGGTTACTGGTCTATTATGGTGATCAATTTTCTAGTTCTCCCACGTAGCTAATGTGGTCACACTATTTTGTTTCAATTCATTAAACTCTTGATCCAACTTATTGATTTTAGGGATTGCATCCCAACTTTGGAAAATCTTTGAATCATCCTCCCTCTAAATCTGAGTTGGTCCCCATCCACCAATTAGTTTCTCCAAAAGAGAGAGTTTTAGGTTTAACCTATTAATTTCCACAAAGGACCATTTTCTTAGGGAACGTTGTGTATCCATAGCCTTTTGCACTGTCCCCAAAACATTAGAAAATTCTATTTTAGAAGAAGCATTAGCCAACATAATAGAAAGTCTTTAGGAAGGCTAGGGGAGGGATCTGAGAATTGAGGGAAGGGGATTCCAATCGAGGGATCTGGGACATTGATAGCTTCACCTTTCTTATTTTCCCTTTACTTGTTTAGTTGGGCATTCTCTTCACTCACACTTGGCATACTCACCTTCAAGGGCACTAATAGATTTTCCTTTCTTCTTAGCCCTTTGATCCTCCAAAAGGGCTTTCTCCTCACTCACATCTTACCTAGGTGTGTCTTTATCTTCCAAAATTTCTTTCCTAATCAGTTCCTTCTTTTTCTTTTTAACCCTCTCAATTTTAGGCTTACTCTTGGGGTTTTGAATCTTCCTTTTTCGTTTTGAGCTACTAGAATTATCCTCGTACTTCAAATTCTGACTATCATTGTCCTCCTGGTACTCTTAGCTACTTTCTTTAAAGGTGCATCCTTCAATATCATACTTAGTAAAATCCCTTTTTTCCTCATCCTTTGAAAACTTATCTAAAGATTGTGAAGACTTATTAGAGATGGTATCCAAAAATTCAATGACTCTATTCACCCTACCCTCTTTGTCTTGAGATTGAGGGTAGGCTTCTTAGGGCCAGGGTTCAGAGCCTTCATATGGTTGACAATAAATACAATGAGATCTTAGTGAAGGGGTATCATTCTATGAGCTTGTTTGCAATCTTTTATTGAAGATTCTAGGGAGGAAAGTAGATAAAAGAGGAAAGAGACACTCAACCTATTCCTAAAATGGTTTAGGAGAATGAAATGATAGCCATAAACCGACTTAAATATCCCTTCAAGGGTCACATACCTCATTATGCAATGCACGACTTACTCTAGAATGGTTTCAATGAACTCTTGGCATGGCCAGAATGAAGCTTCACTAATTCTTCACTAGGCTTAAAGAATATAGTCATAGCTTCATTCCTAGCCCTTTTTGTCTTTGAACACTTTGACCCCCTCCATGGATAGGCCAATCACATTAGCAACAAGCTCCTCTGTAATAACACATTCCATTCCTTTCCTTCCAACCTTTAGCAAATGCCTTTGCTACAACAGTATCATGACCTTGCAATCTCTCTAAAAAGGGGGTTAGGCCACCTTTGGCCAAGACTTTCCACACTTGGTCATTCTCTTGCACCCCATTGCAGCTTGAAGGCTCCACACGGTTCCTTTCATGATCCATGGTAGAATTCTCCTTGTCACCTTCACTATTGGCCCACTAAATTGTATAGGTGAAAATCAAAAGCAACATTAGGAATCTACACTAGACATAGAACTTACTAGAAGGCTCAAGCTTAATGAGGCCCTTATCATCATTAAAGATGATGTGATCTTCTCTTGAGTGATCTGTATATTCACAATTCAATGCCTTTGTACACATAGAGATGATAATATCTATATTCACATTTTAATGCCTTTGTATACACAGAGAGGATAATATCTATGTTCACATTTTAATGCATCTTAAATATAGAATAACATAAGGTCGAAGCTTTTATCTTGATGCTTCTGTTTATACATAATACCTATGTTCACATTTTAATGCATATTAAATACAGAATAACATAAGATCAAAGCTTTTATCTTGATGCTTTTGTCTATACATTGTAGTTCAATACCTTTGTTACACATAGAGTATATCGTTTATGCTATACAATTTAATACCTCTATTACACAAAGAGTATAACATTTATACCATGCAATTTAATGCCTCTATTACATAGAGAGTATAATGTCGAGACTCACATTTTATTGCCTCTGTTTATACACAATGTGAATAGAGTTGTGACTTATCTAACAATATCTCTGTTACACAAAGTTAATAGGGTCGACACTTTACCAACATTCATTCCTTCACAGTTGAGAGTTTAAGAAAACATTATTTTCCCTATCACATGATTGCCTTAGGGTTTTAGTGTTGCAAGTATGAAGATGTTGATGCAAGAATGAAGGTGTTGTCATTGATGTCAACTGGTTATCAACTAGTTGTTGTTGTCATTAATATCATGGATGCAGATTATTGGCTGTATATGTCGAAGATATTGAGAAAATTGTAATGAAGAAAGGTTGCTGGTATTCAATGTTTGCTTTGGAATTTGCTCCTATGTTTGTGTGGTTCAGATATGTTGATCATGGCTGTTGGAAGTTGCTACATCCAGATTTTGGGTTTCTAGATCGTTGTACAGTGCGAGTTATGTTTACCAGTTGTGAATTGTGTTTTTCAGTGTCTTTGGCTGAGGTCCAAGAGAAATGTAGTTGCTCCAGATTTCTTCTTGTTTGAGTTTTATGACTTGCAGTTCTGGAGATAAATTGATATGATCGTGTTGAAGATAATTTTGTTGTTTGGGAGGATTGGGTCGTGCTAAGGTTGTGTGTGCTTAATTGTTCTATGTGTTTTACACTGGTTTGGCTGACCTTGTGTTAAACACTACTTGCAAAGTTCATGAAGCGTGTTGGGACTTATTTAGGGCCTCATTAAGCGTGTGTTTGGGTTGCCCTCATTCTAATTCCACCCTAGAATGTCTTGGCGCCGATCTAATTTGAATTTGTAATACAAATGGTGTATGTGTGGCCGACTTTGGATATGTTTCAAAGTTGAAGATGGTATAAATACAGGATGAGATATTGGTGAAAGATGTGCAAAGAAATAGAGCAAGATAGATGTGAGGTAGATGTGAAATAGAGTGTGTGGTTGAGCAGATCAGTGCGAAATCATAGTGGCGAGTTTCCAGATGCAGTGAGCTGAAGGTGTACTCTATCATTCAAGCATGTCTGCAAGTGTGTGAGCGAATTGTGGTGGAAATCTCTGTTGCATTGAGATTGTCTTCTCTCTGTAACGAATCTCTTCTATCTTCTTTGTATTTGTGTGGCAGTGAGCCCTTTGGGTGGTTAACCCTTGTTGGATAGTGAGTCCTGATCCGGATAGTAAGTCTTGTTTTGGCAGTGAGCCTTCTCTGGCAGTCAGCCTTTGTATTCGGTTTTGATATTCTCTATATTGTGAGCTAATCCTCATCGTGGTTTTTCCTTTATTGGGCTTTCCACGTAAATCTGGTGTTGCTGTGTGTGTATGGTTTTTGCTTCTTTCAGTTTCTGTATTCACACTTAATGATTAATCATATTAGCAGAGTAAAGGATTTGTGAATGGCAATTGAATTAATCCCTGGTGAATGTTGTAAAAGAAAAATTTGCTACAATTGATTCACCCCCCCTCTCAGTTGTCTTGTTCAACATTTAGTTCACTAAAGAAGAAACACCTAGTTTTCACAGGGTTTCATGATAGAAAACTAAACAACTAAATAACCATTTGGCCTATATAGCCATAACAAAAAAACTTAAGATCATTTTCATACAGTTAACTGAGTCTTACCATTCCATCAACTTTAAAGATCAATGGATATCAAATACATACCAATATTTCACTATTGCTTGATGCGAAAACTTCGTCTTCCTCTACTTGCTTCTTTTATCACATTGTCTCCTTTTTACTTCATTTCCCCCCTACGTTCTCCCCATTTTTCTCCATCATTTTTTGCATGTCTCTCCATTTCCTCTTTCTTCTCCCTCATTTTTTTCCACTCTATCCGCAATAAAGTTCCTCATCTATCTTCATTTACTTCCCTTCTAGTGTTTTTTTAGTGGCTAATATTCACCAATTGGCTAATAGTTGAAATTTGGGAATCAAAATTTGGCTAATAGTTCAAGCTATAACGTGACTTGAATCACCACGCTTTTACAAAATTATATTTTAGCCTTATTCAAATCGCCAAACCATTTATTTTATATAAATTTTCAACTGAAAAATTCGCCACAAAATTTGATACATGATTAGATTAGATTCGCATAAATTTTATAATTTATAGTAAAAATATAAATTAACTTGCCAATAGTATATCATAATAATTAGTTGTTTTAGGTTCATATTTCCAATATTTAGTTATCACCATTGATTTAAAATATAATCTAACAACCCTCATTGTATTCCGCGAGGTATAATGTACCCGCGATCTGTAATGCTCATGGGGCCCAAAATTTCTTTTGAATAAACGAGGGTTGTTGGATTATATTTTAAATCAATGGTGGAAACTAAATATTATAGAATCTACTCCTTAAACCCATCGATCATTTCCACCCTCGAGCCTCTACTTTTCCATAGAATTAATTTTTTAAATGGAAGGATTTGCCATCATAACTAATATATTTTCCTATTAGTTTCCAAGATTCGCCAAGATTTCCTACAAAATCTTAGTGATATAAAAAAATTGCGAATAAAATTAATATGTTTTTCAAAAAAGTAAAAACATATGCCTAAGATGGCACTTGGATTGTCGTCCACTTCCATTTGAAAAGCCACTTGCATAGATTTCTATGCATGTTATATATATATATATATATATATATATATATATATATATATATACAAACTTGCATATATGAACTTGTTTATATTATATATCTATACATATATATATTCTGTATACATATACATTTCAATGAAATCATGAAACCGAAAACAATGACATTCTTTTACTCAAAAATATTAATTATTTGTCCTCACCACATAATTGTCACATTTCGAGATAACACATAAATTTGAATGCCAATGATAATTATCTAAAAGAGGCAGATTACGTTATAGCAAAGGTCACCTGGAACAATTAGATTTTCCTATGCAAACACTTTATCATGCAAATCTAAGAGTACAAATTTGTGATGTAAATGACTGATTTTACAAAGATTTAGACACGAAGCAATATTGCAAACATAACAAACAAGTTTTAGTGCATAAGTGTGTGATCGTTCTCAGTTCCTTGATGACCAAGGCTTTCTCTCTTGGATCTATCATTTTCTCTCCGGTGATACTCTCCCTCTCTAATCTGGAGGGGATGAAGGTCATCTTTTGCATCCACCTCATTAAAACAATGCAGTAGTTAGTCCATTAACATAAGCATATTTCACTTTTCATAAAGAAATATCTTTTACTTTCAACGTAAAATATTGCAATTTCAAATAAATCAACCCCTATCATATTACCAATTGATATTGAGCTGTTAAACAACATATTTTAATAATGATCATAATCTTAGTCTCAAAATCATAGCCAAAATGCAAATCGGCATATATCATAGTCTAAAAGGGTGATGAAAAACGGGATGTAACAAAATCAATGCTAGATAAACAAAACTGACTTCACAGTGTGACTTATGCAACTACATGTCGAACTATGGTACTGGTCATCAACTGCTGAATCAATGCTGAATAAACAAAAGTGACTTCACATACCAACATGATTAAGGACACTACAGAATTATTAAAAGATTGATGTTCAAGTACCATTTGATCTTAGGGGAGTCATATTGCTTGTAAAAAAGATTACAAATTTTACCAGTTCCCATTAGAAAACAAGAAAGCTATCGAGCTTGCGAACATTATATGGCAAAATTTCATGGTAGAAAGTACACAATATGAGAGATTTTGCATTAATACCAAGAAACATTTCTACCATGAGAAACCAAATCTAAATAAGGTTCACATGATTGTTTATATTCTGAACTTTACAACCTTTGACCTTCCATGCTTCCTAACCTGTTCAAGCCTTTCTGTTCTTACAGTTTACAATATTGTAATGTACAAATCCATCATCCTTTCAGATCATAGTTTTCAGGTTCTCAGAATCAGTCTTTAAACTCCAGAGTCATGGTGACAGTTGACCTGAAATGAGTTGAAAATTTGAAATGGATTGACTTTCTAAATGTTGTGAGATTTCTAGTTAAAATATGAAACTAGCCACCTAAAATCAGAGAAAAAGCGCTTATTTGCAGGCCAGAGTCCTTGTTTAGTACCTAAGTCTTTTTCTGTGTTTATGCCAAGGTTTTTTGATGTGTTTGAGTCAGTTTGGTATATCAATCTTGTCAAGTCCAAGCACAGTAAGAATGATTCGGATGATTAACTATCCAATGGCTCATCTGCAATCTGTTGAGATCTCTGGAAGTTTCCTGACATTATCCTCATTTTTTTCTCTTTCTTTTACCTGTCTTTTCATGCCACCCCTCTGTCCACATTTGATATATGTATGACTGTCTATCTGTCAGTTTTTTTCCTTTCATTTAATGGTTCAGTGAGTTGGTCTTTTCCCTCCTTTCTTAGAGTAGTCGAGTGTTTTGGAGAAAAAACAGAGAGAAAAGTATTTAGGTAGATGAGCAAGCCACCATTATATAGATAAATCTCAAGCAGGATATGTTTGGTTAGGTGAGAGTCTATAGAAACTTTTGCACCAAGTGACCTTCGTGTGTTTCACTAAGGTCTTTCCAAATGTTTTGAATAATTCTTTTCTATATACATTTGATGTATTTAGGAACATCGGGGAATTGTTCAACTTCATATATTCAAAAATTAAAAACACCAAAAACTGATGCCTAGTTCCCATACTTGAGCACTTATTGATATCTCCGGAAAGTTGTAGCTACAGATAGTGTGTAGGAAAGTGAACACAAATTTCGTGACTACTTATGTGTCCTGAGAAAATAGGGAGGTTATTTGATGGTGTCAGAACCAAAATTAACAAGGTGGAATTTTCATTATCTAACGCTAATTCTAATTGCCATGACTTGTTTGAGAAAGCAATGCTGCCTTAGTAGTAACTCCTTTAAGATCACTTTATAGGATAAATATTAAAATTGCTATTTGTTTGTCAAATTATTTTTTGAACTATTTGATCTATACTAATAGTGAACATTATTTCAGAAATGTTTGCTCATCAACAGAACATAAACTCAAACTTGTTAGCTTGCATGGGCATGCTAGGCATCTACGTTATAGATGCTTGTATCTTGGTCATGCTTATCCAATCTTTAAGTTATTGATGAGCTGGATGCTGCAAGGATCTCTGCAGATAATTCATTGTTTGCCTTTGATAAAGTGACTCTACATGCATTTCATCATTGTTCTAAATATATACACATGTTGTTAATGTATAGGCACTTGGACATTAGAGTTTGGGATATAATAATGTCCTTCTCAAGTCAATTGATATCTTTCTTCTGTATAGCGCTCTCTCTAATCAAGTCCGTGGATGTTGTTTCTCAATATTGTTTTTGATTAACAATAAACAGGTTTTGAAGGGTGCTTGAAACCCTGAACAAAAAGAGACAGTGGCTGTAAAGATAAGACAATTGACTGCCCACCCAAAAGCAACAAAAAACAAGCTGATTAACAGACCATTAGCAGACCATCAATAGACAAAAACAGCCAACACAAAAAGCAGAGAGACACACCAAACGACCATTAGAGCAATTCTTTAAGCATTTTTGCCGCATCCAGATCCTTAGATGCTAGCCTATCATGCATCTCCATGATTTCCTCCACATCACGAGCAGGGTCCTTTTTACCTTTCTTTGTTTTGCTCCGAGTACGCACACTCGGCCCAACATCCAAATCAGTGGTATGCACATCCAACCCAACACCCTCTCCACGTTCCGTAGTCGCATGATCATCAAACAATCCTTTCTTGGTCAATTCCTTCGCCTTCTGATTGAGGAAAATCATACCTTCAGCCGAGACCTCCAACTTCTCTCTGCTAATGTTTATAAGTGTGTCCAAAACCTTATGAAGCTGCCTATTCTGTCTTTCCAGCAGAGCCAACCTCGGCCCATAGTCACTCTTCAAACTAGCAAGCTCATCCACCACACAACCGACACTGGAATTTAAAGATCTGGTAAGCACAAAGATAGAATCCTTCTCCTTGAGACTGCGAAGAGTAGAGATGTTGCAGCGGGCGATGGTATCATGCTTGTTGTGGAGGTCCTGCACCTCATGCACAAGCCACATAAGCAGATTAAATGAGGTATCAGCCCCTTCTTTAACCAGACCAGATGCCTGTGAAAAATCCAATGCCCCCCAAAGCACACCCCTGCCCTGATGTGAACCAACTGGAGGATCCTCCTCATGTAGATCCTCAAAGAAAAGCTTGGCCTTCCCCCTATCCTTGGATGCCGACACCTGCGCAGAGTCGTCCAAATTGACCACCGAATTCCTCTTACCAACCACAAGGGACCCACCAACACTAGAATCATCACCCTGGATATTCTTTGCCACCTCCTGAAATTTCTCACCCACATCCTTAACACGGCCCTTAGACCTCTTACCAGCAAAACCCTCGTCAACACCCTCCATCTCCTTCGATTTACATTTAGCACACAGGAGGAGAGATTTAGCCTTGGAAGTTGAGGGCTTGACACCATCAGTCGAAGGAGTATAATCCAGGTCGGTAGCATAGCCATTGGACCAGCCCTCCGACTCCTCCAAATCTATACCCTCAGATTCCTGAATTTCTTCAATTTGGCACTTCCCACTTCCTTTCGCCTTCTTAGAAACAGGGGACCGAGGGGTTCTAACAATGCAGTTTGCTTTGATAAACTCAACAATTAGCAACATCAAACCTTCATGCAGAAAGGGATTTCTAGGGTTTTTCCTATAATTCTAAATTCCCTCTTCCAAAGACATCAACAGGTAAAAAGGGAAAGACACCAGCTTACCATGGCGAAAGTGATTGAAAAACACGAAGTGATGACCATACAGCACTGTATATCTACCATCAAGAGTGAAGTAATACATCACTGCCACCGCAACCTCCTGCCATATTGGTTTTATCTTGGTCCTGTCATAGCCCTCGCAGTCCAAACAAACCATTTTAGCCCTTTCTCTATCACGGAGAAAGTTTTGTCTACCCGATTGCGAAATGTTCTTATCCCTGTAAATTGTTTTGCCTTCCATTGACATACCCGTGACTTCAGCAATAAAATCTTCATTAATAGTAGTATCCCTACCAAACATACTCAGCACACGGCCATGCCATGCGTCAACAAAGTCCTTAGAAACACTGGACTTAAAACCATTCAGTCTCTCCATGAAGGAAGTGACACCACCTCTCTGCAACATTGCCCAAACATTGGCATTGGCCCTAATTTCATTACAAGACAAAGGCTCCGTTCGGCAGCTATCCCCACCCATCATTGAATCACTTGCAGAAGGAAACCACAAACAAAACAAGCCAGGAGCAATAGCCAGAAAAACACCTAGAAAGCGTGTGAGGCTATCGAGGGTAGTACCAATGGAAATAATGAGGAGGATGCTTAAACAACTCAGTTGAGGAAGGCCACAAATTCCAATGAGCATCAGCTATGCGAGAAGTCTAAGCAAACAACAAACTTCATGATACCTACGCAATCCAAAAGCCAAGGAGGTGGGTAAAAACAATAAACTAACGAAGATCATTATGAATAAGGCTCCTTAAATCAATAGGCAGGACGTCATCCACATCCCATGATTTAGCCAATGTCACTCCATAATTAGCCAGCCAATCAGCGACAACATTAGCCTCTCTATAGGCATGAGAGATATAAATTTCTTCAAATTCACCACTTAAGGAGATGGCATCCGATATAAGATTATTTATAGACCAAGATGGGGGAGATTTTTTCTTAAGGCAATTAACAATGTTTAACGAATCACCTTCTATCCAAAGTTTAAAGATCCCCAAGTCTCTAGCTAGTTTGATGCTATGATAGGCAGCCACAACTTCAATAAACTGGTTTGTCTAGATTTCCAAAGGGAGTGCCATTGTTGAAACAAACCTACCATTGTGATCTCTCAACACTCCCCCACAACCAGCAGGACCCGGATTGCCTTTAGCTGAACCATCAAAGTTGATTTTGAACCATCTAGGAGGAGGGGGAAACTAGGCCACCTCATCCCTCGCAAGATTAGCCTTCTTCAAGGGCTTGGCAATGTCAAAGGATAGTTTCCAATTGGTCGCCACCATAGCGTCATAATCTAAAACCAACACTCTTCCAGGAATATCAATTTTCTCCACCACCAACATCAAATTTTCCTTAATAGAAGAAACAATTTTAAAGAAAAGGGAAAGAGGAGAGAGGGAGGCATCCCTGAAAATCTTGTTGTTCCTCTTCTTCCATAAACCCCAGAAGATATGTGGCAGCATGAGAGACCAAAAAGCTTTAGGGAAGGATTAGAAGAAGGAGCATGCCATTGGAGCCACAAATCCCAGACTGAAGCAGGAAAAATCCACTCCATGCGCCACATATTGAGAAAAAGGGACAAAACTTCCCAAGCATAGTTGCAGCCAATAAACAAATGAGAGCAATCTTCTGCATCCATCATACATAGGTAGCATCTATTGGGCATGGAGAACCCCCGTTTCCACAAATTGTTAATAGTAAGAATCTTGTCTTGCACCATTAACCACAAAAAAATATTAATCTTGGGGATTAGTTGCGGAGACCAAACTAAGCCCCAAGGTGGCTTGGGGCCCAAAATATCATTACAAGACTTGAACGCAGAAGCCATCGAGAAGGCCCCACTCGGGAGCCAATTCCAAATCACCTTATCCCTTTGATGAGAGACAGGGATGTGAATTTTGGAGAACTCATTGAAAAGATCCGCCAGTGCAGGGAACACCTCATGGATCTTCCTCCATTTCCCATTGACAATGTAGTCTACCACATGACTCCCAAATTCATGAATGCACAGGTCCCTCCAGGGGTTCCCCCAATGAGAATCTCACAAAGGACAATGCCCAAATCACCAATCATCCCAAAAGAGTATATCCCGGCCATCCCCAATTGACCAATGTAAACCAACAGAAATCACCCCTCTAGATCTGATCAACGAATTCCAGAAGGAGGACCCTGAAGGAGGAGAGAAATCCTTATTTAAAAAATCTCGAAATTTATCCACCTGAGGGAGATATTTAGAAGCGAGAATCTGCATCCAATACTTCTCACCACAAAGGAAATGCCAAAGCTGCTTGGCCACAAGAGCCAAATTGAAAGGCTTAATCCTGCACAGATCTAGGCCACCTTGCCTTTTAGAACAACACACCTCCTCCCACGAAACTAGACTCAATCTCTTTTTAACCTCCATGCCCGACCAAAGAAACTTTCTCTGGATACATTCAATTTTCTCCCAAAATTTACGAGGCATCTGAAAGAGGCTAAGAGCATACACAGGAAGATTCTATAGACTTGATAAGCACCAATTTACCAGCCTGACTAAGCAACGCTCCTTTCCAACTTGCCAACTTCGCATTAAATTTATCAATCAAGCCATTCCAAAAGGAGTCGTGAGACGAGTTAGCTCCGAGTGGCAACCCTAGGTAGGTTGAAGGAAGAGACCCCACAACACATTGAAGGATACCAACAATTCTTTGCGCCCTTCTTTCAGGAGTGTTGAGGAAGAAGATCGTGCTCTTAGGGAGGCTCACCAATTGACCTGATGTCACCTCTTACTTTTGAAGGATCAACTTAATAGCTCTAGCTTCCACAATAGAAGCCTCACCCAAAATCAAGGTGTCATCAACAGACTGTTGATGTGCATAAGAGGGCAAAGAAGAAGAAGGTCTCAACCCCTTCAGGGCACCCAAGGAAAGCTTCAATTGCAACAATCTGCCCAAAGTCTTAGCAAGAATAATAAAAAGGAAGGGAGAAATTGGGTCCCCCTACTGCACCCCCTGGAGCTTTGGAAGAAATCCGAAGGAGAGCCATTCACAAGCACAAAAAAGGAGACAGTAGAAATGAGGCTCCTAATCAACTGAACAAAGGTACCCGAGAAGCCAAAAGCAAGGAGAGTTTTATACATAAAGGACCAATTAACTTTGTCATACGCTTTAACCAAATCCAGTTTCAACAAGAAGCCAAGCCTTTTGTTAACCATCAGTGAATGGATATTTTCATGCACAATGATGATAAGGTCGAGAATTTGCCTTCCCACAACAAAGCCACTTTGGTTGGGAGAAATAATCAGAGGCAAAACCCTCTGCAGCCTCATAGCCAACACCTTAGAGAAGATCTTATAAATTGAATTACACAAGCTAATTGGTCTGAACTCATTAAAGGCCGAAGCCCTAGGAATCTTCAGAATCAACACCAAAAAGGTAGAGTTCAATTCTTTAAGCAAATTCCGACTACCAAAAAACTCTTTAGTCACATCCACAACATCCTTAGAGACAATCGTCCAAAATTCTTGAAAGAAGAACATGGGGAATCCATCTGGGCCGGGGGCCTTATTACCAACAAAGGAAAAAACAACACTCCTAACTTCCTTTGCCGATGGGATACCACACAGTATACGGTTGAGATCCTCTATCACCAGACGAGGAATGACATCCAACAAAAGATCCTGATCAACCAAGGACAGAACAAAATCATCAGACAAGAGATTATAAAAGAAAGTAATAGCAGCATTCCTAATCTCATCCTCATTCTCAATCACCCTCTCATCCTAACGATACACTTAATTTTGTTGGAGGCACGATGCTTAAGTGTGGTGAGATGAAAGAATTTAGTGTTCCTGTCGCCACAATTCAGCCACACTGCCCGAGATCTCTGTTTCTAGAATTCTTCCTCCCTGGCCACAATATTATGAAGATGGGACAGCAACACACTCTCATCATTAGCCAAAACAACATCATAATCCCTAACTTGAATGCTCTGCTGAACAAGATCAAGATCAGCCTTGATGCGGGCTTTCTCATGGAAGATATGACCAAAAGAGGCTTTATTCCAGTTCCTCACATTGACCTTAACCGCCGCCAACTTCTTCGCCACCCTGTACATGGCCGACCCATCCACCTGAATATCCCACGATGCAGCAAGCTTAGCTTTAAAATCCGGATGAGACATCCACATTTTTTCAAAACGAAAAGGAAAAGCGCACCTTCGACCAGCCACATCAGCCGACAGGGAGATAGGAAAATGATCCGATCCCAACCTAGTCAAGGCAAACAGGGAGCAAGAAAAATGAGCCAACCACTCATGAGAAAGAAGGGCCCTATCTAGTTTGGCTTGGATTAAAGCATCACCCATCCTTCAGTTCGACCAGGTGTAAGAGGCGCCACGTAGGTCCACATCAAACAGAGCATTGTCATTAAAAAAAGTCATTAAGTCAAACCTACTCTCATCATCAATCTGAGAGCCCCCCAATTTATCATCAGAACTCAATGGAGTGTTAAAATCTCCCATAACCAACCAATGATCAGAGGGAAAATTAGCCCTGAAAGAACACAAATTCCCCCAAAACTGCTTTCGAGCACTTCTAACATTAGGCGCATAAATATTAGAAGCAACCCAAGAAAAATCACTTGAAGAATGATGAAAAGAAGTAGCAATGTGATTAGAAATCCCAAAAACAGCCTTACCAACCACAACTTTCATATTCCAAAAAGTTGCCACGCCCCCTGAAGCACCATCCGCATCAAAACCATGAAGGCCACACTCCTTAAAGAGTCTTCTCTTAAGGCATTCCAACCTTTCCATAGGCATTTTTCATTTCTTGAATCAAGACCACATCAGGTTTATGATCCCTCACTAGATTAGCAAGGAGATCCTGTTTGTGAGGTTATTTAACCCTCGAATATTTTAAGAAAGAATCTTCATTGAGGGGTCTGAGATACTCCCTTGGGACACATCTCAAAAAGGGTTTTCTGGGAGCCATCAACAATATTAGCTTTACTTTCTTTCTCCCTACTCTGCATCGATGTGGGTCTCCCTCTTCCCCTCGGTTTCGATCCACAATCAGCCTTTGATCAATTCCTAGTAGCCACCCCTTGAGGTGACAAATTCTTCTTCCTATTTCGGGTCTTGACCGAAGAGAAAGGAGGATCCTTAACCTGTTGCGAGCAAATCAACCCACATTCATTGACAGAAGAGGTGAGCACCAGATTGGATAAAGCCCCTGAAGGGTCCTACAGAATCGTCTCCAAACCACCCTTCTCCCCATTACTGGGAGAAGTCACTAACAAAGACTGTTCCTTAACTTTCTCTACAGCCTCCTTAGAATGAAGGTCCTTAACAACTTTCTCCACATCAACAACTTTAGACTCCCCCAAAATAGTAGAAGCCTCCACACCAACGGCCACTTCCCCTTCCTCAACCAACTGAACGTCCCTTTCAGGAGCCTGAACATCCTGAGGTGCAACAACCTCAACAACCACATCATTCAAAAGACCCCCCTCCTTTCTAGATGTATCCAAAACCAAATCCTTTGGCGGTTCCTGAGGCCTGACAGCCTCCTCCCCAACCGCAGCACCAGCATCCGAAACATTTTGTTTCTCCCTCCATTCCACACGCTGTTGGGGCGAGATAGGCTTTGCCTTTGACGGGCATTTCTTTGCTCAATGACCCACCTTTTTACAGTGGAAACAAGCAAAGGGAATAGATTCATACTCAATCGATTGGTTCCAACCACCCAACTTCGAGTTAGTTGTCACACTTTTAGGCAGGTCTGCCGATTGATCAACAATCACACAAAACCGGGCATAAACTAACCTCTTCCTTGAGGCTGTCATTCGATCAATACAAAGAAGTTTACCAAACATATTGGCAATACCAACAAACACTTGCTCATCCCAAAACTCCAAAGGTAAAGTTGGCAATCTTACCCACACAGGGGCTAATGAAAAAGAACAAGAACTGGGGTTAAAACCTGCCTCCCATTTCTTAAGAACCAAGGATGACTTACCGATTAACCACGGACATCCAGTAAGAACAACAACCATGTCCTTATTACAGGTGAAAGAGAACGAAAAAAAACCTTTCACCATTGCAGCAACTTCCACCTGGCCTTTTGTTCTCCAACACTTAGAGGCAAGATTGCGAACCAACTCAACATTAGGGTGAGGCCCCATAAATTTCTCAACCAAAGTAAGGCCCATCGAAACCAACCGATTCTCAATAATGTAGTTAGGGATTGACACCGAGTATTCTCCTGTAACCAGATTCACCTGAAAGCTGACCAACACCGAAGAGCTCTTCCCTTTAGGCTTAGCACCCAAAAGACTAGACCAGCTTGGTCCATTTGATAAGACCTCCACATGTTTATGTCCTTCGCCATCAGCACCTTTTCCAGGAATCTCTGGACAAGGGGAAGAGGACAAGCTCACATTATGAGGAGAGGCCCCCACACCAAGTTTGGGAGGTCCACCATCCAAGCCAAAGGAATCCGGAACAAAAGACAGAAAAGAGGACCCACCATCAAAGCCCACAGCCCTACTACAGGCTGACAAATCCTCACCGGCAACGACAGCAACGTCCGACCTACCGCCATTACCACCGAGAGGAGAACCAGAATTTCCTGCCCTTGCAGAATTTTGAACGAACACCACCCCGCCAGAGGAATCTCCCATCACATTCTTACTTTCATTTCTCAATATTGTTATAATAATAGTAAATATGATTATATTTTTTTGGCAATAATTATGTTGTTCACATGAGCAATTGTAACATTGTCAGTGCTTAAAGCTTGTGTGATTAAAATGGCAGCTGAATTTTTCAAACCTTGTCTGCAAATCTTTATTGACTTGCAGTAAATTGATGTTTACTACAACATAGAAAGTTTGATATAATTATTTTGGTAGAATCAAATAAAACAAGTCAATGTTAATGACTCATTTCATAGTGATAGATAATGTACCTAGAGTATAGCATATGATAAGATTAGGTCCTTCTCAAGGCAATCAATATTGTCTTTCAGTACAAAACCCTCTCTGATAAAGTCTGGATTATATTTCTCAATATTGTTTTGATAATAACAATTTATATTATTTTTCGGCTGTAATTCAGTATTGGATCATTGTGAGTGCTTAAAATCTGTGCTATCAAAATGTCAACTGATTTTTTTTTAAAACCTAGTCTTTAAAACTTTACTGTCTTGCACTGAATTGATCTTCACTACAACATAGAGAGTTAGATATAATTGTATTAATAAAATTAACAGAACATGTTAATGTTTATGACTCATTTCATTGTGAAAGATAAACTGATTTTATTAAATTCACAGGCCCAGACAAAGGTGGTAATTTTGGTCCTTATCGCCAATCAGAACGGAATACTTTATATAAGGATTATGCAGAGATGCTGCTGAATAGTGGTCATGTTTACAGATGCTTCTGCTCTACTGAGGTTTTGTAAAAAGTCTTATTTGTTTCGCATTGCAGCTTTTGTGTTATCTTTTATCCTCCAAATAGTTTTGTTGCTTTTTAAGGTGAATATGTTATATTGCTTATCTTCTTTATGTCAGTCATTGTTTTTGTACCATTCATTCCCACCAGTTCATATTTTCTTTATTTTTATAGATTTTGTTGTTATTCTTGGATTTGTTAAACCTTCACTATTTCAAAGCTATGCAATAATTTGAAGATTTTCATTGCCTATAATTTGAGTTTTAGGGCGTCGGTCTTGTCTTTAATATAACATGGATGATTTGATATAGTTTTGGTCCTTGTTGCCAATCAGAATGGAATACTTTATTTAAGGATTATGCAGAGATTCCACTTAATACTGATCATGTTTACAGATACTTCTGCTCTAATGAGGTTTTGTACAAAGAGTCTTATTTATTTTTCATTGCAGCTCTGTGTTATCTTTTATCTAGATAGTTTTGTTGCTTTTTAAGATGAACATGTGATATTGTTTATCAGCTTTATGTCAGTCATTGATATTAGTCGATGGAGGATCTAATCAAAGATTTTTTAACCACACAGCAAAGAATAACTCTCACACACTTCCTCAACAGATAATAACTTTACATAATAGAACAAATTCTTATCACTTCAATGCACAATTACATCATAGCTTCTTGAGCTTCAATACAATTCAGGCATAGAACTTTAAATACAACATAGATCTCCAAATATCGAACAGTCAACTATTCTTTGTTCTGCCTTTACTTTCTCTGGTTTTTTCCCTTTATGGATTTAAATGATTTTTGCCACCACCTTATTGGAAGAAAGATGTCCTAAGAGAAAAATGTAGTGCATCACCCTAAGTACATAAGGATGAACAGCTCCATATTAAAGGATTTCAACATGGATTCTACCTTGGAATTGAGTGCATCTCCTCAAAAATGTATTAATCAACATCTTTGTTGTACATAGAGATATGAGTCTCAAAACTTGGTGTGGCATCCACATGAACCTCCTTAAGATCAATAATTAAATAGGTAACCTCAAGAATTGGTGTGAGATTCAAATACTTTGATGCATGGTTCAATTAAATCACTACATGAAAACATGTTGCAGCTTGCAATAAGATACCAAATACAACATTTAACATGTGGGCATGTTTATGATGGTCATAAGATACTTGGTTAAAACTGCTATGCTGATTGGCTACATATGCAGTAGTGCACAACTAGATCTTTATTGATAGGTCCAAATTCACTTGTTTCAAATTGCAGCAAGGAATATGCAATTGTGGCAACACAAAATGACAACACACAGAAAACAAATGCAAAACAGAACAATCCAAGAACACATTTTTGGTGACACAGGATTGATCTTGGGTGTATGATGCTCTTGCATTATGCATGTTAGGTAACTGAAAAGTGAGCCTCTCATTCTCAAACAAGACTTTCAGCCAAAGGAAAATCATAATCGTTTACCTCAACTTCAGATATCCAGGTAGACATCTTCAACTGGTCTATTCTTCCACTTGACCAAATATTCTTCATAACTCTTGTTTCTTGTTCTCTATAGAATCCTCTCATCCAAAATTTCTTTCATATCCTTAGCTTGTCATTCAGGTAATTGTGTCATCCAATCAACTTCTGTTACAATTCCTTCAGTATTCTCTCCAAGATATTCATGCAAATCCAAAATATTGAATATGTGTGATATCCTAAATTCCTCAGGTAATTCAATCTCATAGGCATTATTGGAAAATTTATTAATTACCTTGCATGGTTCAGTTTTCTTTTTCTTTAGCTTATTGCATATTCCTTGCAGAAATCTTTTCTTTCTCAAATTAATCATGACAAATTCTCTAGTTTCATACTTCTTATGCCTTCTTTTCTGATTTGCATATTCCTTATATTTATTATTCATTTTCTCCAACTGTCTTCTCACCTCTTGACGTAATCCCTTAACATGTTTTGCATAGTCATCAACTATTGCACTTCTCTTATGTACCTCTATGAATTTTCTCAATTCAAAACCATCTCAGACTTTGTCCATCCACAATCTGAATTGCTGTCATTCTTGTACTTTTGTTCACTGAATTTTTATAAGAAATCTTAGCTTGTAGTAATGGCAGTCCTAACTTATGACCTTCCCTCATAGCCTCTTTCATTTTGTTTTGTGTTTGACATTTGAATTGAACATCATTGTCTACAAATGCAACAAGAAATCTAGCGGGCATTGTATAGTCTTAGCAATGGCTAGAACCTTCTTATTTATGTGTTTGTATTGGGCTTCTCTGTCTTCTCTGTCTTGAAGTTAGGGTCCAAATCTGAAACAAAGATTTATGAAATCAAGTTAGTTGTAGAATGTTTTGATGACATTATGCAGCTTCTTGTCTTTTCATATTGAAATAAGCAATATTTTTTTTCTTTTAAAGGTATACAATGTCAGTGATTGTTTTCTAAGCATATGTAACTATTCAAATTCGTTGCTGCATGTTACCAATGTGATGGTCAAAATCTCGATTTAGAACTTCTCAGTCACCAGGCTTTGGATTATTGATTTTGTTGCATCCTATATAACATGCATTTTTAAACCTCATATTATGAACATCCAGGCTGCTTGGATTTGTACTTAAAAAAAATCGATATAAGGTTGTTAGTTGATTTTTTGTTTTCAAGACTGAAGTATATTCATTATAATCTCAGGAACTAGATAGAATGAGGGAGGAAGCTAAGTTGAAGCAGTTGCCTCCAGTGTATACAGGCAAGTGGGCTTCAGCTACAGATGAAGAAATTCAGGAAGAGTTGCTTAAGGGGACACCATATACATTCCGTTTCCGAGTTCCTAAAGAAGGGAACTTGAAAATTAATGATCTTATCCGTGGCGAAGTAAGTCATCTGTACCAGCCTCTATGGTTAAATGAACACAGAGAAGTTTATGTCTGGTAAATAGTCAAATGTAATGTTTTGATAGCAATTTTCAAATTGTCATGGAAGGTTTCGTGGAATCTGGATACACTTGGTGACTTTGTGATTATGAGGAGCAATGGACAACCCGTCTACAATTTTTGTGTTGCTGTGGATGATGCCACTATGGAGATTTCTCATGTTATAAGGTTAAATACTTTCTTTTTGTCTAAAGCTCAATTAGTTGTGGTATGCTTGCAGGTTGATGTAAATTTAACTTACGAGATATTAGTAGATGATTTGCCATGTCTCTATTCTTTTGGTGTTCCAAATGCTTTTTTGCTTTTTGTAATACAGGGCAGAGGAACACTTGCCAAACACATTAAGGCAGGCACTAATCTACAAAGTATGTTTTGCAGTTTTCTAGATGAGCTTCTGTTTAAAAGGATAGAAATCATATTGCAGTATCTTATATTATGCCTGCCAACATAATTGAAAGAAAAAGGATAACATTTTTATGCAGGCCTTAGGATTCTCAATGCCTTATTTTGCGCATGTATCTTTGATCCTTGCCCCAGATCGCAGTAAACTATCTAAGCGGCATGGTGCCACATCAGTGGGACAGGTTGGTTGTCCATCACATTTTGCATTTTCAAATGTAAATGATTATTCTGAACATAATTGCATGTAGTTAATGAGGCTTTCTGTTTCGGCAGTTTAAAGAGATGGGGTACTTACCCCAGGCAATGGTGAACTATTTAGCCCTCTTGGGATGGAATGATGGCACAGAAGCAGAATATTTTAACATTGAACAACTGAGTAGGTGCCTGTTTTCTGTGTTAAGCTATTCCTACTATAATCACAGTTTTAGCTTGTTTCTCAGCTACAATGCATGCAAAAACATAACATTTTAATGGTAATTTGTGTGATTTTGACTTGGATAAAAATAGACATGCATCTTCCTGTTGGCTTCTCTTGAATGGCCCATTATGCAAGTACAGAGATATAATACTTTTTCACAAGCTTCTTTTCTCATTCCTTAATTATTTCATTGACTTGATTAAATTTTATGAGATGATCTTGGATTTTTCCCTATCCTGATCAGATTCTGGCCTTATGAAAAACCAGTTAATATTTTGGAGGAAAGTGGAGTCTGGAAATTAAAAAATTACCTTCACTTATTCTAGTGCTAAGTAAGTTTTCTTTTTGCAGTAAATAAATTTTCAGTTGATCGAATTACAAAAAGTGCAGCTATCTTTGATTTGGCAAAATTACGGTATATGTCTATTCCCTTGCATTTTTATGGAATATCTATTATGTTTGGTATTTTTGATCTATGCAGCCAAAATATATATTGATTAAGTTATATGTTGTGTTATTATCTTTGGTTTGATAAGTTTAAAGTGCATGCTATTTCTTTATCCATACTCTATATTTTTCTCATAGAAGCATCTATTTTTCTTTATAAACCTTGTGTGTAGCATTTCTGGTTAGGTTAGGTTGTGCAGTTGTTTCTCTACTTATTGGAAGGTAGAGATGATGTGAATTCCTTGTTCCTAGGCATGAAATTCCTTATTTCTCTGACTATTACTCAGTCTATGATAATATGTTTCTCTTGACAGGTGGATGAATGGGCAGCATTTGAGGACCCTTCCAGCAGATGAATTAGCCAAGCTTTTAGGAGAGCATTGGAAGAAAAGTGGCATTCTGTCTGAATCTGAGGGTTCTTTCATACATGTAATATGTTTAACAATCATACAAGCCTGACCTCCTACACCTTTTCTATTGTTTAGGACAGATTTTTTTGAGGAGATATTTTTCTATTTTGGTGAATTTTGTGTGGATGATTGGACTGAACCATAAAACCATTTTTGTGTCTTCAAATTTAGGACATGTATGCATATTTGGAGATTATTCAAACATATTCCTTTTCTAAGTGTCCATGTTTTACTGTCCTATTATAAATGAAGAGCTAAATGTCCATTGTTTTGATATGAACCGTAAATTCCAAGCATACTAACTACAGGGGCGTGCCCCTAGGCCTGGTATGATGTAAAAAATTGGTATATCCCCAAGCTTTTGGATGCTATCCCTCTTTTTGGATTGTACCAGGGAGTCATCCTGGGGGTGTTAGGACTTAGGACATCCCTCAACTGTCATGGGGACAGGCACATTTAAAAGAGAATTTAAATTTAAAAGGGAGCCCCACCATTGTCCCTAACCTCAATCCAACCCTGAACTCACTTATGCAATATCCATTTTTTATTTTGTTTCAGATATTTCATTTTTTTGGTAATTTAATTTTAAATATTATTTTTATATATTTTAAGTAGCCCTCCCCAGAAACTAGAAAATTTATTGCTGTCCACCCGTTCCAGAAACTCAGATAAGCACAGTTCAGACTTATGTATACAGTTATTGTGAAATGAGATTTGGAAGGAACATCAACATATTAGTTAGGAGGGAGTTTTGTCTATTTGGTGTTTTCTCTTTTCTAGACAGTGGGAAACTCATGTATATTAAATGTGACAGGAAGCAACAGAGCTGTTAAAGGATGCGATTGACTTGGTATCAAGTTCAGATCAAGCACTTGGGGATTTATTTTCATATCCATTGCAATCTGCTTTAATGAGGTAGGACATAGGTTACAGCTTAGCTCAGTATTTCTTATTGATTTTAAGAAACTTTCTGATTTCATTGGTATCAATTCAGGGTAAGTTGTGATCTTATATTTGAGCATTTATATTTTCTGAGTTATTGAGCATGATACTTACTTTTGAATTTTAGATACGTTATAAATTGTTACCAAGCTTGTTATCAAGTTGAATTTAGTGGGGAGCAGTGAAAAATATTTGAATAAAGCTGTTTCAGATATTATATAGAATTAAGAACTTCGGATCCCATGTTGTTGTTAACCTATGCAGTCCTGAAGGAAAGGAAGTTATAAATGATCATCTTGCCGAAGTTATAGAAGCTCTATTGTCTGATGTTGATAGTGGAAAGCTACAAAACGCCCTTGAGAGTGGTCCTCCTGGCTGGCAAACCTGGGTTAAGGGTTTTGGGAAGGCATTGAAGCGAAAGGTGTGTGCACACGCGAAAATTGTGGTCATCCAAGAATGATCTGCTTTGATTCTTTAGGCATTAATTTCCTTCGAAGCCTATTTTTAATAGCAGTTCTGGATATGATTGCAGGGGAAAAGACTATTTATGCCATTGCGTGTGATACTCACTGGCAAACTTCATGGTCCTGACATTGGAGCTACCGTTCTTTTGCTACATAAAGCAGGCAATTCCGGGATCATTACATCATCTGCAGGTTTTATTACATTGGAAGAGCGTCTTCATGTTCTAAGAGAACTTGAATTAAAAATATTTTCAGAGGAAACAGTGGCAGTTTCTAGTTCTGATGAAAATATAAAGGTCATTTCTCATTGAGATACTTTTTTGGCGGCAATGATGTCTCTAAACTCATATGTGCAGACTGTAGATAACGATAACTAGTCTTTTTGAAATTTCTACAATATCTATTTGAAAATTTCCTCTATTCATGGGGTTTTGTTGGTTCTTAGATTCTTTTCTTTTCATGTTTATCATTCAGATATTTTTCTTTTGGTCAGTTTTCTAGAATGATCTTTTGGAGAAGCAGCATATCGTTCTTGTTCTCAATGGAGCAGCTTAATCTCTTTTGAGTGTCAAGAACAATTTTTATTTATATTTTTGTTCAGAGAAAAGAGGCTATTGTAATGAGGTCGGTTGAGTTTGGTTAAGAGTTGTATCGCTACTTTCTCTAGGGTGTTTTAGAGAGATAGATTATGACTGAGTCACAGACCTTGTACAGGTGTTTGTACATGTTTTTATGTAAAGAATGTTCATGAAGGCCTCAAGAAGACAATAAACCTATAATAGCTGGAGTTACTTGCATGGGGAGATTTGCCCCCTCTTTTTGGTTTTCTTCCTATTTGGGTTTCTCTAGGTTGAACGTTGTGTTATTTATTTTTGTTTTTGTTTTCTTGCTCTTGTTATAAGCCACATTCTTCCTTTTCCCTAATGTCACAGGGATTGTTTTGTTTTTATTCGCATAAGGAATAACTTCTTTGCAAGATTTGTGTTGATGAATTAAGTAATAGGATATCCATACTAATTGCATAGTAGATTGGTATGAAAGCATGCCTTTTGTGTTCATTGTTGCGTAGCTTTGTTTGTTTTGTATAGTGTGGCAAATTTTTAACATATTTGTGCCCATTATGAGAGCAGTTAGTGCTACAGAAAGTGCCTTGATTATTTTTAACATGTGACGTCCACAATGAGGTGGAATAGAAGAATAAAAAACATGGTTTTTAAGAATGAATACCTCTAGATGATGAAGAGATTCAAAGCCAAGAGACAATGTTTAAACATTTCTCATTCCATAGAGAAGTATGAAAGGTTGGAGAAGATTATGGATGCTCGCAAGGGTAAATTAGGAGTTTCAATGGAGATACAAAAAACAAATGAAGAGTTGAAGACTTTAAGATCACGAGGAGGAGCAACCACATGCCAACCAAAATCAACTTCCATGCAAAGTAGAGGCCAAAATAGAGACTGAATAAATGAATGAATGCTTTTAATTACGTCCACGAGACCAGCTGGCCTATGGGACCCAAGATACAGAGCTGAAACTGCCTTTTTACAACAAACAAAGCAGCCGCCGACCCCACCAACTACTCCATGTTTCCCTCTAACTCTTTGCTGATTTTATTTCTTCTACTGTGTATTTTGATCAGGTAACTTGCTGTTTCCGCAATCTTCTCCTCTTCAAACAAAGGTGAAGTAAATTCTGAAAATTTTGCTCATGGTTGGCTCAATTAGAGGATCTTCTCAATTTTATTCAATTAGTGACTTGAAAAGAATCTGTTTTTTTTGTGGCCCTCATTGACATGTTTTGGGATAGATGACTACTTGTATCCTGAAAAGTGTTTAGGGTGGTATAGGGTGGTATAGGACACCAATGTGTAGATCTTGGTGTGCGATATTCAACCTTACAAAGGTGAAGTAAATGCTGAAAATTTTGCTCATGGTTGGCTCAATTAGAGGATCTTCTCAATTTTATTCAATTAGTGACTTGAAAAGAATCTGTTTTTTTTGTGGCGCTCATTGACATGTTTTGGGATAGATGACTATTTGTATCCTGAAAGGTGTTTAGGGTGGTATAGGACACCAATGTGTAGATCTTGGTGTGCGATATTCAAAACAAAGTATTTTATTAGTGTTGGTAAAATTGTTAGTTTATATAAGCAATGAAAATATAACTCACATTTAGTTGGAGTTTGTACACGAAAGGGGTTTCTTTAGGGCATGTTGGTCCCAAATTCTTGGTGTTTGAATATCTCATATTGTCTCATCTTTCATTTCCCTTGCTTAAGTTCTTCTCGTCATTTTGCTCACATTATAAGACTAGCTATATTCATTGTTGACTAGTGTGTAGCATAGCTATCCTAGTTTATGAATCAATTAGTGAAAAACATCAAATTTCTCTTGGAAGATTGAAGCTAGATTCTCATGTTTTAACTTGGTTTGACAATTATGTTAAAAAGTTACCACCATTTCACTATTGTGCTGATTTTAAAACAATGATCAAGAGGCAATTTTATCCTATTTATTAGGAGAAAAGATTCATTTATTGACAATATTTTAAACAAAAGCAATGGCAAAATGTGGAAATTTATGAGTTTTGCAAAAAGATGATCCAAATGGGCAAAAATGTTAGTTGAATCATGACACATTAATGAAGATTGAAGGTTAGTTATAGTCACTAAAGCAGGTTTGTTCTGTTGGATAAGCCCAAAGGCATAGATAAGGCTCGTGGTCAAGCTCATTACCTTGAGATAGAAAAGAAAAAGGGCACCTCTTCCTCTATAAATGCTAAAAAACAACAAAGGTGGTTCCAAACAAAGAGAAAAGGGATTTAATTGAAAGTTAAGCATAATGCTTTTACTACATTTGCTAAGAAGGTTTCAATAGATATGGTGGGAATTTTAGTTTTATTGGCCATATGGATTAGATTCTTGGGAATTGCATACATTTTAGTACAAGAAAAAAGAAAAATTATGACTTTGGTTTAAGACCATTCGATTGGACATGACTTTGATGTGGATGCAAGAATTGCTTGCGCATCTATTTGTAGATAGTCATATATAAGTATCCAAGATTCTTAAGATAAATGTGGGGATGTGGATGAAATGACTACTTATACCTCTATTCACAAGGAGGTATGCATGTGTAGCAATGATTTTCAAGATAAATGTGAACTTTAAAAATAATAATCAAAATTTAGGGTAAAAAGATTAAAGTTATTGCTCTTTTTGATTCTTGATCTCAAACATATTCAATTTCAATGGTTTTTTCATATAAACTATAGTTGAAAACATACAATCTTTCCAATCCATATTCTCTAAGTTGGGTGAAACAAGGAGTGTAATGGAGGTAATCAAATAATGCAAGGTTAAGGTTGGGTTAGATGAACTGATGAAGTGGTGGTGGATGTTGTACCTTTTGATGTGGTGTAGTTTTTGGCAGCCCATATATGTATTTAATAGACAATCTCTTCAAGGGAAGAGCTGATAAATATTGTTATTAAAGTGAGGAAAATTATATATTCAAAGCCTACGAATGGAAATCCAAAATCTCTTTGGTAAGCACCACTCAAGATAAAGTTGATTAATGTTACTAAGAAATTTTCTTTGCTTCTTTTAAGAGGGAAGCAAAATAATGAGATAGTAGAATACAAATTTTTTAATAAGATATCTACTAATAAAGTGCATGTTAGCAATATAATTTTATGTTATGTTAATAATTGTGAGGTTTGTTGGTGATTAGAGTTATGAGTCCCAAATCCCTAACGTTGGATAATTTCCCAAGTGCGAGGGGTGTCAAACTTAGGAAGAAGTTTAGGTTGGACAACTAAGAACAAATTATTGAGGTGGATAAGACTTTCTTCACTTTTGGTTTTGCAAGACCAAGGGGGTTTCCCTAAGGTATTGAGTTAAATGAACTTATAATGAATGAATATTCTCTTTATTACATTCCTACTACACATTATACCCCTATATAGGTTGTCTCAACATATGTATGTGCCAGTTTAAATATGCAAGGTTACACCTTTATATAGTACAAAAGGGCTTACTAGGTAAAAAGTTTAAAAATGTGGATATAAACATTTTAGCAACCCCTACTATTGTTATGCACTTATACAAGAAAGTCGGGAATAACACCAATAAAGATAAATACATTGTTCAATTTGTTTTAAATGTGTTGAAATGATGGAATGAAAAACATACTTGTATTCACTTGGGCACATAATATAGAGTTTATACATAACATGTAACAACCAAAACCAAATGGGATACCTTAATTGAAATATACTTGAAGACTATATCTATTCAATTGCATACATAAACTAAGTTCTACACATGCAAATGAGTAAATAACAAAAGTTGCTAAACATTATAAGAGTTTACTTAATAATCCACAACAATAAAGTATATTTATTTATTGATCTCGAGAAGATACATTCCAAAAGCTTTGGAACAATTTTATGGCCTTTTTATTGACCAATTAATCAAAAATCTATCAAGATAACACAATAAACTCTTGGAGACACTCGAACAATGTTGGATTCACTAGTTAAACTTATTCTTCAAAGTTATTGAGATTCTATCGTAATTTTTGAACATGCCCACATCAATACAATCTCAAAATAACTCTACCTAGAACTAGAAAATGAGACCCTAGGGCTTCCTATAATATTCTCTTCTTCTTGGTTTTGCAGATGTTCATTTTTCTATTTTACCCCCTCAAAAATGAAAATTATTTTGATTCTTAATACTTTATTATGAAGAGTGTTATATCTGCAATAAATCTAGCATACCTGCAAATAGCACAATACAGAGAACACCCATACTTGTTAGACACCATTTTTTTAAGATCATGCCACAAAATGCACTATGAATAAGATTGAATGTTTTTATGGTATTATTGAATTTGATGTACAGGTTGAGAAAGAGCCCACAAAAGTTGCTAAAGTGGCCACCAAACTCACTCGCATCATAAAACAATATGAGCATTTTTTATTTTTTTAGTCACTAGAACATGTGAGAATTTGCACCCCTTATGATGAATAATATTTTAGGTGGGGAAAAAATTGATGGGGTGGTTGCAAGGTCATATCAGATCATTAATGGCATTTTGGAATGAGCATGGAGGTAGGTAGGGTTTTTTGTTTGAATGATAAGGGTATTGAGACTTTGCATGTCAAAGGGAGAAGAAGCTAAAAATTAAAATTCCTAAATCTCAAAGTTGAAGGAAATGGGACTTAGAGGGAAAAATGGGACTTTGGAGAAAATGCATGTTGAGGACAAGTATGAAATCTTAAAATTGAAGGAAAAGAGACTTAGGGGGGAAAGGGGAGTTTAGAGGAAAGTCATGCTAGGGAGGGCAACTTCGATAGCTTGAAATTGAAGAAAAATGGACTTAGAGGAAAAATGAGAGTTTGAAGGAAAGGAATGTTAGGGAGGGAAACTACAATAGGGATGTTGGGATGAACAAGTCTAAAATCCTGAAATTGAAGAAAAAAAGAAAAGCCAACATCATGAGCCCTCTAGATGAAATCATTTTCCCACATTAAGCCAAGTGCAATAATGGAACTGCCCATCAACCAAAATATTATCCTTATGATTATAAGGATGGTCTTGTCTACCAACTTGAATATGATCCATATGATGATGATGATGATCTTATCAATTGACTTGAATATGACTCTTATGATAATGATAATAGCATTAAACAAGACACTATTGATGAGATCCTTATGGATTGTCTTGTCATAGATTTCATACACCCTATCATCAACTCCCATATCCCCCAAAATCAAGACCTCCCAAGCACTAGCTACCTCATGAACCAACATTAAACCTCCATGATCCATTCTTATCCCACCTTTGGTAAGGAAAACACCTTCCTTGAACAATATCCACCATCACCCCAATCTTTTAAATCTACTAGATCATCTACATCTTCCAAATAATCTGTATCCACTTCCTCCAAATCATTATCACCCAAGTCCTTTGATTCATCCCAATCTACTAAAGATGTTGTCCAAGTGCCACTCGCATAGGATAAACAACAAAACAACAAATCCAAGAAATCCATATCCACAACACCTATCCATGAGTCTCCTGCCACTATGCCTATCCTGGATCAAATACCATCAAACACTACCATCTCCATGAGTTCATCCACATGGGAAGATAAACATAAACATTTCATGAAATCCATAAAATCCAAAAGGTCCAAAATCCATAAGTGTCATAAGGTCCAAAGATATCTCACTAGCCCAAGCATATTGTTAAATGTGACATTAGGAACATATATCAAATGCTTAGTTGACATAGGAAATATCAAAGCAATTCAAAGTACATCTATCTTATCTAGGAAGGAATTAAGGCTATATCAAGAGATTGCTCTAAAGCATGTCACAACTTTCTCCCAATCAAATCAGAATCAAGTTACTGAGAAAGTCCTCATTTATGATCCTAATATTCATGTTAATCCGATCTTTGACCAAGATCCAATAGATGATTATGAAACCCATGACAATCCCATCTTTGATCAAGATCCTATTAATGATTATGACACCCAACATTTGATCTTTGATCATGATCCTACCATTGATCCTGAAATCCAAGATGATCCCTTACTCCACTTTTATCCCATCCATGACCATGAAATCAAAGATGAGCACATCCATTTAATCCAAAAACTCCCATTTCCTAAGATGAGACACTTGCCTCCTTTGGATACATAGATAGTCAAACAAATGATATGGATCCCACCAAACATGAGGATTCACAAGACAAGATTGATCACATTGAGCATATTAGTGATCAAGATATTGTAGTTTCAACAACGAGAGATTACAATCATCTTACAAGTTGTGTTCAACCACTTTCATACAGTTTGGCCTTCTTTCAATAGAGAACATATATATCTTTCTACTAAGTCATGATTTCCTAATGATGGATTTGCATCCTGTTTCAAAAGAAAAAATTACTCTATGGAAAACAAAATATGTCAAAGCATGGTCTACAATGGAAATGGTTTAGGCCTTCATGAGCAAGGCATTCTCTAGAACTAGTATTAGTATATCAAAATTATGGATATCAAGGTCTTGGCTACACATCTCCAAGAAAGAAGTCTAATGGTGACATCTCAATGATAGTTTGGGAGACCTCATCCAATAAAAACATCAAAATAGAGGTCATCCATAACTCTTATAAGCATCCTCCTTCCACCCATCATTTCCTTACTTCCTCCATCCATACTCACATCCCACATCCACAACATCCTACACCTCTTAATTGGGACTAAAAACCACATCCATCATACAAAGTGAAGCATTCTCATGAAGTAAAAGATTGCTATTCACTACCAAATAAAAATAAATGCAGAATCCATATCAAAACAAAAATAAATCTAAAAAGAAATATGCATCCAAAAATTAGGAAGAAATAAAAAAGCAGTATGGATCCCAAAGCAAAGTAAGTTGATGAATCAAATAATACTGAGTCATCAAAATAAATCTGTAAATAAAATGTCACATATTGCATAACAATAGGTGTGTACCACCTTCACAATTGACATGCAAAACTCAACTATCCAAAAAGAATGTTGGTCCCAATCCTAAGCCAAATCCCAAATCTAAATCCTATTTTATCACCCAATCCAAACATCCCTAAATCCAATTGAAACCTCAAATCCATAAAGCCAAAATCCATCAATCCACACCTCTACCTCCAAAGCACTAGTTGTCACATTCACAATATAAATCTCACTCCTCGCATCCACCATCTAAATCCATCCCACTTCATCCTAAACCCAATCCAAAACCTAGAATCCACCGCATCCTTGTAGCCACACTTTACCACAAAGAGTTATGATGGTACTCTACCAAAATGTTTATATTTGGACAAGGCAAACCCAACTATCAAAGAGCATCATCACAGTTGTGCATTGTATACCAGTGCAAAGTTCCTAGCAAAGTAGCTCCATTAGGAAGGATACTATTGTCATGTCATGAATGAAGCATCTAGACCAACTACATCAGCTATCCATGAACATGATACCTAAAGTCCATAATTCCAAATAAATTTTAAAAATCAGAAAATTTCTAAAAAAAAAGTGAAAAGAGAAAACAAAAAAAACAAAAAAATAGTAAAGATAAATAAATCCGTTCAATCGTGGAAACCACTTCTTGTGGTACCTTGGGAAAGTACCATGATGAAAACCCATTCATGAGCCTCATGTGTAAGTTAGCTAGCTATGTGGACCTTGAAATTGGGGGCAAGTTTTCTCATCCATTCCACCAGACCTAGCCATCCTATCATGTCATTCCATCATATCCATCCACCATGTCCATTTAGTTGTACCTCATCCATATTTCCTACTCACCCCGGTCTTAACAATGATTGGGGGCACATGATGCATACTTTGGAAAACTCTTGACATAGTCATCCTTTGGCCACACACCATCTACCATCACTTCATTTCCTAGAATAGCACTACCTAACCCCTATCTTGGATAAAAAAGATGTTAATCACATGTAAAGTAGTCCTTGAACATCTCCCCCTACATCCTTCCATCAATCCATATCCTCTCCATCACATCCATTTCATCAACCATTCCATCCAAATCATGTTTATCCTTGTCTCTAGGCTTGGCTTATCCCTTGCCATTGGTTTCAAACATCAAAATGACAAACAAAAGAAAACACTTATCCAAACATATTCCCAATCTATAAGCATGCTCCACAAAACACTTTATCATTGTTGAAGCCCTTAAATCCAAGCATTCCCCATCCAATATATCACATCCATCCAAAAACATCCATAAGGTTTGTTCCTTATCTTGCTACAAGTTTTTTAATATAAAGTCAATCCAATCAATCATCATTGGGATATGTATTTCCCAATTCTTGCATTGTTTTCAAGATGTGTCCTTCCCACATCAACAATGCTATCATCATAAATCAATCAATTAGATCAATTTTTAGCTTGAACAGGGGAAAATCTAATCCAATCCTCATCATTAATCCTTGGATCCAACCAATCCATCCAATCCCATCTTTCCACACACCCTTGGCTTCAACATGTCATTGGATACTAATTTGTGTTTTTTGCATGTTTTTTATTGTCTTTTATTTATGGGTTTGTATTTGTTTATTGCTGTAGTCTTAGTGCTTCATCCATCATAACATCATGGTCACCTTCATCATTCATATGATGACATGCCTATAAAAAAAGTCTCTATTAGATCACTATTGTATTTTGCAACTTCATTGTTTGAGAGTTAGTCCATATGCACATGGTGCATTGTCATCATGATCCCTTATCCATGGTACATAACGTTAGGTGCTACAAAAAATAAAGGTTGCTCCTTGCACATGAAGTTACTATGACAACACATATTCTCATCCATTACATCATTTATCTCATCATTTATTCATAATCTCAATCATATGTCATTTTGTTACATTATATCCATGTGAGATGTCATTATCCAACGTTTACATCCATTCCAAGACAATCCAATCATCCTAGCGGAATTAATCCAAATGCCTAATCCTCAATCAATCATTTAGTCATATATTCATGGCATGCATATCATCCCAACATGAACTCTCTCAAGTCACATTTTATCTTTATGACACTTCTTGTCTTTTCAAGATACCTATTGGGTTCATTTCACTCAATAATTCTCTTAAGGGAGCATCAATTCCATCATCATCCCTAAGTGATCGAAACAATTTTCCACTAAAGCTTCATTTCATCCCATCCTACTTTTTATTCTTCATTGACACAACACCACTTAGTTGTATTGTATCAAAGAAGGGAAAATAAGTAGGATGGGATAGGATACAATGCAACTAAGTGTTGTTATGTCAAAGAAGAATAAAAATAGGACATGTGATGCAATGAAGCTTTAGGGGAAAGATTCTAGGCTTATGTTGAGAGAATAATGGGAGCACAAGGACAAGTGTTCTTAGGTCCCCTTTATTCTTGGAAAGTGGTGAGGGAATGTAGGCTTAATTAAATAATAATATTATTTACTTATTTTAGCCACATGAGTGAGGTGGATAATAGGTGGAAATATGTAATTATTTATTTATTTATTTATTGTGAGATGGAAAAGGTGGTAAATTAAATAATATGATTATTTAATTTAAGTGCGAGACTTTAGGTGAAAGGGATATATCCTAGGTAAATTAGGACTAGGTGATGGTGAACAGGCTTAGGTGAAGGTGTTTTGTCGATTCGGATTAGGTGATAGATTAGTTTGGTTTGAATAGACCTAGGGAATATTTTAGGTGTTTGCATGAACTATTTCTATGGATGAATTACAATATTTTCCTTAGAATAGTATAAGGAGTGAATATGAATTCGTAGCCACAAATTTATTTGTATACTATAGTAGGTTCCACCAATAGGCCGACATGGCCTAAGTACCAATACAACCTCACACAACTCTATGGAATTAGAGACACTTTTCTCTTCAACAATAAAAGTATGTAATTATCAATAGCTTAGCAAATAATTGAATGATTTTTCATGGTACTCAATAATTGTATTTTTTGAATGTGGATTCTTACACCTGTCACTATCCTTACATTTGAATAATAAATGTTTATCAGCATGTGGAATTTCACTAATCTTGGTGGGCATGTTAATGCATTCAAAGACCTTTTAATCTTTATCATAGATTTCGATTTGATTATTCAAATTAACAAAATTGTGAAGTCACAAGGGTTTGACCGTTAACTACTAGGTCATTATTGCACAATCATAAAGCTTAACATGTGCCTCCTATTAGCTCATATAGATAGATTAGTTATCAACCACTCACCACTCGTACCATTTGACCCACAAGTCACTTCACACAATTGTATCTCATCTATGAAATAAAAATACTACTTTTCCCTTAGATGAATATCCAAATGTCTCAAGATGATAGGCTTGGACATTGGTATGCTCAAGGAAGGAGTGATTCCCCCTCATAAGAGCACAATGAAGGATCTAGAGGGTGGAAATCAATGAATGACCATGTGCTAGGCACACACAATTGGTACCCCATCATATCAATGAATCAATTTTTTAGTAGGTTAGAGGAAACATGTCACATTCAAGTTCACCCTTTGAAGCTTACTTAGCGGAAAAGGGCCCACCAATATCCTTATCCATGATGTAGAAGTTGAGATCTACAAGGCCATAGGGGTAACAACTACAAGAAGTCACCACCTAGTGTCTGTTAAAAACTTTAGTGCATGGGAACTAATCACTATAATGTAACTTGAACTAGGTAAATAGGGATAATTCATTGTGCTAGATACTAGAAGTTAATTAGTAAGGGCTGGATAACAATGACAATAGATTTGGTGAGTGGTTCCAAAAGCTATGACTAAGAGACTTTGCATGCTCACACAACAAAACATAAAGGCCACAAGCTTAATGCACAACCATGTAGGGAGAAAATTGAGACTATTTTGGGGAGGATTTTTTTAAAAAATAAAGGTTACAAAATAGATTTAAATCACCCATTCCTAAGATAGAATTTGACACACTCTAATTTAAGCAATTTGATATCAAGTATTGATAATTGACACAAAAATTACAACATGAAAAAATTTACGAATTCTAACAATAATTTTAGACCTAATTGAACCCCTTGCCTCATATTTACTACCAAAATATAGGAGGAAAGTAATGATCACCCATGGAGATTCTCTTGATATTGACTCAAAAAACACAAGTCAAATCCCATAAAAGTTAAAGTTATAATAAAAATTCTTGCAAGAGTTTTATATTTAGCATAGATACATGATTTTGTTGTACTTGGGTTAATTCTATATTAAAGAGAATTTTGTTTTATATTTAGCTTTCCTTTTTGTGTGATTAGCAGGATTGCTGATGTTTTTGTTGTTGTTATGCTAACGGGTTCCTTATGTTTTATTTTTTGTCAAAATTTTGGTTTTTTAGGCTGCTGTTTTTTTTTGCTTAGTTTCTCTTGCAACTTTTCGTTTTTGTAAAGGGTTTTGAGGCCCCTTCAAAACCTTTTTTTCCTTATCAAAAACTTGTAAGATGATAAATGCTCAAAGAACTTTTCCAATTAGAACTTATTTTGTTCTAAGTAAGACCCATTTCCTTCTAATTATTACCAACTCATATAAGAAAAAATATTATTATTGTAATTAATAATCATGGAATCATCATAAGAATGATTTAAAATGCATGGATGAAATCCTACAATCCCCTTCCATGTAATTATTACCAAGGTACCATTAATTGCAACATCCTTTCCTCCTCCCATGTTTTATCACTAACATCAATCTCCTTAAAGTATATCCATATATCTAGTATTATTACAATTATATTGTTAGAGTAAAGGTTTTAACTTAATTATGTTAATTAAGTTACATTTATTCCTCTCTTAAGATTTCACTTTAGTTTGCATATTGTGACATTTAATAATTATATTAATTATTAAATGTTTACCTATTAGGGTTACTTTTAGGTTTTGCATGATCTCCTTTTATAAGGATTGATCATTGTATTTTATACACTCTCTGATTAATACATTTTCAGATTTCAAAGCACCCTTGCTTTTTTGTCTCGAATGTCTTCTTTTTGTGACAGGTTATTTGCATGCAGGTGATCTTCGGGGTTTGTGAGGTTGGTTTTCACAATTTCTACATGGTATTAGAGCTCTAGACCTGCTGCTTCATGTTCATGTTTTGAATGACTTTTTGGAGCTTCAAGGGTTTGGGTTTTGCCTTTTTTGATCCAAGATGTGGGCATTTCCAGTGCATCCAGGGTCAAATCAGATCTCTCCATTGAATCTAGAGCTGCCAGAATAGTCAAGATTGACCTTTGTTTCATCAAATTTGGCTTCTGTTTGTTAGATCTGTGAGGGTTTGAAGAAAGGGTTTTTTTGCCAGATCCAAGGGGTGCTCGATTTTTCATAGCAATTTGAGCCCAAACGGACCTCACCATTGCGTCCAGAGCGGCCAAAAACCTAAAGATCGACTATAAACTCGTCGATATTTGGTTCAGTTGATTTCTGAGGAATTTTTTTTTTTGTCCATACGAGTGTGCACATAGATCGAGGTAAAATTTCTTCAATTTTTTTTTAAAATTTTCTGCAATAAAAAATTCGCAGAAAACAAAAATTTAAAAGCTTTTAAAACAAAGCTTTGAAATAAAATTTTTGTTTAAAAAAAAGAAAAAGAAAGAAGTCCTTGGAGGTAGGTACCTACATAGGGTACTAACTTGCACAGACCTGTGCAAGGGTACCTTCCCATGGCCCTTTTTTTTATGATTTTTTTTTTTTTAAAATCAAAGTTTTTTTTATGCTTTTAAGTCAAAGCTTTTCATTGTATTTTTTTTGTTTTTTTTTTAAAAAACATTATTTTAAGTCAAGTTGTGCATGTGTGGTGACGGCCATTTGACCATCAAATTTAAGCCCAGAGTTTTGTTGCAACGGCCGTATGACCGTCAAATTTAATGTTGCACTGGTTTTTTTCCCCTTTGGAGCTATTTTCTTCCAAAGGCCATAACTTGGGCATACGATATCATTTTTTGGCAAACAAGATATAGTCGGAAAGCTGATTCCGTCAACTTTCCAGTGGTATAGGTCTTATCACTTCATTTTTCTATTGGTGTATTCTACAGCCAGTTGAAGTCAAATGAGCTGTTTTCAATCCTGAGCTCGTAACTTTTGACCAGTTTCTCCATTTTTCGCGATCTTAGCAGTGTTGGAATTGTATTTCAGAGCTCTTTAGTTCCATCCATGCAATTTTTCCAAAATTTACTCCAGGTACATTTTATTTAGTTTTTTGTGTTTTCACACTCTAGTGAATTACTTGGACATATTAGCTCTTGGGAACTTCTCGTTTGCGTGGGTTGCTTCGTTTTTGGCTGTTCTTCATGTATTTCCAGTCTTGTATCTTTTTATGACATTATGATCATCATTTGTCAGCAATCTTATATGTAAACGCACTAAGATAAAGTGCCACACTATTGTACATGTATTTTGGGGATTTTGCACATAAGGTTGTGCCATATTTTGTACTCGCATTATATTATAAAGTGCCATGGGGGGTTTGTGTAGTGCCTTTGTTTTTGCCACCACACCTTTGTCTGGTGAGTGTCCCTCCACAACAATAGTGGATCCACATGATTCCAGCCTCATGCAATGCTTGCTTTATTTTGCACAACACTTTTTCAGTTGCAGGTGCTTTCTTGTGCACTTTCAGATGTTGTTTATTCTCCTTCATGCACTACAGGGTGTTACAAAACATTTCAGTGGATTTTTCAGGCTCTCCCAGTCAGCATTATGGGGGGGTATTATACTGTTCGTGCTAATGCTTCCTTGGTTTCGCCTTGGAAGGAATCTTCCATTCTCAGTTGATCAATGTTCTTCAGACTATTGGTACTTGTGCCATCTGTATCTTCGTTCCAGGTGTTTGCCTTTGTTTTCCATCTGATTCGAGTAGTGTTGTTGGGGGTACTAATGCAGATTGTTGTCTTCTTGATCCTAATCATCCTATCTTTAGAGGAGGTTCTTCGGCACCATAGTAGTCATCTTTTGACAGTTGTTTACAACTTCTTCCTGCTTCAGTGATGTTCTTCATGTCTTTCATCTCTTTTTGGAGTAGAGTTTTTCCCATGAGGTTTTCTCTATTTCTCCACTTTACAGAGATTTGGTTGTATTTGGGTACCTCATCAGGCCTAGTTGTCGGACCCTTGTTTGATTTCATGCATTGTAGTTACCTTTGCTTTCTTGCACATGTTTGTAGCTGCACTCTTGCTCATCTTAAGGGGGGTGTTAGAATAAAGGTTTTAACTTAATTATGTTAATTAAGTTACCTTTATTCCTCTCTTAAGATTTCACTTTACTTTGCATATTGTGACATTTAATAACTATATTAATTATTAAATGTATACCTATTATGGTTACTCTTAGGTTTTGCATGATCTCCTTTTAAGGATTGATCTTTGTAGTTATTTCAATTAAGTCAATGCAATCTCTCTTGTAGCTTGCAGAGCACCCTTGCTTTTTTGTCTCCATCTCTTCCTTTCTATGACAGGTTATTTGCATGCAGGTGATCTCCGAGGTCTGTGAAGTTGGCTTTCTCAACTTCTACATATATCACTATCTTATTTTTTGAAGTTGACAAGGATCATGATATACTAACTTTGCACTTCTTAATTTTTTTGGTAAGAAGGCACAAAATGTCAAAGCGTTTAAGGTGAAGATTGTCCTAACCATTTTTTTTATTATGGATTCCATAATTGATCTACATTATGGGGTCCATAATGGTGGAATATAGGGACAACACAATAAATCAACTAGTAAACTACTAAGTTATTTAATATGGAATAGTAAATAATTCAAAAAACTTTCAAACATTATTAAAACAAAAAGATGCTAGAATATAATTCTTCTCAACTATACAGAACTAAACCTACAATATAGTCCAAGGGATTTGACGGAACAAAATTAGAGCATAAATTTTTAGGTACCCTTATGGTTATAGATTAATTCCTTTTTTGGTAGAATGCCATGTTCCTCCATTGGTGCTACATTATAGGCAACCATATTATAAATGATCTTGATTTCATACTCAAACATCGGTTGGAGCATAATTCAATTATATTTTATATATTGGATCCATAAATGTGAATGTGGTTAAAGATGTGCAAGAACTTGACTAAATCTTGAGCAAATGTATCCTTGTCAAACTCACTCTTGATAGATGACCTTTGACCCAATACTTGATATGGAAGAGGTGCTATAATTAATAAAGGTATTGATGGTACAAAGTTGACAAATAAAAAAAACACTAAGATCAATGTCTTCAACGTGTGTGGACCCTAATGTGCACAATACGTGATTACTATGTACAATATTAGAAACCATTGTGGATTTTCAAGGTACAATTAGTTCCACTTATCCACTTGAATCCTTTTTCTTTTTCAAATACTAATAAATTTAGCATATTGTACTGAGCTAGAGGTTGCCTCACTGATTCTCCCAATTTTAAAGGTTATTACTTATACACTAGAATATTTGGTTTATTAAGGATGAGTTGTTGATTCATCTCATCCATTACTTTAATATTAGAGGTGATATGATGATAGTTTTATCTAATATATTAGATTTTTGAAATTTCATCTCAATGTGAATATAAGAATGAAATATACTAATGTACATTAGTATCTTATTTTACTCAATGTGATTATTTTAAAGGCTCATAAAGAAGTAATAAAATTATTTGTATATTCTTGTATTGCTTTATCCTTCTATTGGAATTAACACATCTAATGAAGTTTCATGCACTCTGATGAGAGGCATACACGTTCCGTTTCATTCAATATTTTAACCTTTTTCATATACTTTAATATCCACTTTCATGCTCAATTTTCTTATTATATCACACTTTTTTATCACCTTTTCTTTTATATATGATTAAATATAAATAAGCAATATTTAATATAGCTTTAAGGTAAACTATGAAAATTAAATATTAGATGGTATTCACTAACAAGCATTATTATTTTGGCCTTCAAAAATAATTCTCTCATCATGTTATTGGAGGAGATAGTAGACTTCTTGTAGCCTATGAATGCACTTGCCAATAAAAGAATTCCAACTATGAAATAGTTTCCTTCTTAAGTTATATTTTAATATTTTGATATATTGTTGTAATGGCCATGGGCCAAAAATAAATCTCCACATTATTCTTTTGTAATAGATTAATATATTAGTTATGTTATTTGGTAACAAGCCAAAACAACCTGGATCTATTTCAAGTTGATTAGTTATCTACAAATAAAAAAACTCCATGTATTTTTGACCCATACATTACAATTTGTGAGTTTAAACCATGAAATAAGAGGAAGGGTGTGAAAATAGAAAAGGGAGTTAGAATAGCGAATGACATGGAAATTTTTATATACCTCATTTCTTATATAAGACATAAGAGGATAGCACAAGGATGGAGTATTATATAGTAATAGCACAAAAGTGAAGATTGTAATATATATTTTTGAAATAAACATATACAATTTGTGATTTGATTTTGTAGTACAGTATCTCGACCACCTCATGGATCAAGAGAAGGGACCACTCTCATGTGTAGGAGTTGAAGATTAGCTCTAAACCCAATCTGAACACCTGTAAAAACAATGAAAACCTCCCACAAGAGAGTATGCAAGAAATGGGATCTCTTGATATTAAGATCTATCATATATGATGATGAAGTATCTTACAAAAGTGTACAATGACCTTGCTCAATGCTTATATAGACAAGGTGTGATGAACTACCAAATGAAAAATATTAAATGACCTAGGACACTAGAATTAAAAAAAAGTTAAAAAGATAAGATTGGATAAGATCTTATCTAGATAACTAAGACTTCTAGAAATATGCCCAAGACCTAAGTGGACTTAACATGTAAATAAGACCCACTAATTAACTAGTTAGGTAAATTACCTATTTATACCAAAACCCCCCTTAAGTGCAACTTAGGGACAAGATTATTATGAAAATGATGCAAATATACAAAGATGGGTCTTGACTACAAGGCCATGTTAGGTACCCATGTACAAACACAATCTCTTAAAAACAGAGAAAAGAAGAAAAAACACATGGGAAAAACACCTCTTCAAAAGAGAGAAAAGATTCAATCAAGGATGATGTATGGAGGAATCAATGATACCCCCCAAGGAATACATCCATCATGAATATACAATCAATAACTCCCCATAAAAGGGAAAGAGAGAGACTATCTAGTCCCCCCACACAATGTATAATCTCCTAAAAAATTGGTAAGTACTTGAAGATAAAACATGATCCGATGTCTACAAATTTCTTGTCTCCCTTTCGAAAGAAACAAAACCAAGTACAAATGTAGGAATGCTTCCCATTATAGCTAGAAATTAAAAGAAAGAAGCATAAATATGTACAATGATGTCTCTAAAATTTGGTCATTTGTCTCCTTCTCCATTGAAGATGAAGATACCACAATCAAATCGAGTACTTTCCCAATCAAAGAAGGTGACAAACTAGGAATATGTGGAAAATGATGTTGAACAAGATCCAAAGACAATGATGGTTTGATAACAGTTATGCAACGTCTGTCATCATGGAGGAGAGATAACCCCTCAAATGTGTCCTCCCAATCTGAAATTTGTGAATCCACAAACAAAGATGCAATTTTTGATAAATAGGAATATCAATCAAGAAGGCAATTAGATATATGTTGTGATGAATCGCTGGAAGTGAACTCAATAAGTAACCAACAAAAGATGAATGATCCTACTAAACAAGAATGATGGGAGCCTCAATCAATGATTTTGCACAAGGAATCAATGAAGGTGAATTTACAAAAACTATCTTTGAAGGAGAAAAATGAACATATGAAGAAACCTCATCGTCATCTTCTAAAGATTCAAAGTACTCCAAATAATCAAACTCTCAAATAATATCATAGTCGTAGGGTATCTTGTCAGAGATATGAAGAGGCACAAGACACTCTGAAACATGATCATTTGGGAATGGTTGAGTATCAATATCTCCATATATCTCCCAAATTTTAGTATAAAGAACATGAGGATACTCAAAATGAATAATAGCACTCAAAATGTCATCATCAACATGCATAACAATAACTCCTAAGATATTATCCCTTTTATAATTCCAAGCAAATTTCTTACTATCAGTACCTAGAGGGGGAACAAAACCATACAAATGTGGCAACATAAAAAACCACCATAGATGTTTTATGATGTCATCTCTCCATTTTTTTATAGTTTTTCCTTTTCAAGATGACCAGAGAAGGATGGAATGAAAACCTCATAATGGCCAAGATAAATCTCCAAAATTACAAATACATTAACCTTCAATAACAATTAGAAACTCCTAAAGATGATGTATATTGCAAATGAAGCCTCCCCAAAAATAAATAACCTCTCCAAGAGTCAAGATTTCCAATTAATCAACCATAATGAAAATATGACAAAATATGAATAAATGATACCTGGGGCTGAAACTGGAAAAAGTGCATGTGCACAATGATATAGCTCCTCAAAAATTTACCTTTCTGATGTCACAAAAATCACAAAAAATGGAGATCTAGGAAATAAGTTATGAGCTTAGAGGTCCAAAAGAGAAATCTGACTTCAAACAATAATAAAGTGTGCCTACAACAAAATATGGCAAAAAGACCTACACCACTACGAAGTACATGGAACCAAAAAAAATTTGGTATCCTAATTGCCAAAAACTAACTCCTGGATTGCAAGATATAGCCCATGGAACTAGGGGCAAAGGTTTGGCCCCTGGGGGCTGGTTGTTGGTCACCAATGTGACCATTGCTCACGTACTTAGAAAAATAACTCACACCCAAGTGAGCAGTAGGGCAATGGAACATCGATGACACGAGCTAGTGACAACTCCATGCACCACTGGGGGCTTAGTGCCTAGCACTATCCATGTGGACCAAGCACTTGAACTTGCAACTTCAAATTTTAAACTGCCAATTTTTAAAATGTAAAATAATATTTAATTCCTGCAACGATGTATTGTGATAGCAACGATCGTACTCAGACGATGTAGATAGTGACATAGAGACGATGTAGGCCAAATGAATATTTTCTTAGAATATTTTGAATATTTTTCTGTCTGCAAACCAACCATGATATGACCTAATAATAGTGGCATACGAATAAAATAACAATGAATTTCTAAAAAAACCTGAAGGGATCGCAACAAAAATCTTTGATTTCGATGATTTAATTGATCTTAGGGTTTTTGGGCCTTCTAGACATAATGGTAGGGTCCATTTTGGCCCAAAGTGCTCCGACAAATTAGCTACCTCTTGGATTTGATAACCTCCAAACTTCAAACCCTTGTAGATCTGATAAAATATATTGGATTTTGATTAAGCAAATTCCAATCTTGACTTTTTCAGACACCTTGGACTCAATGGTGAGCTCATACTACCTCCAACATGTGAAAAAATTAACTTGCAATAGAAACCAACAAAGATGAAACCCTCAAAATTGATTGATTTATTTATTTATTATTTTTATTATTTTTATTTATTTATTTCTGATTCCCCAGATCACCATATGGTGCAAGAGAAGAGCATAATCAACCTTAATAAATCCACAGAGATCTCTTATTCGAAATAGCTCTACCCTCAAATCTAAGAAGTAATTTGTATGGCCATGAATTTCATACCATGTAGGAGTTGAAGATTAGCTCTATACTGAAGACCACCTACAAAAATAATGAAAACCTTCCACAAGAGAGTATGCAAGAAATGAGCTTGCTTGATATTAAGATCTATCAAATATGATGATGAGGTATATTTAAAAAGTGTACAATGACCTTGATTTTATAGATAAGGTGCGATGAACTACCTATAGACACCTAAAATTGTCTGAACGTATCAGGGTAAAAGCACAAACCTGTGTCACACTTTATAAAGGAATCAGCCAACAACAAAAAAAATTCTGAACTTCGAGCACATAAAAGTGGTCTTTATGTTTTGAATTTCAAAATGGTGTAAACTAATGAAATATAGAACTTTTGATGAATTTTATTGTTGTAATTTTTAAAAAAATTTAAAAAATTGTTTTCATTATGTTTTTATCAATTTAAGGTCAGATTTTGGAATGCTGAAAATTTCAGAAAAGAGTGACTTCATGGGCCGTTAAGAAAAAAATTGAAAAAAATTCATTTCTCCCTAATTTTTTTTTCTCCAAATAGGTAACTTCAATATCTTGTGCATGGAAAAAAAAAATTCAAATTTTGATGTATATTTTTCTCGTAATAACGTTTTAAAGTCAAACATGTCAGAATTTGACAGTTTTCACGGGCCGTCAACTATTTTCAATTTTTAATCATTTTCAAAAAAAATTATACCCTTTTGAAGAAGACTCGCTCCTATTTTTCACCATATAAGATTTAAATTTTTTTTAATAAGTTTTACTATCTTTTTTTTAATTTGTAATCATCCTCTTTTTTCATTTTAAAAACCTACTTGCATTATTTTAAAAATAAAATATATTAAAAATAATCAAATTATTAAAAAACTTATATATTTGGATTCTACACTCTGAGCTCTACAAAAGGGTATTTTTTTTTTTGCAAAAAAATCATTTTGACTAAAGAAATTCTTAGCTAAAGTTGAAAGTTTCAGAAAATTCTGAAAAAAGTTGAGTTGGCTGCCAACTAGGATGCCACATAGACAGTTTCGGTAGAAACAGTTTCTATAGAAAGGGTTTCGGCCGAAACCCTTTCTATAGAAATTGTTTCTACTGAAACCCTTTCTATAGAAACCTCGCACATTAAAAAATGCAATTTCAAAGCCAATTTTAAAGCGGGAAAAGGAAAATTTTGATTTTTTGGGATTCGGCCGAAACTTATTCGACCGAGACCTATGTGCCACGTAATAGGTCATGTGGTTTCGGTCGAAACCTAGTCGGTCGAAACCTTTTCGGCCGAAAATATTTCGCTCGGAACTATTTATTTGGCCGAAAGTGTGACACAGTTTTGTGCTTTTACTCATCACATCTTGATTCACCTTTTTAACATTTTTCCTCATTATCATCTAATTCCTCATTTTAATCAAATAATTTCCAATTATTTGATTAAATTCATTATTTTCCTCTATTAATGGAATAATTAACGTTATTTTATTAATTCGTCTATTTTTTTCATTTTCTAACTAATTCACCTAAATTAAAATAATTTTGAATTTTTTAATTAAATTTAAATTTTTCCCTCTTTCCACCATATGATTAAATAATTTTTAAATTATTTAATTATATTCTATTTTTTCTTCAACCCCACCTAATTAATCATTTTTAATTATTTAATTAAAAATCCTCATTCTCTCTCATCCTCACAATTTAATAATTTTCTTAATTATTTAATTCCTAATTTTCTCCAACTTGCATAAAGCATATTCCAAAAAGAGTATTTTTTTTCAAAATATCTTCTTCCCTCCAAAATATCTTGCGGCAAGGCAACCTTTCACCCCAAAAAAGAGAGAGATTGATAAAGAATATGTATAACACTCTTTAGAAAGGGGAAGAATAATTATTTATTTAAATAATTATTAAAAGACAACCTTTGTGAAAGGATGTGATGGTTTAGAAACTGCCCCTTAAAGCTTATATAAAACATTTATGTGAGAATTGAAAAGGGGAATGAAGAACATTCAAGGAGAGAAGATAAAAAGGAATTTAGAGGGCATAAAGGAGTGAAGGTTAGAGTCATTGGTTGGTTTTGAGGCATTTGGAGAAGAGGCAAACAATGTGTGTCCAATTTCAGGTATAATGTACACTCGAGAGTGTCCTAGCCAAGCTTATGTTATTTATGCCATGAGGAAGGTTGGGTTCTTTGTAAGAACCGATTTCCTCTAGGGGTTCTTCCTTGTCATGGAGAGCCTAGACCTATAACTTTTCCTTTAAGTGTCGAATAACAACCTCTCTATGATTTACATATATGTGTTAATCTATATGCATCATATGGATGTGTATTCAATTTACTATGTTAATTATTTACTTCAAAATCATTGTCTAATTATTACATACTATAGTTTACTTTGGTTATTTTATTAGTTATTTACATCATTCTAATAACATGCTATATCTTGTAGATCATCTTAAATCTAACATTTAATCTATTAATTCCTCTGCTAATACTTAAACAACTTTGGGAGGATAAGTGACATTACATTTGGTATCAGAGCCTAATGATCAAGCCTTCCTATCTTTAAAGTTTTCTTTATGTTTTGAAATTTCATATTCACTAATATTTAAAATGCTCCCTGGTATGTCTAAAATTATATGTTTTTCTAGCCTTTGAAACATGAAACCTGATTCTATAAGATCTAAGCTATAACCTTTTTCCATATGCAATTTTTATTTATCTATTTTCCATTGGAATTATTGAAAATCTAGGTCATATATGCGTGTTAGCATCCAATTGAGAACTCCACATTTATACCCAAGCTCACCCTAAGGAACCATTTCCATATCCAATCCATAGAATTTCTATGTGTGCTTTCAAGTAAGATATTGATCTGCATAGTTAATCTTGTGCCTCATTTGAGGATCACATATGTTGTGAAAACCCTAAGAAATTTTTATTTCATGTTATACATTTTTTTTACTAATTCTTAGTGGTTAGATTTCAATAGTAATGGAGTGGTGAATTTGTTTACATTTTAATGACAAAAGGTCAATTCTTTGAATTTTAAAGAGTGGATACATTTGACCATGATTTTTTTTTTTATATCTTAAATCCTATGTATTACAATAGAATGTATTTAACAACACCACTGATTCAACTTCAATATTATATATGTATCCCAATATATAGAATAAAAAATAAAAGATTTTTTTCATTTATTATTCATATAAATTATATATTCTATAAAGAAAACTTTGTGTTCAACCATTCTTAAATAGATATGATTGGAAGTTGCTTCAATATATTATTTATAACAAATTGTTATAACAATTTTTTGAGTTTTAATTTATTAAAACTTACATCACTCGATCATGATTTATAATTTAGATGGAATGTCTCCCTAGATCACTTTGGACTTTAGGTTTAAGTGCATTGTGTTTGACATGGAAAGCCTTGAACAATTATTGCGCAGTTGAGGATTAACTCACATCATCTTCGATGAAAAACAAGGTGGAAAAGGCCAAAAAAAGTTTGGGAAGAGACGATTTGTATCTTGTGTACATGACAGGTGGAAACTGAATTTTTTTTTTATCTTAGATTGCAAAGAATACAACGACATCATAGACAACTGCATAAGTGATTTAGTGGCAACTACTTTTCAAGATTTATTTAACATGGAATGGGTGGAGAGAATGGAAGAGCTCATTATCAAGCTAAAATGCAGGATATCAACACTTCACAATGCTAATATAGTAGGGTCTATTGTCCCATAGGATTTCTTTGATCTCATAGACATTAAAAGTCTTCTATTCTATTTCATTCCCTAAAGGAACACATGTTGTATTTAAAACGGTTGAGAACACTTGCATCATAGGTCATGTATCTAAAGGATGCCACTTGGTCACAAATCAAAGTTGCTTATAGGTTGACATTTCCTTTACAATCCAATGCAAACAAAGATTTAAAATAAGGTGTTGCAAATAAAGTGTAATTTCTTATGTTGGACTAAAATTCACCACCCATACCATTACCTCATGACATTCAATCATGGCCCAAATTGAACCCATGTAAATGCAGCCAACGACTACTAATGTTGAAGTCTTGGATTCCGTTGAACCCCTTGATTCTTTGCCTATCCTTAGATCATGACATTTTGTATTTATCTCTTAAGTTTTTAATAATTAATACAAAGGTAAAGAGTCATCAATAAACACTACAAATTGCAAAACCAAGTTGCCCATTTTGTCAACCAATTATGAGTTTCAGAAGTGAGGTACTTTTTAAATTCATGTGAGAAGTCGAACATAGACATCCAACCAACATGCATTTAAACCTTGTGGACAATATCTAATAAGTAGGCCCACCTCTCAAAATGATAAAGGACATTAGTGGATTAGGTACTAATACAAGTGGAGAAACATTAACTTTCCAGAAAATAGTGGAAGACAGTTTGAAGAATTTGAAAGGTATATAAACACCATAAGCATACAAATCAAATATATATAGATAAAGAAATATGCGAGCAAGTAGAGCACATGGGACACAAAACCTAGTGGCAAAGAAGTTGAATTATAGACAAAGAGACCTGATTGTCCATTCAAAGCTATACCTATTAATACATTTGTTGCATGATAGTAATCAATGTTGCATAATGACAACAAAATTAGAAATAAAGTAGAAGTTTATCTTTGGAAAAGATAAAATAAATAAAAATTAAAAATAAAATAAAAATAAAACAATAAAAACAAAGCTAATTTTTTCTAAGTTTGACATATGTTGAAGATATTATATATATCTTGTTGTTTTGAAGACTAAATTATTATAATGAATTGTAATTCAAGAGCAATAGTTGTGTGAAGGTTGTAAACAGTTTCTAAGCAATCAGAAAACCAATACTTTGCCCCGTGGATGTTTTCTTGGCATATTGTCAAGGTTTTACCATGTAAATCTATGTCTTGTCAATTATTCTCTTATTCCATTTAATTTTCTTTTGTATTTATTTCCAATTAATTTGTGTTGCAATATTATTATTTAGTTTGTGGGTTTTACGTTTCTATTTCCCGAACAAGTGGTATCAGAGAAATTATTTTTCAGTATCTATGTTAGGATTTGGTGTTTGTTTTGTAGCATCAAATGGAAAAAGTTTCGAATGTAAGGTTCGAGGTGGAGAAATTTAATGGGAAGAATAATTTTGAGCTATGGAAGCTCAAGATGCATGATTTGTTAGTGCAACAAGGATTGCACAAAATGTTGGTAGGAAAGTCAAAAAAATATGCAAATATGATTGATGAGGATGGGAGGATCTTGATATAAGAGCTCTTAACACAATTCAGTTGTGTTTAGCAGATGTTGTTCTTTTCAATATTGTTGAAAAGGAAGTAGCAATAGGCTTATGTAGTAGAATGGAGAGTCTTTATATGACAAAATTCTTGACAAATCATATCTTCTTAAAGAGGCAAATATATAGTTTGCAAATGAAAGAAGGTATAAAAATTGTTGATCATTTAATAATTTTCAATACTCTTATATGTCAATTAGCTAGAATGGGTGTAAAAGTCGAAGATGAAGACAAGGCAATTACATTATTGTGTTCATTGCTCGAATCTTGGAATCACTTAGTCACTTCTATTAGCTTTAGCACAATTGACACCCCTGAATTTGATTATGTTGTGGGATATTTATTTTCTGAAGAGGTGCAAAGGAAATCTAACATAGAAACCTCCAAATCAGAAGAAAAGGTGATTAGGTCGATCCATAAAAAAGGGGAAGATTTGAGAGGTACATCCATATCTAAGTCCAAAGGACAAAAGGGTAAGGGAAAATGTTGGTACTATAATAAATCAGGGCATCTCAAGAAGGATTGTTGGAAGAGGAAAGAAGACAATGATGACTCCAAAAAGGAAGCAAATCTAGTTGAGACAAGTTCATGTACGGGTGATGAATTCTTTTCTATTTGTAATTCATTACAGTATCATGAGGAATGGTTATTAGATTATGGTGCTTCTAATCGCATGTGTCCACATAAGAATTGGTTTTCTTCTTACCAAGATATTAATGGTAGTGTTGTTGTTATGGGAAATAATGTTTTTGTTGGGATTGGGAGCAGTAAGATTAAAATGTTTGATGATATTGTTAGGACATTAAGAGAGGTAAGATATGTGTCATAACTCAAAAAGAATTTAATTTCCTTGGGAGTTTTGAATTTTGGAGGTTATAAATTTACTAGTCAATGTGGATCAATGAAAGTGTCCAAGGGAATTTTGATGTTCATGAAGGCTACAAATATTAGAAACCTTTACAAGCTACAAGGGAGTACTATAATAAATGAAGCAACAGTGGTATCTGAGAAAACAAATGAATCTACTCATTTATGGCATCAACAGTTGGGTCATATGAGTGAGAAAGGGTTGAAAGTATTGTTAAAGTGTAAGGTACTTCCAAATCTAAAAGCTTTGATTTTGAATTTATGCAAGCATTGTGTTTATGGGAAGCAATCTAGATTGAAGTTTAAAGCAGGTAGTCATATAAGTAAGGGTATTGTAGATTATATTGATTCAAATGTTTGGGGACCATCCCCAACAGTTTCTTTTGGAGGATCATCATATTTTGTGACATTTATAGATGAATAATTTAGAAAGATGTGGGTTTATATTCCTAAAAAAAGAAGCTAATGTGTTTAGTTTATTTAAGCAATTTAGAGTTTTGGTTGAAAAGAGATTCGACAGATCAATCAAGTGTTTAAGAATAGATAATGGAGGTGAGTTCACATCTTTGGAATTTCAAAAGATCGGTGTTCTAAATTAGACCCCAAATCCAAGAAATATATCTTTGTTGGTTATGGTGATAGAAGTAAGGGATACAAATTGTGGGATCCTACTACTCACAAAATCATCATTAATAGAGATGTATTTGATGCATCTCCTCTCATAAAACTAGACATGTTAGAAGTTGAAAATCTACAGGAATTAGATGTTAAAACAATAATTGTTTAAGATTGCAACAGGAAAATTGTTTACAAACTTAAAAATTCATTGTATGGCCTAAAGCAATCTCATAGATAATGGTACAAGAAGTTGGATTTCTTCATGGTGAGCCAAAATTTTACAAGGAGTGAGTATGACCATTGTGTTTACTTTAAAAGTTTGAAAAATGGTTTATTCAGTATCTTGGTATTATATGTTGACGATATGCTTGTAGCAAGCAAAAGCATAGTTGATCAACTAGTTAAAGACTCAAGAAGGCTAGGATTTTTTATATGAAGGATCTAGGAGCAACAAAATAAATTTTGGGCATGCAAATACACAGAGATAAGGAACATGGTAAACTTTGGTTATCGTAGCAGATGTATGTGGAGAAGATCCTCATAAGAATTGGTATGATGAATGTGAAACTAGTAAATATCCCTTTAGCTTTTCATTTTAAGCTTTCTTCAAGTTTATGTCCTAGTAATAAAGAAGAAAAGGATTATATGTCTCGTGTACAGTATGCTAATGCAGTAGGAAATTTAATGTATGTGATGGTATGTACAAGACCAGATATTTCACATGCAATTGATGTTGTTAGTAGATGCATGGAAAATCCAGGTAAAGAGCATTGGATAGTAGTGAAATGGGTGCTTCGATATCTTAGAGGAACAAGTGATTATTGTATCACCTTTGATGGTTGTAGTGGTTCAATTTGTGGTTATGTTGATTCAGATTTTATAGGTGATTTGAACAAAAAAAATCTACATCAGATTATGTATTTACTCTTGTAGGACCTATTTGTTGGATGTCAAAGCTTCTAGAAACAACTTCTTTATCCACTATTGAGGTAGAGTATATGGTTGTCTCACATGCATGCAAAGAGGCAATTTGGTTGAAGGGTCTTTTGGGTGAGTTTGGAAAAGTGCATAATAGGGTGATTATATTTTGTGATAGTCAAAGTTTTATGCATTTGACTAAAAATCCAGTTTATCACAATAGCACTAAGCATATTGTGATTAAATATAATTTTGTAAGACATGTTATTGATGGAGGTGGAGTAGCTATTGAGAAAGTTCATACACTAGAAAATTGTGTAGACATGTTTACAAAACCAGTACAGTTAGAGAAGTTGAAGTGGATTTTGGCTTCTCTTGGCTTGTAGAAAAGGTGATGAATGGGCATGGACAAGTATTGGGTAAATTGTTGTCAAAGTGGAGATTGTTGGATAATGACAACAAAAGTGAAAGTTTATCTTTGTAAAAGATAAAGGAAATAAAGATTTAAAAATAAAATAAAAATAAAACAATAAAAACAAAGCTAGTTTTTCCTAAGTTTGACATAGGTTGAAGCTATTATATATATCTTGTTGTCTCGAAGGCTAAATTGTTATAATGAATTGTAATTCAAGAGCAATAGTTGTATGAAGGTTGTAAACAGTTTCTTTGAGCAATAAGAATACCGATACTTTTGCCCCATGGATTTTTTCTTGGCATATTGTCAAGGTTTTACCATGTAAATCAGTATCTTGTCAATTATTCTCTTATTCCATTTAATTTTCTTCTGTATTTCTTTACAACTAATTTGTGCTGCAATATTATTATTTAATTTGTGGATTTTACGTTTCCGTTTCCCCGACAATTAAAATGCTATCTCATGTCTAGAAAATTCTTTAACATTTAGAGCATGTATAAGATAATAGTGGTTTGATTCCATTTATCCAAGAATCATTCCCATTTTATTCAAACAATTTTTTTTTGTAAAGAAACTAGGAATGCAAGTCTGTAAGGGATAATTTAGAGTGGAAGAAAAACTTGAAGCATAAATCTAATTAACTACACACTTCTAAGCCTGAACTGCTTGATCTGGAGTTTTTAAGAATGATTGAGGATGAAAAGAAGACTGATTTATCAAAAACATACACTGATGTTTTCAACCCAATTTATTACGACTCTTGGACATAGAACGAAGTTATTAAGGGAATGATTGACCTTGTAGAGATGTAGGCGAAACAATGTTGTATTGATGACAAAAACAATTAAGAAATCTTCTTAAGATACAAACAGTTTCATTTAGATAGACATCCAAGATGACAAACAATATTTAAGATTTTATGACTGACAGGTTTTGCATCATAAGGTTATTAATGATGGGAATTTATCATGTTCCCAATACCCAGATAGGAATCAACATTTTTAGTCTTAATATTCTGGAAACCTGGTAGATCTCACCATCAGAGTAGATACTAGCTGATGTAATGGCACTAAATGCAAGATTCCAGATTCGGGGAGGATTACGAGCAAGGCAGTTATTTTTCCAAGCGTCTGATTTGTTGAAAGAAATCCTTGCTGACTCTAGAAGTTAGAGACTCTCATGGGAGCTATATCATGCAATTATTTGGCCTCTCTACCAATCTCCACTCTCCTCTTTCTATGATATTCTTTCATGTTGAAGAATTTCAATACTTATTACGCTGAGAGGTGTTCTATTAGTCACAACAGGGGATCAAAAACCTGAGTACATAAAAAAGAAATGGCAGTTACGTTATGGAAAGAGTGGTTTGTGTTGTCGGAAATCCCATATCACAGCTGTCAGTCGCACCAAAATATGAACAGTTACAACCTTCAAATAGAAAGGAAAAAGACACCGTAAGGAGGGAATTCGAGCATAATCTAGAGCTAAAGTAAATGACGAGCATTACCAGAAAGGGAAAATAATATTTATGAGAATCCTCGTGGCCATCAGAACTTGAAAATTTTCTCTGGTAGACGGTGGGTTCTTTGAACTTTTTGGCGTGACAAAATTCCATTGCCGGCATCACCCGATCTGTCTTGCTATTCGCCAACTTCTAGGTATTATTCAACGATCTGCCAAAAAGAATTAATGTTTTCTATTTTATTAAAATAAAATCTGGATTTCACAATGGATTTAGTAAATATATTGGTTTGATAGCGTAGGAACTGTGGCTTTGCTGCTTATTGATTTGTATTTGTGTTTGTTTTCCATATCAACGCAGTTTGGGGTGAAATGTTTAGTATAAATAAATTTACAGGTCATTATTTTTGGGGAGTTCTTACACCAATGCTTAAATGTCTTTGTTCGTGATTGATCAGGTAGTGCGGTTGGAAATGTATTTGAAGATGCTAAAGTGACTCGGGCTGAGATTGATAAATATTTGATCCAACAGGTATATGCTTACTTAGAATAACATGTTGATGTACAGTGGTGTGATAATCCTGAAGAGTATGGAAAAGTTAAGAAAATCTGATCGGGGTGCAAAGCCTCAATTCGCGTAGGCAGTGGAACCACCTCAATAATGTCGTTCTGGTTTTCAAGAAAACGCATCTGCTATTGACCAAATTTCTATAGGAATTTCCAAGAAACTTTAATGGGAATAAATGGAGTTATAATGGTCCTTGGTCACATGGATTATCAAGCATCTCCCAAATGAGGTGAGATCTGATTCCAGGTCATGTTTCCCATTGCTTTTTATTTATTAGCTCCAAAACTTTGTAGTTTTATAGATCCGTAAAAGTCAGGATGCTTCTCGCCTTTTGCACATCTTTTGGTCCAAACTCAACAGTAGCTTTTAAGGTCTTTTCCACCATAAGATTGTGGCATTTATCACCAACTTAGAAGGGCTTCGCATTAGATGTGCACGACTTTTTAAGACATCAAGAATCACCTTTGTAGAGACGAAGGCGAGTGATATTGATATTGCTAACATTGTTGAATGAGTTGCTTGGCTGGGCAGTCTGCCATTGCCGGGTATGATCTTCTTCAACAATGATTCACCCCATATCCCTCATGAGGTCATGCATATCAAATACATCTTTCTCATCTATCTTTTATCAGCAGCTAAATATATAAATTTGGTAGATGCCACTGTTGGATTTCGTACCTGATGATTGAGAGCTAATATAAGTCCGTCATCCACAAATTGTCATTGGACCACACTTATAGGATTTATATCATTCTGGATTGAGACTATTGGGTTTGTGGAACTTTAGATAATATTTTTGAATTTGGGGTTGACGCTCTACTCAAATGCCCAGGTTTCAGATGTTTTGGGATATCTTTCTGGGGGTCTTAACTTTGAAACCATGGCGGCTGCTCACTAGAGCTCATACCAATTGGTATTATTGTTTTACTGTTAAAATATTAATTGCATTCTGTGATTGGTAACAAAATGAATTTTACTGTCAAATTAGGATTTCTTGGAAGTTTGCATGCTATTGTAATGGCTTTTTTTTTTGACAAAATTGCTAATAGAGTATATATGTGTGTTTTTTCTTTGCAGAATTTGTGAAGCAACTTTGATCGACTAGGGGATCGCAGAAGGCATAGTCAAGCATATTTTTTAGCTTTGTCAATCCAGCTGAGTTCTCTGCAATGTCAGGTTGATTGAAGGGAAAAATGTTAGATTTTTTCAGATCAATGTTTTGGATTGAAGGCTTAATGAGCTGAGATCTGTTTTAAGTTATTGGACTCTATAGTCTTCATTGTGCGATCTGTTTCGCCATTTCATTTCAGTTAGATTTTATGGTCTTCATGTTGCCCAATATTTTGAGGTACTTCAGATAAATATTAGTTTCTAAAAATAGAAAGATTACTTTAGAAATGTTGTTTTTATATTTAAATATTACTTTTTTAATTTATTGTAGTAGTTGTTAAATTATTTTAAAATGAATATATAATTTTATTTAATTCATTTGTATTAAATTATCATTATAATTTAATAAATTATTTAAGAACTCAATAATTAATATTTTATGAATTTTAAAAATTAAAAATTAATTTAATTTTATAATAAAATTTAAGTTTTGAAAATATTATGGTGATTTGATTATTTATTTATTATATGATTAATTATTCATATTTTAAAAACAATACAATCTAATTGAACCCAAAAATGCAAAAGTAGGGATATATGTCTCTTAAAAATCTATTAAAAATATTTAAATTAAATACTTTCCAATGTAAAATATTTAATATTTTTTAGAAATTAGAGTTTAGTATAATTTTAGAAAATGAAATGATTTGGGTGCAAATAAAAATAATATAATCTTTAAAAATATTGTGTTGATTTGATTAATTATTTCTTACATGATTAATAATTCTAACCCTAATAATATTTGATTTCACATAGAAATAAAATTCTAAATTAAAATACTTATTTTTGTTTTATATATCTATCATTAATGCCAAATTTATAAACCAATATCTAATATTAAGACATTAATAATTTTAATCCTAATAATACTTAATTTCATATAAAAATCAAAATCTAGACTAAAATATCTATTTTTGTTTAAAATAATTTTAATGAAAAATTTATACACTAATATTAAGACATTAATAACCCTAACCCTAATCCTAAGCTTTATCCTACAATCATAATTCAACCCTAAACCTAACCCTAATTTAACTCTAACTATAGGGTTTAATTAGCATTAAGATTTAATGCTAATTCAACTCTAATAATAGGCCCAATTATGATTTGATTAGGGTTAGGTTGAACTAAGGTTAGGGTTAGGATTCTATGATAAATCTTAGGGCTACGGTTGGGGTTAAGGGTTAAGATTGGGTTAGGGTTAGTGTTAGCATTGTATGATAAATATTGGGGTTATGACTATGACTATGATTACGATTAAGGTTAGGTTGGGGTTAGGGTCCAAGTTGGGGTCAACTATAGTTAGGGTTAGGCTTAGAATTCAATTAGGGTTAGGCTTAAGGCATTCAAATATGGTTAGGGTTATAACTACAATTAGTATCAGAATTAGTGTTACCTTTATGGTTAGATTTCAATTAGGATTGGGGTTAGGGTGTTCAAATAAGGTTAGGGTTATAATTATGATTATTATTAGAATTAGTGTTGTAGTTAAAGTTGAAGTTTTATTAGGATTAGGGTTATGGTTTAATTAGGTTTAGGGTTACAATTAGGGTTCTAAGATAAAGCTTGGGGTTAGACTTAAGGTGAAGGTTGTGTTATGGATTAGGGTTACCATTAAATTAAGGATAGGGTTAGGGTTCTCAAATAAAGCTTGGGGTCAATATAAGGATTCCAGTTAGGGTTAGGGTTGAATTACGTTTTGGGTTGAATTAGGTTTAGAGTTCAATTAGGGTTCTATGATTTAGGTTTAATTAGGGTTCAAGTTAAATTAGTCTTCAATTTCAATTAGCTTAGGGTTTACATTCAATTAGGGTTAGAGTTAGGGTTGTATTTCAATTGAAGTTAGTGTTAGGTTAGGATTAGTAGTTATGGTTTAGGATTAGGGTTCGATTGGAGTTAGGGTTAGGGTTAGGGAATTGAGGCTTAGTTAATGTTAGGGTTAGCTTGCGGTTAAATTAGTGATTATTAGGGTTTAATTACGGTTAGGGTTTAACTAGAATTACTCTTAGGTTTTTATTAGGATTACAATTAGAGTTAGCATTGTAATTAGGAGTATGGTTCATGTTAAAATGAATATTATGAATAAGGTTAGAATTATGGTTAGGGTTAAAATTATAATTAGGATTACAATTCAACTAGGATAAGGGTTAGAGTTAGGGTTCTAAGATAGAACTTTGGGTTAGAATTCAATTAGGGTTAGGGTTAACATTAGGGTTATATGATATAGCTTGGGGTAAAGGTTGTGGTTAGGATTAGGGTTAGGGTTAGTACTTAACTATGGTTAGGAACAAATAGAGTTTGGGTTGGGGTTGGGGTTCAATCGGGGTTAAATTTTAGTTAGAGTTAGGGTTCAATTAAGGTTAGGGTTAGGATTTAATTAGGGTTAAGGTTTGATTAGGGTTAGTGTTCACTTAGTGTTATGGTTAGGGCTCAACTATGGGTATTTTAATTAGGGTTATAGTTAGTGTTAGGCTTCAAGTATGGTTAGGTTTAGGATTCAATCAAGGTTAAGTTTATGTTAGGGTTCAATTAGGGTTAAGGTTATGTTAGGGTTAGGATTCTTGATTAGAGTTTAATTATGGTTAAGGTTAGGTTAGGTTTCAATTAGGATTAGGCTTAACATTAGGGTTGCATGTTGTAGATTGGGGTAAAGGTTACTATTAGGGTTGGGGAACTAGGGGTAGGACTCAACTAGGGTTAGGAACAAATAGGGTTTAACTTAGGGTTAGGTTTCAATCAAGGCTAAATTTTAATTAGGGTTAGGGTTAGTGTTTAATTAGGGTTAAGGTTCAATTAGGGTAAGTGTTCACTTAAGGTGGCTAGTGTTCAACTATAGCTATTTTAATTAGGGTTATATAGTTAGTGTTAGGGTTCAATTATGGTTAGGGTTAGAGTTCAAGCAGGGTTAGAGTTAGGTTTAAGGTTAAGTTATGCTAAGGTGTCAATTAAAGTTAGTTTAATTAGGGTTATAGTTAGGGTTCACTTATGGTTAGGGTTTCATTTAGGGTTCAATTAAGGTTATGGTTAGTGTTAGGGTTAGGTTTCGGGTTGAAATAGAATTATGATTCAATTAGGATTCAAGGTTATGATTAAGGTTTGAGTAGGCTTATGATTAAAATTATTGTTTAATTAGGGAGTGTGTGCAAGAAGTTGAGTCCACTTTTTGGCCAAAAAGTGGAAGTGTTCTTCCTGATTTTCAGAATTTGACACATTTGACCTTACAATTTGAAGCACTTAGAGATGAAATCTTTAAAAAAGTCACTAATCATAAAATGTAGTGCTCAGAGTCTAGTTTCCAAATATGTAATTTATTTCAATACCCAGATTGTACAAATTGAGTTTTAATAGGAATTTCTAAAAACCACTGTTTAAAAGTCATTTTTTTTACCATACCATGCACGTGTACGACATCCATATTTTGACTTAAATTATCGTATTTTCTAAATCTTTTGGAAAAAGTTTTATGACTCACTAAAAGCTTTAAGATTTTTTTGTAATTTTTTATTGAATATTTTTTTTTTGTTAAATTTTTATTAGGTAGATTTGTCGTTTTGAAAAATCATCGTGTACGACATGCATAAGATGACCTAAACTTATCATTTTTTTATTTTTTTTTTTTAATTGAAAAGAATTGTTTGAAGTTTGTTCTCGTGCAATCCGTTTGTCAAAATGTTATGTTGATCAAAAGTTATTAAAATAGTAAAAAACCCTGATATATAAAGTTTATGGACCAGTTTTATTAGAAATTAATTGAAAAATAGAAAAAATAATCCAATTGCAAAACAAATTACATATTTAAAATCTGCATTGTTTCATCTAAAATGGGTTTTAATTTCATCAGAAAATTTTGCAAAAAAGGTCGTCAGCCATATGTCCAAAGTCGGTATTTTTCTTCGACATTGTTAGGACCTTCAACTTGCAGGTCAAACCAGGTTGAAGGCCTAGGTTCGGACTTCCAATGCTTTTCCCGAATCAAAAACCTAGGCAAAAACACGACCACAAAGCAAAAAAAAAATCAAATTTTAAAAAACAGGATCCCAATTATAAAACGGGATCCCGTTCATTAATAAACAAGATCCCGTCTTATAATCGGGATCCCGTTCCCTATTCTACAATATTCAGACCGTTGTAAAGGAAACGAGATCCCGTTTCATAAATGGGATCTCGTTTTCCGGCCAACGGCCCCCACATTCAATGCCAAGGAACGGGATCCCGATTATAGAATGGGATCCCGCTTCTTATAAACGGGATCCCAGTTTTTATAAGCGGGATCCTGTTTATAGTAAGCGGGATCCCGTTTTATCCCGTTTATTATATTTAAATATACTACAAAAATTACTGTGAAGTCTGCAACTTCACATGTATGGACGAGAGCAGTAAAAGTAAATTATTTTTCATAAGCTATTGTATTTACAAGTGGTGAACTTGATTTTTAGTTGATTTTATCAAACAGGGCATCATCTACACCATTTTTGAAGTGGAATTGTGTTATTTTTGTGCTTGTTTGGAGGAACAAAAGGTTTTCAATTTGCAATATGGATTGAATTTTTCAAAGGAGGCATGAAGAAAACAATTTTTAAAGTGGAATTGTGGTAGTTTTCTACTTGTTTTGAGGAACACAAGAGGAAGACTTTTGTCCTAATAGGTATTCAACTTCTAATTTGGATAGAATATTTTGAAGTATTTCACTATTAACATTCATTTGTGCTTGAGAATTTTATTATTATGGGAGATAAAGCTCGTAATAAGAGAAGGAAGACATTGACTCCTCAAGAAGTTGAAGCAAATAGAGA